>JACAVU010000002.1:7329839-7704839 GCA_014183005.1 Castanea mollissima | reverse complement strand
GTGAAAAAGATACTTAGTAATATATTAAAAATAAAAATAAAAATATTTTTAATAATTTTTTAATCGCCGCACCCCGCCGCACTCACATCCCACTTTTTCAAAAATTGCCGAGTCCCACACCCGCACCCGCACTCGAATCTGAAAACGCACTCGTACTTCATAGATCTTAAGTCAAGATCAAGTTAGTGCTTGACACCACTCTTTTTTTATTTATTTATTTTTATTTTGGGTAGAAACTAGAAAGGGATAGTGCATTTAACTGAAAAGTATCAATTGCAATTAACTAAGAAGTGTATGCGTTGGCTGTCTCAGCTCTAGTTTATTAGAATCCTATTGAAACAAATGCTTGACATGCAATATACTTTTCATGTCAACTTGGCACACCATACAAATGGAAAAGATATCAGCGCATTTTCGTGCACATGCAAGACAACTTGCACAAGGAATAAGCATTACTTTCATGGATGTGAACTATAGATTAGTTTATGGGTAACATTGATATCTTTTCTGTTTTTTTATTTTTAACCCCTTTTTTTTATAATAATTTAATGGGAGGTGTTTTGGGATGGAAAATGGTAGTAGCAGGATTTGAGGAAAAAACAGAAGTAACAACTGAGCTTGAAATTATAGTATAAACCTAAAGGAAAGAAGGCATCAGATGTAAAAGTCCAAAAAAATCATTCTTACTAAATTGTGTATGTGGTCATGACTTGATTACTTGTAAGAAGTTTGATACAAGTGTCTTGGAAAATCTGGCATTTTGATCTCATTCAAAATGAGAGTTCAAGGAACATCTGTCAGTTCTCATGTTAAGATGAATTGCATGTATATTTTCTTTTATATACTTAGTTCTAAGTTTGACACTTGCAATTTTTGTCATATTTAGGATCTGCATAAAACTTCAGATGAAGTTCAATTCTTCCATGACCTAGTTGCTAAGCTAAACTAGGTCAGTTCTCATGTTAAGATGAATTGTGTATATATTCATTGCTTATTACAGAGTTTTGTTTTCATTTTTCATATTATCTTCTATATTTCCAAAGAGGCACCTGAACCTAGGTACACAAGAATAGTGTGTGGAGAGACCCATGATTTGTTATTTTACTAGACTTTTGCTCACACAGTTGACCCTCTTATATTTAAAGTTACAATTAAAAAATTGATATCTATATTGTTTCTGTTTATTATGTCCTTACCTCAGGGAACAGGTCATTTTGTTATTCTTTTGACTGCTTGAGGAGCCAACTTTGCTCTATATTGTATAATTAACAATTCTAACACTTGATAATTAATGGTGTATTTAAAAACCTTTTTCTTAATACTATTAGTTATATGAATAAAAAACCTTATTCTTAATTACACTACAAAAAAGGGCCTATAGCCGCGTTTTTGAAACGCGGCTATAGACCCCGAAAACGCGGCCTAAGCGGCGCAGCAATAGGCCCGCGGGGTCTGTAGCCGCGTTTTTAAAAACGCGGCTACAGACCAGACCTGAAGCCGCGTTTTTGAACCACGGCTATAGGCATCAGATCTATAGCCGCGTTTTCGGAAAACGCGGCTACAGACCTGCTTAGCCGCGGTTATTAACGCGGCTACAGGCTGCAGACTATAGCCGCGTTTATTAAAAACGCGGCTATAGCCCTCTATCAGTTCATTTGCCAACCTTGCATAGAAGCTATAGCCGCGTTTTAAAAACGCGGCTATAGCTTCTCTTTTCTTTTTTTTTTTCCCTGCCCTCTGTTTTGGCTGTTTTTTCACTGTTATCATAACTGAAGATGACATACACAAGTTACAAATAATTAAATGAACACCAATCATTTAGTTTGTTCCTAGAATGGAAATAAAAATTGCACAATGTCATTTTCATAGTTAAATCCATCTAAGTGTGTGCTTCTAGCTTGATATCTTTTCAGCACAATCATTCATTTTCTCAAAGTTCTTGAAGATCTCAACTAACGACACAAGCATCTTTCATAAAACATGGATTTAATTAAAATAGTAGCTATGTAAGCAACACTATTTGAATTTAAAATATTACACGAAACAAAACACAGTCCTTAATAGATTAATTCCCGAAAATACAATACTATGGAAATGCACAACTGTAACATGCAATGAACAGTAGTCAACAATTTATGATAGTGGGTTCAATAATCTTGTGCAAATAAATTAGCAACCAAACCATTTACAATAATCCTGAGTAGTTAATCTTATAACCATTAAACCAATGAAAAGAAATAAGTTGATGCATAGAGGGCATGAGAGACAATCAAGTTACTTATAATCAATTGTTTCTAAAAAAAAAAAAAAAGTTACTTATAATCAATTAATAAAGGCCACAGAAATTTCTAAATATTACTTTCAAGTCCTGTGGTTTTTTTTTCAGAAAAAGAAAACGCAATGTTCAATTGCTCTACATATTTTTATTTTCTTCTTCCCTATAATTAAAACTGGCATCCTGCTACTCTCGTAGCTAATCATACCATTACAAGACCTTTTTCCTATGAGTAGCAAGAATATATGAATGTCAACATTGTAAAGAAATACAATTTGAGAATACAAAGAAGAATAAAATTTATTACTTAAATATATGGACCATTTCATAGAACAAGTAGGATGGCCAAAATAACTAGAGAAAAATGCATGATATACAAAAGATTCACTTGAATAGAGCACATATAAAGGAAATCTATGACAGTTTGGCTCAAATTGTTGCCACCCCCAAAGATGAAAAAACTATTTCCCATTTATGATGTTTCATAAATTATTTCATACAAAAATCTTGTTACACACTCCCCATTGCGTGCTCCCTTTGAAGATGAAAGATAAAACCCATTATTTGCACTCTAAAACAGGTTATCACCTTCTAGTTGTGTCAACCATTTCATAACTCACACAACAACTGGCTTCAATCCACCTCAATGACAATTTTATTCAATCATTTCTGAGCTCTGCATATGCAGCAACTTCTATGATGCAAATGAGTCACAGTGACCAGCACCACTACCTAGAGCTATCTACAAGGTTATGTCAACCAACTTAGAAAGAAATAATTCTTACACACTAGGACTTTGGAAATGAGATGAAAAGGATAGATTTCTAGATATTAAATCACAAACCTAATATGATCTAAATGACTAAAACCATCAACAATTACAATGGCAAGTTTAGAGGATGTGCCACCCCCAGCCTTCCCCAAAGTTTTAATACTAGCATTTAAATCTCAAACATAACCATTTTCAACATTTGTATTTTCCCCTTCGAAATTGTAGTGTTACTTGCCCCCAACACCCACACATTAAAAACAAATGTTTAATACATATATACATACCACTTATATGCCCTGGCAGAAACAAAGGGAAAAAGAAAAGAACTTTAAAACGTGAAAGATTTGTCCATAAATAATTCTATGACAGGCACAAACATGGAAAAAAAAAATCAATATAACAATAGTGGAAGTCTGGTAGTAAATATTAGGATATGGGCAAACAAAGCCATGTGTCTATAGACAACCCTACAGGCAAGACGAAACTTGAAAGCTTCTCATTGCCTGCATCCCTCATTGAAGCTGCATCAGCTGCTGCTGATGGGGCATGCCCAGCAGCAGCGGCTGGGCAGCAGCTGCTACTGCTGCTGGGCAGCAGCAGCTGGGCATGCCCAGCTGCAGCAGCTGATGCTGCTGCTGCTGCAACTTAAATTGTTCAAGGCTTTGCTAGCAGTTATTACTTTTGAGGGCAAATGTGTAGGCCTTCTTGCTTTCCCCAAGTGGGAAGGCCTGTTGGTTTTTACTGCTTCTTTGGTTATAATTAGACCCCACATTAATATTATTACATACATGGTATATTTATATGACAGAGTATGAAAGAAGAGAAATTTTTGAAGGATGCTCTCAATTGCTCACCTTTTCAAAGTGATAACATCATAACACTGTCCAATTTCCAAGCCATGCTTCTCTGTTGGGCAACTAAACATAAACAACCACACCATTCAATCAATGTGAAAGTTTTTGAAAGGCTTTTCTAATTTAGAATCTTAGATTGGACTAGAAAATCAATGTATAAACGCAATGATGAAATGTTACTGGTTTTCTATTGTTAATAAGGAGGTGCCTAAAGTTACACACAAACACATACACACACATTGAGATAAAAAATAAAAAATAAATAAATAAAAAGAGCTTTGAGTTGCACTGTTGGTCATTCTGCCAAAATATGTAAAATGGACCTTGGTGTAATTATCTCTACTTAGGGAAGAGTGTGCCGCATTTTTTGAGCACTCTGCCAAAGTAGTCAACACTTAACACTATTGGTAATTAGTGATCACTAATCACATTATTTTCTCATGTGCCACACCCTGAGTAGTGTGAATTATATCTATATAGAGCTAAAGTTGCACATGGGCCTAGCACATGAATTAATTTTATAATGCTGTCTTTATCTCTAAACCCCCTAAAACTCGAGAATCTGAAAAATGTAGCAGGCTTCAACGCAAATTTTTTTAAAAAAAAATGTGGAAGACGCCAAAACTAGGGAATTTGTCATTATGCAATCTCACTTGCCAATTATGCTAGATGGATTGAAAAAAATAATCAATATATATCATTATCCTTGGATCACTAGAAGTTAGTTTGGTTCAGCTCACTACAAAAAACAGGGTCTAGAACCGAAACAAACACACACTATCAACTAAAGAACCGAAACAAACAAACAAAGTTAGATCAAATACACCCAATCAACAAACAAATTTCAAAACCCAATCAACTAAAGAACCAAATGGGTCATCATTAAATCTCCAAACCCTCAAAAACTCAAAACGATCTAAAAAAAAAAAAAAAAATTTCAAATGCGTACCTGGTGGTTTTTTGTAGCAGATCAGTCTTGCTTTGTGCGTTTTTTATCAAATGAGTACCTTCAAAAACACTTTCTCAGATCAGAAAGTATCATAACTAAATTTTAAAAAAAAATTATAGATCGAAAAAACGAAGAGCAGAAGAGGAAGAAGAAGAAGAAGAGGAAGAAGAAAGCAGAAGAGGAAGAAGAAGAAGAAGTCACGGATGACTTACCACAGAGAGATCGGTAGCAGCACGGAGAGGCAGAGCAGAGAAGAGATGAGCTGAGATGAGAGGGTGATTCGGTAATCTAAGGAAGGAGTCGATGGAGGCTAGGAGTGGGTGCAGATGATTTAGGGATGATTTAGGTTTTTTTTTTTTATTTATACTAAATGTTGAAGCTGCGTTTAATCAAACGCAGCTTCAACATTTAGGAGCTGCGTTTAATGAAACGCAGCTTCAACATGTTTGGAGCTGCGTTTCTTAAACGCGGCTCCAGAAATAATGAGGAAAAAAAAAAAACCCTGGAGCCGCGTTTCTAAAAACGCGGCTAAAATCCTACCAGCCAAACGCAGCCTCAACACTAAAGAACGCGGCTTCAGTGCGGATCTATAGCCGCGTTTAGTAAACGCGGCTATACATGTTTCCTGGAGCTGCGTTTTACATAAACGCAGTTCAAAATGGGGTCTGTAGCTGCGTTTTATAAAAACGCGGCTAAAAAACGCGGCCCAAAAGCGCGTTTTTTGTAGTGTTATATTATGGACAATTTTACCTAGCTTAGTTTTGGAAATAGTAATAAATAATTTTTTTTGCAATTGTGTATTTCTCCTCAGCATGGAGTTTTGTTCACATTATCAAAATTCTGAATGAGAGTTTTTTTTTAAACAAGACAAGTGGACCTTCCTCCAGCCTCCATTACGTATGCTCTTTGTCTTCCTTTTCTATACGTGGCATACTTCAAAATCAGGTGAAGTCCTTGAAAGAAGGCCCTATCTCATGATGTGGTGGCCACTATCTCTGATTCTTTTTTTTTCTTTAATCAAAATTTGTGTTCGTCTGGTGCATTGTTTTTGTTTGTTCATCTTTCTTCTTTAATTTCTAATCGCCCGCATTCATGATACCCTTTCTCATATGTCCATGTCTCCCTAAGCCCAAGGCTTTATACGATGATGACCATACTAGCCTACGAGCTACTCATGCATGCACTGAAGTGTTGGTTGGCACACACTTGTCCAAAGTTGGTGAGAGATAATATTCTTTACTAATGATAATAATAATATGTGTGCTTTTGTTGCATTTCTTTTAGTAAATTTACTAATCTTACAGTATACCCCGTTCATTTGATTTAGATAATGTGACCCTAAAGATTATTACTATTAGTCGTACCGATGGGCTTTGTTCAAATTTGCTTGTGTTTTTGTTTTGATTTGGACCTAGGTTTGCTTGTGTGTGTTTGTTCATATTTGGGTCCAATTTTGGTAAATTTGATTTAGTTACTAGTTGATTTTTGTGTCCGAAATTTATTGATAAGCCAAGAATGTATTGACCTCTTGGGATGAATTAATTGATTAATTAGTCAAGTTTATTAATCAATCCAATTAACATATAATATATGTGGTAGTACAAATAAATCACCAGCTAAAATAAAATGCAGTGGAAAATAAAGTTGACACGGTGATTTGTTTACGAATGGGGAAAACCTCCAAGGTAAAAACTCCATCAGGTGATTTTAAGGTCATTACTCTCGAGAATCCACTATTATCATAATAAGCGATTACAAGTAAAGGAATCACAGTACCTTATACCAACCTACAGTTGAACCCTTACCTCAATACACAATTGGACTTGTTCTGTAGTGATAATCTCTCCTTTTAATGCACGGCTCTTAGTACGTGACTAACTAATAGATGTGCGGATCCGAGTACGCGATTTAATCACCAACTTAAGAAAGATGTTGGCTGCAAAGTTCTTTAGTTCATCACACAATAAAGATCATAAAACTCCTTGGTCACAAAACCCTACAATGTACAAACATAGAAACTTATTCAAGAGAAAGATGAACTAGGGCATATGTCTCTGGTTCACAATATGCTTGTGAAAAACTTTTGCATTGATGTGCATCCGCTGTGATGGCCTTTAAAACAATCCTTATGTATGTATAGGGTTGTGAGAAAAGAAAGCATAAACATCTATTCACGGATTGGATGAAAATCAGAACTGAAAAACTGACTTTCTTAAATCTCGATAGATACCCTATTTATCAAGCAGCTATTGAGTATCGAGCTGAAACAACTTATTAAACCTCGATAGATACTAGTTGTCGTTCTTTAAAATCTAGCACTTCTTAACTTGATTCTTGGATAGACTTGCATGGCTTTAACACTTGAACTTAAAACCTTGTTCCATGAAACATTAAATGCATCCTAAATCTACCCATTTACAAGTAAAGTGTGTTTTATCAAAGGATTAGCCAATTCTGTATTGACATATGTTCCTAACATGATTCACATATGTCCTAACAATCTCTCCATTTGGCAATCTATGACAAAATCACAACAAATAAATCAACATATGAGAGAAGTTATAAATTACTCAACTCATACTCACTTATTGAATACAAGAAGACTTTGACAACTTGTATTTCTAAAACACTTTAAACAAAACTCACCACGGCATCTTAGTGTGAAACAGAAATAGAAGATTTCATACAATTAATAAAAAGCATGTACATAAAGAGAGAAAAGAAACAACACATGAAGAGATAGGTGAAAATGTAATAACAACCTCATCAAATATATATATCAATATTGAATACAAAGTTTGCTATCACAAAGTGGCCATAAGACCAAAGGTACATGAACTAAGTATCTAAAAGATAAAGAAAAGAAAATATATATAAGTCCTCACTACATCACTCAAAATATAAACACTCCCCTTAACAAAAATCTCCTATGCTAACTCTCCCCCCAAATACACGAGTACTCTAATTCCAAAACTACTTCCCTTTTTTGTTATGAATGACAAAAGGTAAGTAACTCAAGCAGTCATCTCATCAGCACTGGAAGATCTAGCATCCTCGTCCTCAACATCATCATCATCAAAGTCACCATCATCATTCTCGTCCTCAAATGCCTCTGGAGAAGAAGAGGGAGACTGGACAAAGCCACCAAGGAGAGCCTGTTATCGTGTAATATGACTGACACGGGTGTTCACCTAACACAACTCATTACTGAGAGTGTCAAGGCGAGCATCCATGAGCTGGCGCTGCGCCATGATCGCATCAAGAGTCATTCCGCCTGCAGAAGAGGAAAGAGCAGATGTGGATAGAGCTGAAGAAGCCGGAAGGGTGGCCGTCCCAATCTGTGTATGCCACGGTCGAAGCTGTGCCTCGCTTTATTTAACAGTAGTAGCATCTATGGCACACATAACTAAGAAGTGGTCTGACTCGGGATAGGAGATGGACAAATGGAGAATGATCTACGTGATAACCGAAGGAAAAATGAGCTTATCACAAGTCGTCGTATCTTTATAGACATCTATAGGGATAGAATAAAGTGAGAAGGGAAGTCAATAGAAATGTGCTCTAAGAGGGATAACAAAAATCGAGCATGAGGCTTGGTGATAGAGTTATAGTGAGACAAAGGATGGAGAACAAATGTCATCACCATGCTAAGGAATCTCAGATCCTTAGCAAAGGCCGAGCAACGGGTGTTTCGACGATCACCCTAAGATGAAGGTGTCTCACAAAATAGAGACATGAGTTTGTCTTTTGACATAGTCTTAAGACGATCACAGCCAAGGTAGTTAGGATGCGTTACCCTCGGGACATGTAGCACCTCGGATATAAGATTCGGAGTGACTACAATGCACGTACCTTGAACAAGAGTGATAAAATGAGGTACTGAATAGTTATCCATGCATGTTGGAGTAAGACTCATGTATGATCATGGAAGGGCAAATGACCGAGATGCCACACAGTGACTCCTAACCCCTATTGTAGACGACAGTGGGAAGGTTAGTATCAGAAAAATCCGATAGGATGACTTGGCGTTTCGAATAAATGCCTCGTTGGGAAAAGTTCTCTGAAAAGTCCTTTCGGGCTTTATTATCACGGAACCTAACATGTGAAGGAGTAGGATTGGAGGAAGATGCCCCCAGAATGAAGAGGGTTTTGAGACGGTGCAAATTCTCGCTTAGGTGCCATAGAGCAACTAACGAATGAAAGGAGAGAAAGAAAGAAACACGTAGAAAAGCACCAACACAGATCAATATCAAAATAAAGATAGATGAAGGTACATATACATGACAAATGCATGAACAAGTGACATGCAAAAGTAAAAACATCATGGGCTCATCCCAATCCAATCCTACCAGTACACATGTATTCAACACATATAACACATATCTATAATGCATGAAACATTGTTATAATGCAAATGTGATACAATGCATGAACAATTAGGATCATTTAAACAAAACCCATCCCAAAAATTTTGCGAAAACCTCATCAATTTGGAAAAAATCCCAAAAATTGCAAAAACCACAAAAGTTAGGTCAAAAGATATGAAATGCATGATTAATGAGAGAAAAGGAATCATACTAGAGGAAGAAAGTGATCTTGAGATCGAAGATTGAGTGGGGAAGAGGTTTAGAGTGATTGAGAGGTGTTTGGGAAGGTGAGGAGAAAAAAGGAGTCAAGAGAGATCGAGAGAAATGAGAAAGAATTCGAGCTGACCCTTTATATAGAAATCCATAATTCTCGACAGATTGAGAGGTATTAAGAGGTGTCGAGCTTTAAACTTCGACAGATACTGCTATCGAGGAGCTATTTAGAGGTGTCTACAGCAGAAGAGGCTCGATGGATTAAGAAGCTATTGAGCATCTATCGAGGAGAAAGAAGCTTTCTCAATGAATCGAGAAGTTGTCAAAAAGCTATCAACATTGCGATAAAAAGAAGCTGAAGAGCTCAATAGATAGCCTAGCTGTAGAGAGGTGTCCAGCAACTGTCGAGATTGCTTAAAAATAGCTTTTTAAAATAGAGAAAAACATAGACATGAATGCAATCAAGCATGCTACACAACCAAGGATCCAAACAACATTTTAAGCTCTCAAAATCATCTCTCAACAAAAAAAAAAATGTTAAGCACATGGATCCAATACACACACACACACACACACACAAAACAAGTCTAACCAATTTTATATTTCAAAAATAAATTAAGACAATTTAGTGAGCAAACATTAACACATGTATCAAAAGTAGCAAAGAATAATGTGTGTTGTGTGTGAAGACATCACAAGATTGCATAACCATTTGCATGTTATGATGATTTGAGATATGAGTAAATTACTTTAACTCACACGCAATCATAATTTCTTGATGAGGACTATCACATTTGAGTTACATCATATAACTCTCACATCTCCTATAAGTCACGCTTGCATCACATTTAAAGCATTTTGATTCTTTTTGCTTTAATTTTTTTTTTTTTGCATATTTTTCTTTTATTAAGCATATCATGCATGGGTATATAAGAGAGAGAAAAGAGATACTCAATGTTGTTAAGCTTTTGACATTACACTTTTGCTATGCCGAAGCATACAGATGTCATTTCATGATTGGCAGACAATAGTGGTGAAATGGTTATTTATGTCTTTCTCTTAGGATTTTCTAGTCCTACCCATCAAAAAGAGTAATACAAGTGTTAAGTACAAGAGATTACTTAATCTTACTCATCACAAACATGAGCCACAAAGCTCGCTTGTTTAGTTGTGCATAGAGATGCTCATCTAAGCTACAAGAGATACAAAGCTTAGAAAACTTTGTTTCAATGGCCATCCAGGGTACATAAGTACCAATGTACAAAAACACAAAAAAAAATTTGTATTTTTCTGATTTTTCAATTTTTTTTTCGTTTTTATGAAAAAAATAAATAAAACTAAACTAAAAACAAACACACAAAAACATTCTAAGCAAAGCAATGCATAAAATTAGACTGACTCAAAAAAAAAAAAAAAAAAAAGCAAAACACACAAGTAATGCAAGTAAAAATAGAGGGAGAGAGAGAAAAGTGACTAAATCACTTAGAGCATTTTTCCTTCCATACCTGAGAAGAACCTTTCCTTTAGTGAACCCTTGAAATGGCGGTGAGGGGGAAGAATTACAACCGTTTAAGTTTGAAAGGAACATGAGGGTTTTGAGTAGATCCCCAAGAAGAGCAAAATAGGATGGAAACTGATTTTGGTTTCCTAATGAGATCATACGGTTGCTCAGTTGAGTGGCTAGCCACTTATAGCAATTAGGTCGAGTATGTCCGGTTTCTCCATAGTGATGGCAATGATGTTGCTTCTTTTGTTTAGGCTTTTGAGTATTACCCTTCTTAGCCCTAGGGTTTTTAGTTTCTTTCTTAGCAAGCTTAGGGGGTGCTCCTAAGATAAATTTACCTTTATCTATGTTCTCACTAGCTAACATAGTTTTGACATCATTGTTCTTAAATTCAACATTATTAGTAGGAGAAACAAAAACAGTAGTACTAGAGGAAGCAGTATTAGGAAAAAAGAAATCATACCCTAAACCAGTTCGATCAAAAGTAGATTTCTGAAGGTTGAGCATCTCATCAAGCTTTGTACTTGAAGTCCTCTCCAGCTGAGCTTTGACTTGGAATAGCTCTGCCTCAAGCTTCTTGGTCTTCTCAGCCAAGAAATTATTCTCAAATCTCAGTGCTCCAATAGTTTGATTGGTTTCATCAAACTTTGTGCAAATTTCTTCTCGTTCAAGCTCCACATCACTGAGCTTCTTGGCGGCCAAACTATACAACTTCTCATGTTTTTCAAAGACCTTGTATAATTTTTCTTAGGCGTGGATGTCATCCTATTCATCCATCTTTTTAAACTTAGACTCTACCAAGTCCTCTTCTTCACCCACATCTTCTACAATCTCCTCAGTAGGATTGACAGTGGCAGTGAAGGCATTCAAGATTCGATCATCCTCATTTTTATAATCATCCTTAGGTTCGGTGTCGCTCAATGTAGCAGTAAATGCCTTACTTTTTCCAATGGTCTTGAGATATGTAGGGCACTCTTGTTTCACGTGTCCAGAGCCTTAACACTCGAAACACTTGAATCCTGAGGGAACAGTGTACTGACCACCATCCCTAGCATCCTTCATCCCTTTGTCTTGGCTCTTAGATTGAGAAGAACTAGATTGCCTACGGTCCTTGTCGAAGCCCTTCCCATTGGCATTCTCCATGAACTTCTTGAATTTCCTTATGATGTAGGACTTCATTTTAGAATCTCCATCGTCTGAAGACTCATCTGTGTCACTACTCTTGGCCTTTACTTGATTTCCTAGTCCTTGTCAAACCCAACTAATAGGTCTGCAGGTAGCCAACCAGCTCTGTCAAATGAATTTTTTCAATATTCTTCGATTTCTCAATAGTAGTGATTTTGGCATGAAATCTCTCGAGTAGAGATCTGAGTACCTTTCTCACAATCTTGGGTTCGAGAATGGTTTCTCCAAGATTAAAGGCTGAGTTCACTATGTCCTTGAGCCTGGCATAGAAATCATCGAATGACTTACCCTCCTCCATCTTGATTTCTTCAAAGCTTGTAGTAAGCCTCTGAAGTTTTGAATCCTTGACAGCCTTGGTTCCTTCATAGATTTTTTGGAGGATGGTTCATGCTTCCTTCGTAGTTTCAGTGGAGGATATCTTCTTGAACTCCTCATTTGTGACCGCATTGAATAAAGCATTCAATGCCCTGCTGTTAAAGTTTGCCGCCTTGATCTTAGCATCATCCCAATCAGCCGGTGCTTCTTTCGGCTTGGTCCAGCTATCTCCACAGTTTGCCACACTTTCTCATCTAAAGACTGCAAGAAAGCTTTTATACATACTTTCCAATATGCATAGTTAGTTCTATCAAATAAAGGAGATATAATGAGTGACTGTCCTCTATCCATGACACACAGGGGTCAATGGATCACACAACAAATATTAACCCTACCGGGTGATTTTAAGGTCACCACTCACAAAAATCCACTATTATCATAACAAGCAGTTACAAGTGAAGGAATCTCAGTACTTTATACCAACCTACAATTGAACCCTTATCCCAATACACAATTAGACTCGTTCTGTAGTGACAATCTCTCTTTTTAATGCACGGCTGCCAATACGTGACTAACCAATAGATGCGCAGATCCTAGTACTTGACTTAATCACTAACTTGAGAAGGATGTTGGCTGCAAAGTTTTTTAGTTCATCACACGATGAAGATCATGAAGCTCCTTGGTCACAAAACCCTATGGTGTACAAACATAGAAGCTTCTTCAAGAGAAAGATGAACTAGGGCATTTGTCTCCAGCTCACAATATGCTTGTGAAAAACTTTTGCATTGATGTGCATCTGCTGTGACGGCTCTTAAAACAATCTTTATATATGTTAGGCTTGTGAGAAAAGAAAGCCCAAACATCTATTCACAAATTGGATAAAAATCAGAACTGAAAAACTGACTTTCTTAAATCGCGATAGATACCCTATCTATCGAGCAGCTGTTGAGCATCTGGTTGAAATAGCTTATTAAACTGTTAGGATTAGTGCCCTTAAATCCTATTGTATGATACTATGTATGTTATTATGTATGACATTATGTATGACTATAATCTAAAATAATGGTAACATGAATATTCGGACATTATCATATAGTTCATGAGATGCCTAGTATGTGATTTATGTGATTTAGTCACAGAAGATATAAGTCATAAGTTCTATGTAAACTCAGATTTTAGTTTGTAGTCGGTGATGAAATTGGGCGTTTCATCTGCGAAGACTATAACATATCAACTTAAATGATTTGTCTTGATCATGGAAGTGGAAACTTCTAGTTGATGTGTTGATATGTTTTAAGAGTTAAGACATATTGAACTGGACCATTGTGAGATTTATTATTCTCCTAATGACTGTCAAATGAATAATAAATCTTACGACTTCTATTTACATGAACTCTTAATCCTAAAAGAATAATGAACTTGATCATGAAGTGTAGGTTGCTTTGATATATCAGGAGTGAGATCTATCCTAATGGTCAAAACCTCAGTATGTTGGGCAGCCACATTTAGTGTTGATGGAACATATATTCTCAAGATAAAATTCATAGTCTCTTAACGGAGATATAAAATATTCCCTTGAGATAAGTTTAATGGGTTCAGTTATTTAAAGAGTTAGGCCTAACCACTTTAGTAAGGAGTTACTAAAGTATATATTTATGGAATTGGATTTCATAAATATATAATGAATAACTTTAAAGGATTAAACCGGGTACTCAAGGAATTAAGATGTAATAATCAACAAAGTGGCAATCTACATTCATGACATTGTATTACTACGAATATTTTATGAAGGGGTTGCATATACAATAAAGTGTTGGGATATAATTTATAAATAAGGCCTAGAGTGCAATTATATTTATATAGTGGTATTAAATATAATTAATGGTAATTTTGAACTTGTCAAGAGTTGACATAAAAGCCCAAGGCCCATTGGAGCTAGTGTCTTATTGGTCTCTGTTGGTCCCACTCCAAGCCACACACTTAAGCCCAATTGGAAAGGTCTAAAAGGCCAGCCTAATTAGATAATCAGTTAGATACAAAGGGAGAAACATACAGAATTTTCAGTAGGAATTTTTTGTAAAAGAACACTATTGTGAAGTGGTGTATGTGTGAGAGTGAGACACTCTAACCTTCTCCCTTGAGAACTAATTGAGAGACCACACATCTTAGGCATTAGTGGAATTGGAGTGAAGATTGAAAGTATTCCCAAGTACTTCGGATCTTCGGTTTTGAAATTCAACGCTCCAAGGTACACTCTCTTGTCCTTATATTCTGAAACTTACCTAATGCATGTTAACATTTATGAATGAAGTAGATCCATTAAATTTTTGCTGCGTATGTTTTGTATGAGATACAAACAATGTTTAATTCATCATAAATCTCGATAGATAATAGCTGTCGAGCTTTAAAATCTAGCACTTCTTCCCTTGATTCTTGGATAGACTTGCATCGCTTTAACACTTGAACTTAAAACCTTGTTCCACGAAGCATTAAAAACATCATAAATCTGCCCAATTAGAAGTAAAGTGTGTTTTGTCAAAGGATTAGTCAATTCTATATTGACATATGGCCTTCGTAAGGCTATTAACTATCACCTTCGTAAGGCTATGTCATTATTGGTGCGCTTAGTAGAAAGTCTCCGATTACTTTTCAACTGCTTCACATACAATTTAAAGGAAAATATTATTGATCTAGAAAGGTTGAGAGTTGAGGTTGTATAGGCCATTTAGAGGCCTACTTGGCTAGTTGAAAGTTCAACCAACTCTAGTAAAGAGAATGAAATTGTTGCAAGGTAGTGACTCTTAATTGATATGGATAAGGTGCATAATGGAAAGAGATCTAAGTTTACTATGTACAATTTCGAGGAAAAAATTTTTATAAGAGGGGGAGAATGTAATGCCCTAGCCCACTTTTAAAAAAAAAGAAATAAAGAAGAAAAGGAAGTCAGATTTTTTTAAGGCCCACACGTGCCCCACCTAACCCATCCTCCTCCACCATATATCTCACAATTCTCTCTTTTCTCTATTTGGCCCATCACTCTCATTCTTGTTCTTCTTTTCTTTTTCATTTTCACTCAACACAACACACATGCATAGACTCCTCTCCCTCACTATCCCACCGGTACACTCCTCATCACCTCCACCATTTTTCCGGCAAGATCATCGAAAAACCCTCAAGAACATCACACCTTCACATAAATTATTTGAGGTAAAAGTTATAATCTCTTTTGATGGGTAATAATGATGTTCTTGAGATTTATGAGCTTGTTGGGTGATATTCTTGTAATTTTGTATATGGGTTTTTTATTTGGTGGACTAATTTGATGAGTGGGTTTATGGTTTTACTAGTGGTGGCTAACTAAGGTTTATGTTCGGTGAAAATTTAGGGGTTTCGAGGTATATCATGTGAAATAAATGGTGAATATAATTTTTATGGTTTATTTGGAGCTAGTTAAAGACTTAAATTGTTAGTTTTGAAGGATATTGTGATTTTGGTGTCATGGGTCTCTTGATGATGTTGTGAAAATCTTGTGGAAACTACTCATAAATTATTGAGGTTTTGATGTTAGAGATAATACCTTGAATGATTCATGAGTATAATGGGAGTCTATGCCTTGTAATGAAATTGTTGAGAATTTTTGGAAGTGAAATACATTATTTGTGAGGTTAAATGCTAGGCTTGCCTAATTAATTTCTTGGCAATTTCTAATTCATAGCTAGATGCAATGTCAAGCCTTATGCCTATTGTGATAAGTTTGCTTGATATTGTTTATGTTCTAGCTAGTCTTATTTGGAGTTTGGAAAATTAGACTTTTGCGGGTTGCAAGGTAAGTAGCTTTTAATGGGATTTTTGGAAAATAACCATGTTGCATAAACATTATTTTTGGGTCAAACACATTTTGGATAATTAATGGTGGAACTATGTTTTTCTAAAAAGTGTTGTGTTGTGACCCTACTATTTATGATTATATATGAAAGTGCATATTCTTAGTCCATACGGAGAATTGCATGATTTGTTAGCATGGAAAAGACTAGCATCTTGATTAAATTCTTGAGAATGAATTTTATGGATTTATTGCATTATTTGCAAAATATAAAGATGCTTTATCTTGACCTATGTTATTTGGGAAGTTAATACAAAATCATTTTGACAAGAAATGAGTTGAGGGCTTTGAGAACCTTGTGAATATCATAGGCATTAAAATATTTTATAAAACTACTTGGAAATGAATTATGTATTTTGAATTAAAGGTAATTTGTGAGCTCTTTATCTTTTACCCATGTGCCGTGACATGTGATTACCCGGTGATTACGTAGGTATACTATAGTCTGTGTGACATTGGTATCTTAGCACCCGTCTTTGTGATGGTTATTGAGTTCTGTCTTTGTGACTGCAATGAGTTTTATCTTTGTGACGGCATATTAGTTCCGTCTTTGTGACGGCATATTTAGTTCCGGCTATGTGTCAGCGATGAGTCCCGTCTTTATGACAGCATATTAGTTTTGTCTTTGTGACGGCATTATCATATGGCCTTGGGTTTGGAATTGTATTGTTATTGCTCACAAATTATAGTATGTAGTTTCATGAGAGCATTTTGAGAAGCTTTGTGCCATGTCATTTTATTCATTCTTGTCATATTCTTTTTTGAAATGGTTTTGTAGAAATCATTTAGAAATTCCCAAATAAAAACATGATTTGTAAATTGTTATCATTATGAAACTTGCATTTCCCCCACCCCCATTAATTATGCTACTTACTAGGCTCTGTCTCATTCTATCATTTTACAAACTTTTTCAGAGTAGGTAACTATCTTTTTGAGACAGCTTTTTGGTGGCTAACAGTAGTTAGACTAATTGCTAATGGAGACTGACTTTTGTGATGGAGATAATTAATGATGTATAACTTAGAGTAGGCTTGACCCAATTCTTTTGTATCTAATAGTGGTTATGCCTTAATTTCCACTAATGGGACAAGTTGATGTTATGTAATTATTTATTCAGACCTTCATTTTTTTGTGATAAATGGTCATTGTATTTATTGCATAGAGCTCTGACTTACTTTGGGAGTACATTTAATGGAATTATTAGGATAATTCTTGATGTTGGTACTTGTTATTGTAGAGTTTATTTAGACCCCTTAAACCACAATTGGAATAACCTAGTTAACAAGCCAAGTTATTACTTAGTCCAAATTTCAGATATAGGTTAACACAATCATATAATCATATCAATGCAAAGTGCGGAATAAAAAAAAACACAAAGATATGATGACCCAGGAAAACCAAACCGGTAAAAAACCTGGGGAGGATTTAACTTAGCTATTCTCAAGGTAAACCTGAATCCGCTATGAAAGAATTGAAGTGTACAATAGCGACTTAGACCACTAACATCCTATTGCTACCCACCAGTGGAACTTACTAACACGACCACATGCAAGCTCCGAGACCACGGACTCCTTTCTCGGATTCTCCAGCAAGTACAAGCACCCCCACTTGTGTATCTTTAAACTCTTATAGTAGAAACTTAACTATCATCAAGCTCTCGAAGAAATCTCCTTCTTGACAATCCCAAGCTTGTGTGAAGGCAAGCACCTCTCAGATCTCACAAGAGATTCACACAAACAACAATATGAGCAACCTCAAAAACGTTACTAGGGTTTGCCTTTTATACCTAAGGCAAAATATAAAATCCAACACATCATATGGGCTTAGGGCTGAGTTGGAAAATCTGCAGAAAAAACAATTTGCACAACTTTCGATCGGTCGAGTCTAATTCTCGATCGATCGAGTAAGGTAGAAATGTACAGTAATTTCTGCAGTTAACTCGATTTCAACTGTACATAAATTATATACTTTGAGCAAGTCTAAAACATAACTAAACACCTGTTTTGATCATGGTTTACCAACAATACATATTAGAGTTCTAATACATTAGTTCCTAAGTACTTAGAACCTAACAAACTCCCCCTTTGGCAATCCGTGACAAAACACAACTAAAAGCTCAAAGTTTACAAAGAAAAGTCCTTTACAAAAAATATGCCCATTAGAACAAATCCAATCCTAACTATTATCCATCAATTGCAAGTGTAGACAGTAGCTTAATGGAATCAACCTCTATATTTCCTGAAACACTAAACAAAATGTATAAACGTATGTGTGACAGAAAAATAGTAAAACAGCAAATATGCAAACTAACTCTCCCCCTAAGTTAGATACATCAAAAATAATTTCAACTCCCCCTAAACAGAACATTCTTTTATTTTCCATACATATTCCCACATTTCATTTAAATCTCCCCCTTTTTATCACGTATTGACAAAGATAACTCAAACAAAGAGTAACAACTCAAAAGAGAACAAGAGGAAATAGAGAATTAAGAGAACACAAAACAAGATAACTCTATAGAAAATAGAGACAACTCCCCCAATGAAGAGCAAAGATTAAAAACAAGTTTCTCCCCCTATAAAAATAAGAAAAACAAAACAAGTTTTGGGGAAAACATAGGAGGTGGGGAAAATAAAAAACACAAAAACCTAACTTTAAAAAAATTAAGTTGAGGATACACATGAAGAAAAATATTATTTCTTTCAATAAATGCAAACTTAACACTATGTGACCCATAAAAAATTGCATGATTAAAGAAAATATTTGCACATTGATTATCCATCATATCTCTTAAGAAAAATATGTTCTACAGTTCACACATAAAAAATAGCATATACTAGAAAGTACAAAGGACTCAAAAATTAACCAATCAATTTTTAAATCAAGTAGAGTACCCAATTTAGCAAAGTGTATGCATGGTATATGTGAAAACAATGAGAGATATGATTGCAAAACTGTAAGATGGATAAAAAAATCAATGCATGTGAATCCTAAACATAAATAATGCATGAAAAAAATTTGGTCAAAACTCTAAAAACTGAAAATTTTTCAGTTTCGATCTATCGACCATCGATCGAATACCAATCGAGTCAGACAGAAGCTAACCAAAAATTTTAACGCATTTTCGATTGGTCGAAAAACACCCTCGATCGATCAAAATTCTGGAAAATAGAATTTTTTGAAAAACAATAAAAGATTTTACAGAAACCACTTAAACCAAGTTATTTCATGGATGAAATGCATGAGAATGAGTTTAAAAGTTTTTCAAAAACATGAGTTTTCAACCCAGAACTTCAAAACAAAGTTTTAATCATCAAAAACCATATTTTGCATCAAACACCATAAAACACATAATCTTGGATGGCCAAACCAAATTCACTCACAATATCATGTACCAAGTTTAACAAAGAGTAACTTGTGTAGTTTGTGCAACTAGCAAAAGCTTGAGATACATGTGAGGTAATATGTAGATAGTAATCAAACACAATTTCTACAAAATCCATCACATAAATTTAAAAGAGACTATCCCTTAAAGAGTAACATCATATAACTCTCACATCTCCTAGAATAAAAGCTTGCAATCATGTAAGTTTCTTGAATTTACCTCATAATGTACACACCAATTTTATTTGTTCAGAAACTTATTAAAAATAGCCAGGATAATGTATACACCAATTTTAGTTATTTGATTTTACGTTAAGTCCAATAATGTACACACCAATTTAAGCATTTAAACCTAGGCTACACCTTATGTTCTTTTTGTGCATGTGCTACACTTTCTTGAGCACAAAATCTTACGATATGCACTAAAGTGTTCATGATTGGCTAGTAAACAGTGGTGAGATGATTGTTTATGCATTTCTCAACAAGTTCAAGTCCGACAATCAAAGACATGTGATTTCAAGATTAAGACAAAGTGATCAAAACTATAAACATCTTCCCACACAACATGCACTACAAAACTCAAACTAGTAAAGTGCAATAGAAGATGTTTATCCAAGCTAAACAAGGTACATAAACATGCTATGTAAAGATAATATGGTCAACCTCAATTACATATCCAAGATGTGTAATACAAAAGAAATAAAAATCCTTTTGGTTTAAAAAATTTATGACCAAAACTAAAAGCATACATTATGCTAAATGAACAATGCAAATGTAATGCACGAAAGTGCTTAACTAAGCTATAGAGGGTACACAAACAATAAATATCAATTTCTTAATTAATCCTTGAGTACATGTACAAGCTAGTACATACTCACATAAAATAAAAAATAGCTTAGCACTCATATATTACATACAATTCAAGTTTCTCCACAAACTCAAGCATGTTCTAAATCAAGAGAGAGAGATCATAATTCATGTAATCCTCAAGAAAAATAAAACAAGACTCAAAATAAAATATTTTTGTCTTTTTGAAATTTTTCAATGTTTTCGGATTTTTTTGTTTTAAAACAAAACGACATAAGAAAATAAACAACTAAAAACTAAAAGAAAACATGTCCACAATTAATTGAAAGAATTAAATCAAGGACAAGTAAACAACACTCACTTTAGAGAATCTTTTCTCACCCATATAGCACGAGTCTTCGGCTTTGTAGGTGAAAATCAATGAGAAGTAGAGTGTATTTGAAGTATTATACTAATCTTCTAAGAAAAGCTGAAATCCTACAAATTCCTTTCACAAGCCAACAAGCTTAAATTTTTCAAAGGCATATAAAAAAATTTATATGGACTTATGGCAGGAAAAATATCATCACATATCTTAGATTGAGACACAGATTTTTTAAATTTCAATTTATGACAATTAGGACGAATGTGACCGGAGACACCACAAAAGTGACAAACAGGAACAAATTTAGGAACTTCAGTATTCCTAACAGCAATTCTTGTCTCAGATTTTGGTTTTTGCCTCAACAAAGAACAATTTAGTTTAATATGACCAAAAACACCACAAAGGTGACAGGTAGGCACAAAAACAGATTAGTTATGCTCTTTAACAGTAGGTTTAAACTTAGGTGTAGAAACTTCAGCGTCTACATTAGAATTTTTACCTTTGTCTAACCTAGCAAAATAAGCCTTTTCTTTATTATTCCTCTTGAAAGGAGGGATATAAATTTTCTTAGTTTTAGGCTTAAGCGAAACAGAAACACTTCTGTTATCAACAGGAGGCTTGGCACTAGTCAAATTTTCAAGTTTAGTTTTAGACTCAACTAACTCTTGTTCCAAGCTTTTCATCTTCTCATCTTGAGAGGAAATTTGAATTCTCAAAAATTAATTCTTTTTAGTAGATTTATCTAATCTAATAATCAATTTCTCTTTTTCAAGATTATCCAATTTTAACTTTTCCTTGAATTTTTTAGCAATTTTCAAAGATTTAGATAATTCCTTATAAAGAGTTTCACAAACATCAAAAAGATCAAGAGAAACAATAGTGTCATTTTTATTCAAATCATCACAATCAAAAACAGTAAGACACTTAGAATTATCCATGATAACAGGGGTCAAGGATCAGCTCAGAGATCAAAAGATCTACAATAAAAGAGCTACCTGCTCTGATACCACTTGTAGAGTTTATTTTGACCCCTTAAACCACAATTAGATTAACCTAGTTAACAAGCTAAGTTATTAATTAGTCCAAATTCCAGATTTAGGTTAACACAATTATATAATCATATCAATGCAAAGTGCGAAATTAAAAAAAAAAAAAAAAAAACAAACAGATATGATGGCCCAAGAAAACCAAATTGGTAAAAAATCTGGGGAGGATTTAACCTAGCTATCCTCAAGGTAAACCTAAATCCACTATGAAAGAATCGAAGTGTACAATAGTGACTTAGACCACTAACATCCTATTGCTACCCACTAGTAGAATTTACTGACACAACCACGTGCAAGCTCCGAGACCACGGACTCATTCTTTCTTGGATTCTCTAGCAAGTACAAGCATCCCCCGTTTGTGTATCTTTAAGCTCTTATGGTAGCAACTGAACAATCATCAAGCTCTCGAAGAAATCTCCTTCTTGATAATCCCAAGCTTTTATGAAGGCAAGCACCTCTCAGATCTCACAAGAGATTCACACAAACAACAATATGAGCAACCTCAAAAACATGACTACGGTTTGCCTTTTATACCTAGGGCAAAACATAAAACCCTACACGTTATATGGACTTAGGGATGAGTTGGAAAATCTGCAGAAAAAACAATCTGCACGACTTTCGATCGGTTGAGTCTAATTCTTGATCGATCGAGTCAGGCAGAAATGCATAGTAACTTCTACAGTTAACTCGATTCTAACTGTACATAAATTACCTACTTTGAGCAAGTCTAAAACATAACTAGACACCTGTTTTGATCATGGTTTGCCAACAATACATATTAGAGTTCTAATACATTAGTTCCTAAGTACTTAGAACCTAACAGTTATGATTTTATGTTGGTACTTGATTGGATTGATGTTGGTACTTGTTATGATTTTTCTCATGCTTTGGACCCTTTCAGGTTTGGGGCATGATAGTGATGGCCTTTAAAACAATCCTTATATATGTTTAGGGTTGTGAAAAAAGAAAACCCAAACATATATTCACGGATTGGATGAAAATCATAACTGAAAAGCTAACTTTCTTAAATCTCGATAAATACCCTATCTATCGAGCAGCTGTCGAGCATCAAGTTGAAACAGGTTATTAAACCTCAATAGATACTAGCTGTTGAGCTAGCTGTCGAACTTTAAAATTTAGCACTTCTTCACTTGATTCTTGGACAAACTTGCATGACTTTAACACTTAAACTTGAAACCTTGTTCCTTGAAGCATTAAACACATCTTAGATTTACCCAATTACAAGTAAAATATGTTTTGTCAAAGGATTAGCCAATTCTATATTGACATATGTTCCTAACATGATTCACATATGTCCTAACATTTATAATTTTTTTCTTTTCATGTTAAATTTGATTGGTTGTGTATTTGTATAAGAAACACATACAAGAGTGACTGATAAATGCTGAGTTTGTTTAGATCTAGTCCAAATGTTAGTTTGAGTTTTGTGTTTTTGTGTTTGGTTAGCAAGAAAGTGTATGAAAAATTTGATTGATCTTTCATTTTTGATTTTCAACCAAAGTATTATTTTGCATTGACACATGACTATATGAGGACTATTGATATACTGAGACGTTGATATTAGAAAGTGCTACACTAATTCAACCGGTTCCCTTTTGGCTTTTAGGACCTGAAAATATGACTTCTTATAATAGGCTTTGGTGTCAAGTTATAATTAAGCACAATGACTTAATCAAATAATAATGAAAATTTGAACATGAATAATGGCCAAAAGAGTATTTACATGCCTTAATTGTTTTTTATTTTGTCTAACTATAGTTGAACTTGATTTAAATTAACATTAGCAAGATCACTTAAAAGACAACTATTAATAATATTAAATATGTATTTGTGCTAGGGTTTTGTCAAATTTCCAAGGAAATATTAAACAAAGTATTAGCTAACATGATCAAGGTGGCTTCCGAAGTAAAATATGACCATATCCAACATAGCCTACTACTACGAAGTAGAATTAACAAACAAGTGGTACAAATTACAAAATACATTCATATGCCTCGAAAAATAGTTGGGTTGGCTTCAAAAGCCCTCTTAAGTATTATAAAGTTGATCAGGTTTTTATTTTTTATGATTGAAGTATGAAATGTTGATCAGGTTTTATTTGGGTGTTGTTGCCAGAGCTAGAGAAGCATTAATTGTGGTGTTCCATATATCATTGTCGATATCTTTTTTGGTTAAAGAGGATAATATATAATCAACTAGAATCATTTTCAATATCATTGAACTGGTGACTTGAAGATTTTTTGTGAAAAAGAATTTGATTTTTTGGTGATATAATCCATTGCAGGAAGAAGGATGAATGTTAGGAAAATGATTTTATGTATGCAGTTCATGTTAAATATTAGTTATGATATTTTTCATTTTGAATATACTTGAATAGATGTGGAAGAGGGAAGCATAAAATAGGATCACAGGAATAAGAGAGTTACGTGGTTCAGCCTTTTGGCCTACGTCAACGGAGTAAACTCTTAAAAGTATAGTACGAAACCTGTATTACAATGAACCATAACATGAGTATGTATAGTAGACTAAACTCTAGACAGACTTCTAATACAAGTAGGAAACTTGGCTTGCAGATAGAGTAGAATTAGCCTTGGGCATATACTAGTGGACTAATATATCTCCAACATGTCTTAATAGAGATATTTCACCTTCTCCTTTGAGTCTATGATAAACAAGGTTCGCATCTCTGAATTGTTAAAAAAATAGATTATTAACTTGTTTTTAATTGAATGTTTGTTTTGAAACACCGGGGTAATCTGGAAATGCAGACTGAACTTTGACCAGGTGTTTTACAAAATATAATACTGGCCATATATAGTAACACACTAGCACTGCTCTCATCGATGAGTGACCAGTTTTCCAATTGCCATTGTAGTTATAGTTGTTGTTTTCATTCAATAGATTTAATTGGGGTAGATTTTGAAACCCTTTTGAGTAGTATTAGGAAAATCCAATTTTAGTTACGGTGAAGGTGAGAATAGCGTCTCTTGGGATTGGTATTGAAGGTTATGAGAAGTGAGAACCATGCACTATATGGCGAAAGCGAAAGCAAAGGGTATGAATAAGCTCCAACATTATTATTAGAAGATGAACCCTTTCTTATTGATCCTGTTTGAATAACAAACTATTGGGAAGAGTAAAAAATTTAGGGTGCATTTGGTTCTAGATTCTCAAAATTATTGAGATTTGACGACCCAACAAATTAAAATCTCTTTAGAATGCTTTGGTATGTTAGTAATTAAAGTGTTCTTTGGTCATATCAAATGACTTGGTGACTCAAGACATGAGCAGTACCATGTTGAATGCCTAAATTATATCTTAAGATGGCCGCTATTGGTTCTTGGATGAAAAAAAAAGGAGGTTATACTAGGTTAGCAGGCAGTGAAAAATCTTAGTGCTATCAACACGTAAATTGGTATCCTCTGTCAGGCATTTAGAAGTAGCCTGGATAGTTTGCAGTAGCAATGTCATCAGGAGTAAGGCTTAGCTTTATATTATAGAACCATCACTACCCTTGGTGGATATGAGGCATGCAGAGAGATTATATTTTATCGTTATTCTTTGCCACTTAGCTGCTAAAAAATATTACTTGGTGTCTCTGCTCATCTGAATGTATGCCAACTCTATAGGATAGATTAACAAACTTAAGTGTGATAACTGTCATAACATTCTACAGTTATTGTGCTTTAGTGTAGGGGCATGTACATGTGTTGCTCCCTTGGGTCAAAATTTTGAGGGAAAATTTCAATTCATTGGAGTCAAGAGTATCACATGCTGAATTCCATGGCAAATGTGCTTCAATTCGGCTAGTGGTATTCCCCTCCAGTTCAAGCAAGTGCTGTCTTCAAGTAATCCTGGTCCCTAGCACAAACCCCTGATTTAATATATCAATTGAACCATAGAGCTGTCTTCTGGGAAGCTATTCTCACTTCATTGGTCACATACTTAACTATTGACTTTGTTTGAAAAAAAAAAAAAAAAAACCAACTGTGGCTTTTGATATAAGTACTTGCTATCACAATATTTATTTCTCCTACACTCATCCTTTATAATTTCCCTCACTCATCCTTTATAATTTCCCTCACTCATCCTTTATAATTTCCCTCTTACATATGTGTGAAAAATGAAAATGTTTTGCATTACAGGGTTTCATAAAGGTGGAAGCCACAAGAGACAAAATATGTCTATTTCAAGAAAATAATTTCAAATTAGGTGATAGCATCTGGAATTTACTAGAAAAGAGAGACAAAAGTTTGTGTTGTTAGGTTCTAAGATTTTAGGAACTAATGTATTAGAACTTTACTTTGTATATATTGGCAAACCATGATCAAAACAATAAATCTAGGTTTAGACTTGCTCAAAGTTTGGTTAAGTGTAAGTTTGGAATCGAGTAATTGCAGGAATTTATTGGTCAAATTCTGCAAGGCTCGATCCATAAAAAATTAGACTCAATCGATTGAATCTTGCTAAACAAGAACTTTCTACAGTAGTTTCAAACAAGCCCAAGCCCATATGACGTGTAGGGTTAAGTGCTTCACTCCAAGTATAAAAGGAAAAACCCTAGCTACATTTTAGAAGTCTTTGTTGAGTTGTGTGTTGAATCTTTTGTGAGATCTGAAAGGTGTTTATCTTCATACACACATATAGAGCTATCAAGATCAAGATTCACATTAAAAACTTGATGGTTGCTTCAGTTGCTGCATAAAGAACTTTTAAGAAGATTTGAAACCTTTGAGAGGTGTTTCAAAGTCACAAGTAGGAGAACCTGTGGTTGCTGCAAATCAAGGAAAAAAGTAGTCCATGAACTCGGAGCTGTTACGTAGTTGTGGTAGTAAGTTTTCTACATGAGGTAGCAATAAAATGTTAGTGGTCTAAGTCTTATTGTACAAACTTCAATTCTTTCATAGTGGATCTATTTTTACCTTGAGAATAGCTAGATTAAATCCTCCCCACAAGTTTTTTATTGGTTAGGTTTTCTTGTGTCATTAGATCTTTGTATTCTTTACTTTTTGCATTATATTTGCTTTACACATATTTGTTTAACCTAGAATTAACAAACTTGTTAATCAACTTGGCTTGATATTAGGTTAAACATATTGTGTTAAGGGGTCTAAAACTTAACAAGTGGTATCAGAGCGGGTTAGCTCTTGCATTAAATTTTTTGATCTACGAGTTGATCATTGACCCCCTGTTGTCGTGGATTTTTTAAAGTCATTTTGGTTGAAAATTGAATTTGTCTATTTTTGGATCATATGGCTTGTTGAATATGTCTATTCTTTCCTTGAGTATCTTGGTATGATTACATGTGGTGATATTTATGTGTGTTATGCTGCTTTAACCACCTCAAAGGCACATGATTATTGTCTTTGGTATTTAGATAGTGGTTGTTCCAAGCATATGACAGGAAAGAAAGCATTATTCAAGACACTCTTTGAAGGAAAGATTGGGACAGTCACATTTGGAGATGGGAGCAAGTCTGT
The DNA here is from genome assembly GCA_014183005.1 of Castanea mollissima. NCBI lineage: Eukaryota > Viridiplantae > Streptophyta > Magnoliopsida > Fagales > Fagaceae > Castanea > Castanea mollissima. The sequence goes on along the minus strand of JACAVU010000002.1, from coordinate 7,677,420 downwards.
AACCAGAGGTATTGGAATAGTAGACATTCCAGGGCTGCCTGTTTTTGAAGATGTCTGGTATGTTGATGGGCTTAAGGCTAATCTACTCAGCATCAGTCAGATTTGTGACAAAGGATTGAATGTTCTCTTCACCAAGTATGAATGTAAGATACTCAATGAAGAAGGTGACTGCATTTGCATTAGTAGTAGGATTGCTGATAACTGTTATGGTATAACACCCAATATAAATAGCAACTGTTATAGTGTAAAGATTAATCAAAAAGATCTATGGCATCAACGGTTGGGACATGCAAGTCACAAGCAATTAGAAAAAATGTCCAAGTGTGAAGCAGTTTTAGGTTTGCCTAAGTTTGAAAAGATGGAGAAGAGCATATATGGACCATGTCAAATGGGCAAACAAGTAAAGTCCAAGAATCCATCTATAAGTGAAGTTCAAACCTCAAGACCTTTGGAATTGTTGCACATTGATCTCATGGGTCCTGCCAGAGTTCAGAGTTTAGGTGGCAAGAAGTATATTGTAGTAGTTGTGGATGATTTAACTAGATATACTTGGGTTGTGCTTTTGAGAGATAAGGCTGAAGCTCTAGATAAGATGATACACTTGTGCAAGAAATTGCAAGTTGAAAAGGGTGTCATAATAGCTAGAATTAGAAGTGATCATGGGAGAGATTTTGAGAACACTAAGCTTGCTACCTTCTAAAATGAACAAGGCACACAACAAGAGTTCTCTTCACCCAAGACACCTCAACATAATGGAGTAGTGGAAAGGAAGAATAGGGTTATCCAAGAAATGGCTCGTGTCATGTTGAAAGTTAGGACATATATGGAAATTGTTAAGAACATATGTCATTTAGAATTGGCTAATCCTTTGAAAAAATGCACTTTACTTATAATTTGGTAGATCTAGGATGGTTTAAGTCTTCAAGAAACATATTTTTCAAGTCAAGAGTTAAAGCCATGCAAATCTGCTCAAGAATAAAGTGAAAAAGTGTTGTATTTTAAAGCTCGACAGATAGCTTGACAGATTGTTTCTATCGAGGTTTAAAATGAAATTTCAGCTCGATGCTTGGCAGTAGCTCAACAAATAACTTATCTATCGAGAATTACGAATTCATATTTTCAGATCTGTTTTTCACGCATATCCAAGCTATTTGTGTAGGGTTTCTTTTCTCACAACCCGAGACATATATAGGGATTATTTTAAGAGTCGTCAAAGGTGATGCAACTTGATGCAAAGTGATTATTCACTCAAATTGTGACTGGAGACAATTTGTCCTAATTCATCTTTTTCTTGAAGAAGTTGCTACATTTGTGCGCCCTAGGTAGACATGGCAATACGGGTCAGAATTTTCTAACCCAACCCGACTTGAAAAATACCTGACCCGAACTTGATTTTCTTGACCAAAAGCAAAAACGAGTTCACCCGTGACCCAACCCAATTTTTTTGCAGGTTAACCTGACCCGACATGGATAACCTGTGACCCGACCCGTTAAAAAAATTCGCTAAAAAAATATTTAAATTACGTTCTAATACTAGGTGCATAAAGCACAAAGTACCAAAACTAATAATTAATATATTATAGATATAAAATTATAAACAATTAAAACTATCGTCAAGACATGACATGAAAATACTTAGTTTGAGTGCTTGCCAATTGCCATGAGACAAGACAACACGTTACACAAGGGCTAAGGTTGTCAAGACTCAAGAGTCAAGACAACCATTAAAAAAAAAAAAAATCTCATTCAGCTAAGTTATAGTCCATTGTCCAAAGCCAAAGCAAAGACATAAACAAATGAACAATGCACAAACGGCAAACTTGAAAGTTGAGTCAAACCAAACCACAAAGCTTCCTTTCCCAGTTCCTCTACTCTCTTTTGCGCCTCTGGCCTTTGCCCTTTTTCACACTTTTTTAGTTTCACACAAAGCAGTCAAAGCTTGCGCCTCTGCCCTTCTCCACTGCTCTGCAACCTCTGCTTTCTCACTTCTATCAGTTCTCTGTCTCTCATGACCCACAACCACAGGCCACACAACCTCTCTCTCCACCTGCTGACCCATTTAAGAGGAGCATAACCACAAATAATCAACTATGGTGAGAGTAAGTTAAACATTTTCATCATTCTCTTAAATCCCTAAATGTTTTTAGTTTTTGGATTGATTTTTTAATATTATGAATTTATGATTTAGCAATAATAAAAATAGTATATTGCTCTACCTCTACTAACATTATATTTAATTGTTTGTGTGTTTGATTGTTGGAAAAATTGAAAATGTCATTAACTCATTGTCATTTGGATGAATGTCTTATGTTCATAGTTTCTTTAGATGCTTTAAATAGAAGCAGCATCTCTATCATCACTATGAAGTTACAGGACATACTCGACCTAATTATTACAAGTGGTTAACCACTCAATAAAACAACAGTATGATCTCATTTGAAAACTAGAATTAGTTTCCATCCTCTCTTGCTCCTCTTGGAGATCTTCTTAAGGCGCTCATGTTCCTTTCGAACATGAACGGTTTCAATTCTTCCCCCTCACTGCTGGATCAAGGGTTCACCAAATGGAAATGTTCTTCCAAGGTGTGGAAGGAAAAAGGCTCAAAGTGATTTAGTCACTTTTTCTTTCTCCCTCTCTTTTTGTTTATGCATTACTTGTGTGTTTTGCTTTCTTGTTTTTGAGTTAGTCTAGTTTTATGCTATGCTATGTTTTAACATGTTTTTGTTTATTTGTTTTTAGTTTTTGCCTTATTTTGTTTTTCATAAAAAAAATTGAAAAAAAAAAAAATACAAATCACCTATGTCAAATTTAATTTCTGCTGCATTTAGATAATTTTGTGATTTTTTTTGTGCTATCACGCGTATTGCATGTTAAATTGACTTAATTAATTCACTTGGCTAATTAATTGATTAATTTACCTAAGGGGCCAATACATTCTTGGCCTATCATTGAATAACAAGAAGATGCCCAAGTCTTTCTGGGGAGAAGCAGTTAACACTACATGCCATGCACTCAATCGAGTGTATTTCAAACCCGATTCCAAGAAGACTCCATATGAACTCTGGAGAGGAAAGAAGCCTGTTGTTAAATACTTCTGGATATTTGGAAGTGACTGTAAGGAGAATCTTGAAAAGTTTGATGCAAAAGTGACAAAGGATACTTTCTAGGTTATTCTACCACTAGTAGAGTATATAGGGTGTACAATCTCAAAACTAAAACAATCATGGAGTCTGCAAATGTGATGATCAATGATGAACTATGTCCAAAATCTCATTCAGAAGACACTCCTCTTGGTCAAGAGAAGATTATGGAGGTTGAAAAAAACTTTTCCTGAAGTGTATGTTGGGAAACACTTTGATGAAGATCTACAACTGCTAAATGACACTATTTTAGAACCATCAACTCCAGTTGGCCTAAATTAATACATGTTGGTCTTAACATGTTAAAGATGATTACTTTTCTTTTATGGAAGTATTAGATACTTTGCTTCATATTTCTTTCAATATTATTATCAGCTTCTTTGGTTGCTGATTTGTGTCTCATTTGGAACAACAAGTTGCAATAATTATGTTTGAACTAAAATTAATTTTAGTCTTTTACTGTTGCTTGTAGGTTATATAAGATCAACCTTGAACAATTGATCTTATCTTGAAGTGATTATTTGACTTTGTGGATTAGGATTCCAGTTTCAAAAACACCTAACTTAATAGGACTTTGAAATATGCATAAGTTAACTACTAAGAATTAAAAATCCTAAGTGAATAAATTGATCTTCTTGACTAAGATACAATGCTTACTTGAGATTCATTAAAGCATATTTGAACAATTAATCTTTGGGTTATGCAAAAAAATTGCATGACCAGCCCGACCCGACTTGCACCAACCAAACCCAACCCATGCGGGTCTATCAAGTGAGGCGGGTTAGGTTGGGTGGGTTAGATAGATAATTTAGTGGGTCAAGTTGAATAACAAGTTGATATATGTTTAACCCACCACAAACCGACCCGCCCGCCTACACACACACACATATATATACTTTGTCATGCTACAAAAATCTACCTCACATATACTCCCACTTTATTTCTCTAATCTCTTTCTCTTTCTTTTTATTTTTCAATTTTTACATTTCTCTTCCCTAATAAACACTAGTTGCTCTCTCTAAGATTTTGTTCTTATTCCTCTCTATGTACATGAAAATTTCATATTCTGAGATATTTTTCTTTTTAGTGTAATAAAATTTCAGTCATTCTCATAAAAAATAATATATTAATTGCAATTATTTTTAATAAAAATTACAATTTTTTCTTTCACTTTTTTATTTGAGGGAGCCAATAATTATCCAATTTAATTGACATAATTTCATTTAGTCTCTCTATGAAAAAAAAATTAAATCAATTGAATTTGCCAACCTTGTTATAAACTCATAGGTAGAACTCACCCTTAAAAACCGGCTTGCAAGGGGAGGGTGCCCAAGAGCTTATAAACACATGGTTAAGCTTAGACTTAACCAATGTGGGACACTAGGATCATAACAAACCTGCTCAACTCATTGAGTTGAAACCGTTAAGATTTTCAACCGATTCGCTAGTTTCCCAACTTGCCCTTGGCAAGTTGGTTAAAAATATTGTCCTCCACTTACCTAACTTGGCTTGTGCACACTCTTATTATATTTTATTTAAAGCTAACTCACGGGAAATTAAGGGATTCAAGCATACTAGATTGCACTAACTCCAAATTACTTAGAATTGAACAGTAAATCAGATAAAACTTAGATTAACAACAACAAATTGCATTAAACTTAAATACATGATTGAAGTCACAGGTCTGGCTCGGAAGATCTTCATAAATATAAGTTTATATACATGATTACACTTAAAAATAAGTTTATACACTACGAAATTTAAACTTACAAGCATAAGACAACGAAGATCTCTGTCCAAGTCTAAGGAATTAATTGAGCGCACATTACAAATTACTTCCTAAAAATTTAACTAATTATCTCTGAAAGTGCTTTGTTTGTGCTCTAAATAAATTCTTAAATATGTTTTAATAGTATAAAAAAATTGGTTAACAAAAAACTATCTTTAGTCAACTGAAAACTCTAACAAAAATAAAACTTATTTTCTATAGGTTGTTTTCTTAAAAAAAAAAATGGAAAACAATATCTCTCTTGCGCAACGCATAACTCTTATAGCTCTCTCACTTCTTCTCTTCCCTTTACTTTTTCTCTCTTCTCATACCCTCTGATCTCTTCTCTTCCCTCATATTTCTCCCTATTTGTCTCTGTTCTCTCTTTTCTCCCGGTAACCTCTCCCCCTTTGTAACATAGTTCTCTAAATTTTGAGCTATATTTTCTTTTTTCTTTAAAATTTTTTTGGCTTGATGGATTCCCATATGGTCAAATGCAGAAGTTCATTCTTTTTCATACATAAATGTGCAACAAAAGAAAAAAAAAACAAATGAACGAAGTAAAAAACCAAAATTTGCCAGCATAGTGCTCTATGGCTAATTTCTTTTACATAAGGCAATCCATACAATAAATTAATAATGTTGTTACAAATAATAGTATAATAAATGATAATATTTTTAGGGGAATTGCATTTTGGCACTTATCAAGTTAATATTATGAAGTGGATTACAATGTTTTCCTCAAACTTCAACACTAAGCCATTGATTTCTTTAAAATATTGTATCAATGGTGACCTATACCCTAGTCCTATGTATGGGATAGCATTGTAGATATATTATGCATATATTTTTTTTGAGCAACTTTTATTTGTTTTAAGACCTACAAAGTGATCAATATATATTTCTTATGTACATTATTGCCCATAAATATATACACATATATATACACACACATACAAGCAAGATGAATGGTAGAGATCATGAAAATTGACACCTAGTTTTAATTGTATCTAATTTTGATTGTATCTGTTGTCAAAATTTTAATTTGAAAACCAAATTCATTCTTGGTTTTTTTTAAAAAAAAATTATATTGATTACAATAGTTGGGTTTACACAAATCACTTGTTATACATGTTTTAAATTATACAAGAAATGTTATAAAAATTTTGTGTATACCAAACATCATAAAATGTTTTCAAACTCATTTTCAAAGTTGTTACTAAACACTGAAAAAAGTGATAGTTTTCTAGAAAATGACGTTAATGCTAAAACAAATAGAGTGTAAAGCTCTATTTCTTTTAGTATTAACGTTTTCTTATTGGAGTGTTTCAGCATTAATGTATTATTGGAGTGTTTTTCTTATGATATAGTGTTTTGGGCTTTACTTAAGTTTGGGCCAATCTTTACAATTTAAGAATTTATTTTCTATTGGCCCAACAAACTCCTCTCTCTTTCACCACATATTGTTGAGATGGAGATTCAAAAGATTGGATCTCCTGGAGAGCAATAAAGCTTCCTCAAACCAGAATGATTTAGTTTACATTTGGAGTTCTGATATATATAATTTTCATGTGTCCGCAGTTATGACATTCTACAAAAATTGTTTTTTAAGTACGAAAATTGTAGAGTTGCTTGTAGTTGTAATGGATAGGTTCTTTGGTCTAATTTTTACGAGGTCCAATTAACGGGTGCCCATAAAGTATTTGTTAATGGATCATTTTAAGAATGTTATGATATTATTGTTATGAAAAATATAAAAATTTGTTTAAAAAATCAGTCACATTTTTATTTTTCCTAAAAAGGTTTCTGAAAATATTTTCTAAACCTAGGTTTCTGAAAATATTTTGCCCTTATTGCATTCCTTAACTTAATAATCACATATCGGATTTTTCCAAAGTAATTTATCCAAAACAAGCATTTTTAGTGTGTTGGTGTTTTCCTATTCACCAATTTCATGACTTCGTGGATTAATTAAAACTAGCAGTGACATTAAATGAAGGGAAGAATCTAGTGTTCTAATCGAATAAAAATTAAATCTCAATTATTTCACTTTATATTTCATCAATTATAATTTGTTACGTCTTTTTTTTCTTTAAAAAGTAACTTAGGTTTAAAATGAACAAAAAGAAAAAAAAAAAAAAAAAAAAAAAACAAAACAAAGACATGATATGCATGAATGTTGAAGATGGTGGAGTAGGAAGTGTTACACTAAGAACGTGGCGTGATTTTTATTCGAATTTAGAATTCGAGTGACCTTGTGACTGGTGTAAGTCTTGAGTTTGGACTGAAGAATAGAACTTGCACAAATGGGGGGTAGAATGTGATTGGATATGACCTTTGCTAAAACATGTAACATTTATGGTAATTTTCTGTAGTTGGCGGTGCAGTAGGACAATAATTCAAGCTTTACATGCAAGGTAGACCCAATCAGCCAAGAGTTCAGTACTTAGTTGGTGACATTTCATTTGTATTAATTTGTTGTCACATTAGCCCAATGACTAGATATGTGGCCCAAAACATAAAGTCTCTCATCTCGTCTTCCTAAACCCTCTATGTCAAGCATCAAGAACGTATTTGCAAATTGTAGAGAAAGACATGCTATTTGAATGAAGAGCCCGTTATCATTTGCACCAGTCCACGCATGGAAAGCAGGAAAGGGCTTATTTTCTTCTGTTTTAGGATTTATTATTTTTTTGTAATGGTTATATGTACGTAATATCCATCTTACACGAAAGTGGATCATACAAATGTCTGCTCCACCTCATATACGAAGGATGTTATATACAACTGTTACACAAAATACTACTACATCTTTCAAATAGTACCATTCTTCACAAACAAGCTTGGTTTTTTGTTTCAATGGCTTTTTTTTTTCCTACTATTATTTATATATAATATAAAATTGAAGTGTTTGACCATTTGTTAAACTTATAATATCTTGATACATAAGCTTTGTAACTCTCATAATTTTTTACATCATCATTATTTTTTTAATTTGATTTATCCTATTTTAAAAGGAAGTATAATCTAAGCAGAAGTCCAACTCTAACCCAAGGGAAACAACGGAGAATTATAAAACAGGGGTTTGGAGGCTTTTTTTTTTTTTCTCTCTCTTAATTTCTTTCTATTAGTGTTGATTTATGCTTTGTTTTTTCTCTTGCACTTCATGGATAGGAGATTCTAGCCCATGCATATATCTCCATTGGTGTTGAATTTGGAGTATTCATAGTCACCACCGAAGACCTTCTCATTAATGTACACATTTAGGACATAGTAAGTCCTAATAAAGATAGCTATTATATATGTCCTTGCATGATTTGTATCTATTTTATAGAATTATGTATAGCTATGAATCATAGGATTAATTTTCTCATGCTCATTTTGCAAAATATTTATTAAGAAAAAAAATTATTGATTTCTCTCCAACATAAAGAATTATATGCTACAAACTTCATTAACCATTAAAATTGCTTTCACTTTTTTCCTACTATGGAATCAAATGACTTTTACAGTTGGTATTATATATTTTTCAAATGGACATGGTCAAACACCCCCTTGGAGAAAAATATATGTTTTAAATACCAAGAAGTTATATGATTGAATCTCATATAATTATTTTTTATTGCCAGTGATACAAATTTATGTTAAATACAAATTTTTACATCAGCTTTTTTTCTTTTTCTTTTTTTAAAATAATGGGGAAAAAAAAATCCCCAACCCTAAGCAAGTGACTGTCTCTTCAAAGCTATCCACAAACCCTAATGTAGCAAGGTTTCTCTTCTAACACTACTCCCATTCAACTTTCAAGCCTCTCTTCCTTCACTCTCTTCCCCCACGATAGTGTTAACCTAGATTCTCTCCCCATTTGTACGCCACTTCACTTTCCCTTCAAAATCTGATCATGAATCGTGATATATGATTTAAAACACCCACCTCTATTTGGTCCACTTTAGTACTATTTGGTCCACTTTGGTTTTATTTGGTCCACTTCGGTCTTGTTCTATCCACTTTTGTCCTATCAGGTCCATTCAATCCTATTTAGTCCACATTGGTCCTATTCAGTCCACTTCTATCCATTCTGTCCACTTTGATCCTTTTCGGCCCACTTTGCTTGTATTAGGTTCATTCAATCCCATTTGGTTCACTTCGGTCCAGTTTGTCCACTTTAGTTCTATTCGGTCTTGTTTAGTCCCCTATGGTCCTATTTAGTCCACATTGTCCTATTAGGTCCACTTTGTTCCTATTTAGTCCACTCTGGTTCTATTCAGTCCATTCTGTCCACTTAGGTTCTATTTGTTCCTATTTAGTCTATCTTGGTCCTGTTTGGTCCATTCGGTCATATTCGGTCCACATTGGTCCTTTCTGTCCACTTTAGTCCATTCAGTCAACTTTGTTCCTATTTGGTTCACTTCGGTCCTATTTGGTCAACTTTGTTCCTATTTGGTTAACGTCGGTCCACTTTAGTCATATTCAGTCCTATTTGTTTCATTCAATCATATTCTATCTATTTCGGTCCATTTTGGTCCACTTCACTATATTCGGTCCATTTTTGCACACTTACATAATGGGAAAATATAGGTTTGGGTTGAGTGCACATATTCTAAATCCAAATTTATTTTTTATATATATATACACACACACATATAAAAAATCTCAAACTCGTAATATCTAAAATTTTAAGCATAGTATTTATTGTTGTTACGTTGAGAGTAATGTACGTAGCATTTGAGATTATTTCAGTCCAATTAAATTTAGGTGAAGTCTTTCTAAACAAGAAGGTTGTGAATATAATATACAAATGTTATCTTTAAGATCGTTTCTCATTCGCTTTAACGTTGTTACTTTTAAGTAATCACATAAGGTTAATTATACTTTAAAACTGAATAAATAAATTTAGAAAATATGGGTTAAAGCTTAGACAAGTAAAAGATCTAAAACAGGGTAGAGACTGTGGACAAATTAGACAACTGAACTGATCTAAACCTCTTTCACAATTGCATCATCGGGAACGCCAAGGATATGTTTGCTAAGTATAACTTTTCAATCTTGTTCACTCTTACACTTCACACTTTTTATTAAAAAATTTTGGATCCCTTAATCTTGGAATGAGGTTCTTATTTGTTGGGATGGAGCTCCCCCCTTCATCGTCCACCTGTAGGGCGTAGGATTAGAGGGAAGATATTTGTCCCATCTCTTTCTTTGCTTCTTTTGAGGCATAGATGAGTGGGGAAAAAGGTGTAGAGCTGATGAGTCATTTTGTAACAAATATGGCCTACCAAATTGGTAGAGTTCCTTAAATGAGGAGATGATTGTTGCTTAGCTTGCATGTTTCCATTTTTGGTATCTCGATGAATTTCTGCTTTTAGATGAGATGCTTCCCCATCTTCCTCAACCTTTGGAGAGGGCCTTTAGTGTTCGGTTGATTAGGACGGGGCTGTCCTCAATTTAGTATTCTCGGGGAGTGTACATATATAAAAATTCTAGGTCCAGGCATGTGTTCACAACTTGGACACATGACTGGTAATTGGATTATTTTTCACTATGTGTCAATGATGTACTAAATGATGTAATATAATCACATATTAACAAATGTAGGATCTGTTTGGATACAGTTAAAAACTGAAAACTGAAAACACTGTAGCAAAATAATTTTTAAATGTGTGAATAGTGCTGCGGGTCCCATTTTTAATTATAAAAAAAAAAAAGCAAAAAAATACATGAACAGTGCACCACTATGCGGTTACCGTTCACGCATAGTGTTGAACAGTGCGTCATGCCTGCTGGTTGAAATCTGTGCGCAGAAATGAAAAAAAAAAAAAAGGGTCTAAAAAGTGAAAATTCCAAATGCCCACACTAACCTCTCTATCCAAATCCACCCGTAGTGTGTTCATAGAACTAGTACAAATATAGAGTAGTAATTTGAACTTTGGCACCAAGGAGTAGCTAGGAACTCATACAATATATTAATTAAGTTGACAATCTTTCTTTTCTTTTCTTTTTTTTTGAGAAGGAAGTTGACAAACTTTTTTTTTTTTTTTTTTTTTTTGAGAAGGAGGAAGTTGACAAACTTGAATAACATACCTACACATATTTTTTGAACTTCAACTGGCGTTACTCACTTTAACTAGAAACATTAAGATTTCCCAAAGAAGTTTCACTTACGTCTTGTGCATGCACATAACAAGAAATAAATGCATCGTATCAACTATAGGCCCGTTAATTAATAAATAGAACCTAACTCCAAAAGAGTACCCTGTCTAAGTCTCACAGCGTCAAGGAAGATTTGGGTTTGTGGCAAATTGGCCACTTGATAATGCTGACAATGTTGATGCTGATGACATGATGGCATCCATGTACTCCATATGATTGTTGGGCACGTGTGGATCATAAGGATAATCACAACCAACTGGAAAATATGGGAATCCAGCAAGTGGATCAAGTTCTAGTGAAGCACATGAGTAAGACATGCCACAAAAATTACCATTAATAATCTCACAAGGATTTGGAATCATGGGCACTGTTAATGGATCCTCATCATAATTTGGTGTTGCGATACTTGGGCCAATAAGCTTATCACCAATATAATGTTGTGTTGCTCCACTACTGCTGAAATTTTGATGCTCTTGATTAGGATCAAAATTTTCATGAGGCTGATATCCAAACGACCAGAGTGGGTCATAGGAGGAAGAATTTGATGGTGGCGCCATGGGGGGTGGAAATTGAACCAAATTGGCACCATAATTGGTTTGCTCTAATTTAAGATCACCATGATCAAAGCCTTGCAAATTTGGGGTTGGAGTGGGAAGGTATAGTTGGTCTTGCTGAGAGTTTAGGATCCAATTAGGGTTTGCATTTAGAGGCAAAAGACCTTCCTCAGAGTTACCATTAAAGTGCACATCAGGAAAGGTGGCTATTGCAGGAGCATCATAAGAAATTAGCTTCTTCCTTATGCTTGTATTCCAAAAATTCTTGACCTCGTTATCTGTTCTTCCTGGTAGTTGCTTGGCTATCTGAGCCCACCTGTCCAAATAAGAAACAAGTTACCTCTTGCATGAAAAAAATAAATGATATTCATGATGAGGGTGATGATAAGAATAATAACGATAAAAAAGAGAGGATCTTATTAAATTTACTAAATAGATTTACGAGCTAAAGTATTATATAATAAATAAAATATAAAAAATTTACAATAATTTATTTGTTGGGTTGTTGACGTGTCGTGCTATTAATTATATTTATTATCATGATTGTTTGTAAATTTTTTTTTTTTTGGGACAAAAATGATAGAAATATATTGTTAAAGAAGAAAAACTACAAAGTGAGGAGGACCAAGGACAACTATGAAAGCCAGCAGTCTAGGGCTGGCCATAGGCTTAGGCTAATTAGGTCATTGCCCAGGACCCCTTTACTAGAGAAGACCCCAAATTTGGGGGAATTTTTTTTTATCTTTTATATATAAATATTTTTTGGAGATTTTAAAATATTTTAGTTTACATCTTTTTTCACTGTTAAGAAGACTCAAAGAATTAAATAATGTTAGAGATAGAAATAAGACAAATTTAAATAAATAAGTTTTACAAATAGACGTGTTACTAATCACAAGTAATTCAAATAGGAAAATGTTAAAAATACTATAAATTTTACTACATAATTTTTATTGATTTAATTATTTTTATACAAGATAAAAATCCTATTCTAACTAATCTAAATATATATATATATATATATATATATATATATATATATGTGCGGAACTTTCTTCTAGAGACTTAAATCTCGATCATTCCCTCTCACACCCCATAAGAAGTTATACTTGTGATCACTGCACCAAGGGTGCATGGTGGTCTTCATAACTTTTATAATTTGATGTGACAATGAATATGATAGATGGATTTTAACAAACTATTGAATGTATTTTTGAATGAATATTTGTGATTAGTAATATATCTTTGTAATTCTCATATTGTAAATTTTATAATATTTCTAATATTTTTGTAAGCCTCGTATCATTTATAACATTCATTACAATACCAAATTGTAGTAAAATTTATTATAACTTTAACATTTTTTCAAAAAATAATCATATTAAAAAGTAAAAAAAAAAATGAATTTAAAAATTTTATTATATAACATACTAATTAAATATTATTTAAATAATAACATAAAGTTATCGTTTAAAAGTTTCGCTTTAAACTTCCAAAACTCTTGGGCCGCACTGGCCAGCACTTACTAGCGTCTAGCTTCAACAGCAAAAGAAAAGACAAAAAAACAAAAAAACAAAACTATAAGTAAGCGTAAAAAGTGAAAACTTAGCTTGGGGGAAAAGTACCAGTCAACCGCTGATATTATAAATATATAAAACAACCTGATATTGTAAAGTTTATAAATATATATATATATATATATATATAATAAAATTGGTAATAGTTTTAATATTTTTGGAAAAGAAAAAAAAAATAAGATGGTACTTGTTTCCTAGAATGCCATGAAGTTCAGTGATGAGGACCGCTTCTTCTGGAGAGAAGCGCCCACGTTTTAAGTCAGGTCTGAGATAATTTATCCATCTTAGTCTACAGCTCTTTCCACATCTCTGCAGGCCTGCTTCGTAGAAGCCATACAACGAAACCGGGGAAGAAAATAACAATAAGAAAGAAAATTTGAGAAACAATACTAGGAATCCATAGAAGCTATAAAGCTATTGCGATTATGAGAGACGAGGGAGCAGTGATAATGTTACCAGCAAATTTTGGGACAGAGCTCCAGCAACCATGGCCATAGTTTGAAATGTAGTTGATGAGTTTCTCATCTTCCTCCGCTGACCATGGTCCTTTCTTCACCTTCTTCTTGTCACAGCACGAGTGATGTGCCATCTTTCTCTCTAAACGCAGTATAATGCTCTAAAAGCAGTGCTAGTGCAGCCAGTGATAGATGATAAATAAGAACTGGGGAATAAGATTAAATAGATGAAAAAAATGAGAGAGAGAGAGATAAGGTTACACTTACTTTACACCCTAAAAAAAGAAAACAGTGAAAGAAAGAAATGGGTAATTTGGAAATGTGAGTACCACTGAGTAAACCGAGGCTATGAATTTAATGTAAGCGCTGTACCATGGTGGCCCAGTTAGGGTTTGTACTTTGTAGCAAAGGGCTTAAACTTTCAGTATCATCCTTTAAGAGCTGTATTGCTTAGAATGTATCCTTTTTTAGTTCTGTATTGCATGGGACTATGGGAGTGGCAATATAGTCTAAATCATGAAAACATGATTGGGTATTGAATCAGAAAAACTTCCAAAACTTTGGCTCAATCAATGCTAGCAATTAGGTACTAGGGAATTAAGTAGATCTCCCTTCATATATACAGAAGTAATAACTTTTCCATTTAAGCACTTTCCTTTTAACTTAAGTAATTAGTACTTACGTTTGGTAATGCTCATCCACTGCTGCTTTATTCTGTAAATCTAATTGATAGATGTGATTGGCAAAAATCAGCAGCAGTGAATGAGAATGTTGACACGTGAAATGGTGGATTAATATTCTTTAAAGTTTTTGGGATAATTATATATTGTAGAGTTTCTTAAAACCTTATTAATCCACTGTGGAATGAATTATTTTAGAGAAGTATTATGTGTTTACAATATTCTTACAATAATTTTATAATAAATTTTATACAATAAATTATTATTGGTTTTAATTTGAACCTCTTTGAAATTATTTTTTTGCTCACTAATAATAGATAAATACTAATAACAACTTGCCATTAAGAAAATGTTGTAACCATATGTAGCATTTCTCACTATTTTATGATGTGGCTAATAATTTAACTAGTTACCCAAATTATTACTGGTCAATGTTTATTTAAATGTTGTTGACGTGACAATATTGAATCCTTCAATTTCACAATAGATTATTATGGTCTTAATAATTATATAATATAAATATTACTTTAAAACTTGAAAGGATTATTATGTTGAAAATGATGATCATTACCCTTAAAATTTCAAAGGATTATTATATTGTTGTACATAATACCACTAAGGCATGGGAGAATGCATATGTGATTGGATCTAGCCTTTACACATGGAACGACTGTGAGTAAAGGAAGAGGAGGCGTTGGTTAAAAGATTATATTCTTGGCTCGTACCAAAGGCGTGACTACCTTGGAAAGGAAGTAAGATATGCACTTGAAATGGTACTCAAGTACTCACAAAAAAGGAAATAGTGACTTTCTAAGGTCAATAGCTATGAGAACACTCCTTATTGGTTGAATGCATAATGGACCACTTCAAGAACACGTGTATTATTCACAGCACTCCTAATGTCCTTCTCAATGTACAGGACTGGTTTCCCAAGCAGTGTCAAAGTCACCTACCCGTGGGCCCTAGTGCCACGTTGGTGCAATTTTTATCATCTAGTCAGCAAATAATATCACAACTATGGAAAGGTCCAAAATAGAGAAATGATGACTTGAAACCTGTCTTTGTACTCAGCCATATTCCTTAGACTATAAGAGGAACATGCAACTATATTTTTAGGGTAAGAACCTAAATAGATATTTGAAAAAGAAAGTAGAAAGTTGACAACATAGGAAGGTAAAAGACAAGGTTTCTCTTGAAGGAAGAACACCCTTATTGTACAAGAGTGACCTCTTTTCCCACATAATACAAAGCTGAACAGAGCAAGAACATTCCATTCTTGCTTAAACCATGGTTTTTCATCGATTTTCTAGGGTTTTTCACGTACATCTTGTGTCCTTTTATATTCTTGCTATCACTTTCTTCTTCTTTATCTCGGGTCATGTCAAAGCTAGCATCTTTGTCACTTACAAGCATTTTTATGTAGATGTACTGTTAAATAACTTATTTTATTCCCCTATATAAGCTTAAATCTAACTTGCACATACAATTGTATATAATGATATTACTCTTAAAATATGATGATCATTACTTTTAAAATTTTAAAGGATCATTATCTTGTATATAATGATGATGAATGTCCATGATTAGATGATGATCAATCACCATAGTCATATATTTGAGTTCCATAACTAAAGATTTAAAAATACAATGTACCAAAGAAGGAAAATTAGGGTCGGTGTTCTTGCTAAATTAATACGCAAACTTAGATTTACATCGATGAAGAACAACAAAGGTGAAATTAATGATGAACTCTTTTCTTAATCATGATAACTTGCTTGATGTAAATGATAATATATGTATGTATACGCTTTCTAAGTTTCCCCAATGCTAAACTCTTGTTGAGGGTGACAGAGTTGTACAACAAAATCAAGAATCGATGATAATGATGATTGTAATGAAAGATTCTATATATACATATACTACATATCAATGCTCACATAAATGTGAAGATAGAAATAATGGAATAATGTAGCACATCTACCAAACATTTAAGGTCTATCATTTTGCTACTCTAGAACTGGTTGACTTAGAAGTATTACAAGTACATTAGGCATGTAATCATTAATTGGAGAATGATAATTGATGATGATGGAAATATATGGTAGACTTTGATATGAGATGATAGAAGCTTAATTTCCATTTTTCCCCCCCTAGACTTATGTCCAACTCAAAGAGAGCAATAAAAAAAAGAAAAAAAAAAAAAAAAAAAAAAGCAAAGTGCTCATTCAACCGAATTTTTTAGGTTGAAATAAAGAACAACAAAATTATCGTCCAAAACTGTGGACACTTTTTTTTCTTTGTGGCTGAAGGAAAAGGGCGGAATTTTTTGTTATTAGCCAATGTACTTCTAAGAACGATCATTGAAATGGTTCCTATAAAAGAAGGTCCCAATTTTATTCTTTTTCGGAATGTAAGAAGGTCCTAATTGATTATTCAAATGTGGTAAATTTTGCCTATCAATATATATGTGTGTGTGTGTGTGTATGTGAGAGAGAGAGAGAGAGAGAGAGAGTGTGAGTGTGTGTGGATATAAGAATCTAGAAACTATCTCACTGTCACAAAAGTATGTAAACGAGTGACCTCTTTTCCCACATAATACAAAGTTGAACAAAGCAAGAACATTCCATTCTTGCTAAAACCGTGGATTTTCATCCCTTTTCTAGGGTTTTTCACATACATCTTGTGTCATTTATGTTCTTACTATCACTTTCTTCTTCTTTATCATGTGTCATGTCAAAGCTAACATCTTTGTCATATACAAGCTTTTTCATGTACATGTACTGTTAGATAACTTATTTTATTCCTCTAAGCTCAAATCTAATTTGCTCGTACATTTTTGGCGACTTTACTGGGTATCTCTGGTTATTTTCCTTTTAAGTGTGTCTTTGTTGGGTTGTATACCTCTATTCTGTTGTTACTTTCTCCATGCCTCCAAGAAAGAATGTTACGAGGATACTAACTAGTGTGGGTGAAAATCATCGGTCAGAACCAAGTGCAGATCACATAGCCATGCACTCTGAAGGCATAGAGTCCTCTAGTGAGGCTGGTCATCCTGGGAATAGAAATATCATGGTTGCCATAGAAGACCTTCAGCGTTCTTAGGTTGCTATGTGGGTAGAATTTTAGTCTCTATGTTAGAAGACAGCCATACCTCAAGCCCCTCAAGGTGGTCAAGGTCCTTAGGGATCTCCTTGCTTGACCAATGAAGATATATCTGCTATTTTGTTAGAAGCTAAAAAGTTGGAAAGTGCTATTTATGTTGATACTAGACCTCCCTATCTTGAAGAGGTAGATGGAAAACCTTATTCTTCGAATTACACACCTTCTATTTTTCCCAAGTATGATGGCATGACAGGGAATGCTAGAGAGCACATTACGTGGTATATAGATGCACTGATAGCTCACTTCCTTTTTGAAGGGAGTTTAATGCAAGTGGCATACCAAGAAGTAAAGGATTCAGTCACCTTTTCTAGTAAAGATCTAGCCAACCGAGTTGTTGATGGCAACAGACCTTTATATCTTTCTACCTTTTTGGGAACATCTCAAATCAAAAGGGCCTTAGTAAACACTGGTGTATCTACCAACATTTTGCCTCTCCTAACATTTGATGCCTTGGATATTCGAGAGAAAGAATCATCCCAAAGCCACTACAGGTAGCAAGGATAGGATCCTTATAGCAGAGTACCCTAGGGCATGTGTCTCTAGATCTTAGGGTTAGGCCAATTCGGGCACCCACTCTCATGCAAGTAATAGAGGGAAGTATATCTTATCACATCATTTTAGGCCGTCCATGGTTGAAGGCATATAAAGCTATGGCTTCCACATATCATCAATGTGTGAAGGCCATTTGGAGAAATAAACAAGTGGCTATTGAAGCCACTAGGATGCCTTTTGATAAAGTATAGCTTCATTTTGCAGAGGCAGCTTTACATCAAGAGTATGAGCTTGAGGGTGAGAACAAAATTCTTCCTTTTAATCACATTGCTTTGTAAATAGAGGAAGAAGATGATGGCAAAGTTGTAGAACCAGAAAGGCCCTCCAAGATAAGAAGAACCACCGACCTTGATGGCAAGGTGGTATATGAGTTCTGACGATCAAAGAAAGGGGATGAGGAGGATGGTAGGCCTGATTCCCTTAATCTAATACAATAGCCAGAAGAGGTTCATGTAGCTGAGGAGCTTGTGAAAGAAGCTCTAAAGTAAATGAATGATGTTGTTATGAATGTGCAAGAAGAACTCATTGAGGTTGATTTGAATGATGGAGAAGAAGGTAAAAGACTGGTGAAAATTAGCAAGAGTTTATCTGAAGAAGAAAGAAGAAAGCTAATAGCCTTATTGAGGGAATACAAGGATGTTTTTGCTTGGAGTTACCAAAAAGTGCCAGAATTGAGTTCGAGCCTAGTAACACACAAGTTAAAGGTAGATTCTAATGCTAAGCCTATGAAGCAACCACTAAGGAAATACCGTTTGGATGTGAAGGAAAAGATAAAGGCTAAAGTGAAAAAGCTTTTAAAGGCAGGTCTCATTGAAGAGATTGAATGTTCAAGTTGGTTAGCCAACATAGTTCATGTGAAGAAGAAAGGCAGTCAGATAAGAATTTGTGTGGATTTTGGGGATCTCAGTAAAGTCTGTCTTAAGGTTGAATTCCCACATCCTAATGTTGATATTCTGGTGGATGCAGCAGCTGGTCATGAATGCTTCTCCTTTATGGATGGCTATAATGGGTATAATCATATCTTTATGGAGCCAGTGGATGCCCTAAAAATTGCCTTTAGGACACCTTTTGGGAACTACTTTTATAAGGTAATGCTTTTTAGGTTAAAGAATACAGGTGCTACTTACCAAAAAACTATGACTTTGATCTTTGGTGATATGCTTCATAACCAGGTAGAAGATTATGTTGATGATCTTGTGGTGAAGGCAAAGAATCCCTTTAAGCATTTACTGCATTTGTGGCAAGTCTTTGAAAGATGCAAGGAGCACAACTTAAGGATGAACCCTTCCAAATCTGCCTTTGGGGTATCTTCAGGAAAGTTCTTGGGGTTTCTTGTTCATTACAAAGGGATTGATTTGGACCCCACAAAAGCCAAAGCAATAACTGCCCTTAGTCCCCCTATAACTCTGAAGGAGTTAAGAAGCTTTCTGGGAAAAGTTTCTTATTAAAGAAGGTTTATTCTAGGTCTAGCTGAGAACTTGAAGCCTCTTATGGAGCAGACTAAGAAGGGAGTGACCTTTGTATGGTGTGATCAATGCCAAAAATCATTTAAGAAATCCAAAAGATATTGGCAAACCCTCACACAATGGTGGGTCCTTTGCTTGATAAACCCCTTTTGTTGTATATATCCAATATAGAGTAGTCTTTGAGAGCGTTATTATTTTAGCAGGCTTATGAAGGGACCAGAGTTAAGATATTCAACTGCTAAGAATGTATGTTTGTCTTTAGCCTTTGCTGTGTTAAAGTTCAATCATTATCTTTTAGGGCATCGCGTGTAGTTGGTGACCAAGGGTAATCTTGTGAAGTATCTCTTAACCCACCCTCAATATCTACAAGAATGGCGCAAAAGGCCATCTTGAAGTCATGCCTTTATATCGAATGCATAAGACCCACTGCCATTAAAGGTCAGGTAGTAGCTGATCTTTTGGCTAGCTTCCTTAGAACAAGTGATTTTTCACCTCCATAACAAGAAGTCTTGGTGATAGAGGAGCAAGAGTGGTCGATGTCTTTCGATGGCTCGTCTACATTACAAGGGGGAGGGATAGGAGTGGTATTAAAGTCACCAAGGGAGGAACATAAGTTTGCTTATAAGCTGCATTTTTACTACTCTACTAATGAAGCAGAGTATGAAGCCTTGTTGGTAGGGTTGAAGGCTGCCAAAAGGGTAGGCATAAAAAGACTGGAGATATTTGGTGATTCTAAGTTAGTGATAAATCAAGTTGAAGGAATTTATGGAGTAAAGAATCCTAGCTTGGCTACTTATAGAGTTGGAGTTTGGAGGATGATGGAATACTTTACTTCCATAGAATATAAAGTGGTTAGCAGGAATGAGAACAAGCTTGCTGACTCACTAACCACCCTAGCCACCAAGTCCATACTAAAGGAAGAGCAAATGACACTTCAAGTGGAGAAACAACCTGGTTTGGTCCAGGATAAGCTGTGTTTCCCTTAAGATTGGCAAGAACCTTTGTTAAAGGTAATCGCTCAAAGGAAGTACGTTGGATCAGAATTACCAGCAAATATGAAAGACTTCCTCAAGATCAATGGAGATCTATTTTTAAGAGGAGTAAAGGGTTTTCTGATGAAGTGTGTCTTGAGGCAGGAAGGACTGACATTGTTGCACAGGTTGCACTATGATATTTGTGGTGTAGACCTTGATGTCAGCATGTATAGAAGACTACAGAGGTTAGGGATCTTTTGGCCAAAAATGGCCAATGATGCTAAGGAAGAGCAAAGGAGTTGTAAAACTTATTCCATCATTCCCCCAGACCAAGCAGAGGTGCTTAATGGCGAATTGTTGGAAGAAGATTGGTAGGATTCGTACTTAAGATACCTTTCATAAGGTGTACTGCCTGCTGATCAAGTAAAAAGAGAAAAGTTGAGAAAATACGTAACAAGGTTCAAGGTAGTAGATGGGAAGTTATCCAGGAGAAGCTTCCAAGGAAGGTGGATGGTATGTATTCCCACTAAAGAAGTCAATGGTGTTTATTCAAACCTGCATGAAGGAGAGCCAGTGGGACACTTGGGTGGGAGAAAGCTATGGCAAATGGCTTTACACCAGGGATATTGCTAGCCTGCAATACAAAAAGATGCTCAAGACTTTGTCAAATAGTGTCAAGAATGCCAAAGGCGGGGAGATGAAATACACACCAGTCATCAAAGTCTTCATCCAACTATGGCTCCATATTATTTCCATACCTAGGGGTTGGATTTTATAGGACCTATAAACCCCTTTTTAAAGGATGTACATGGATATTGATATTACCAAGTGGGTAGAAGTTGTGGCTATGAAGAAGGCAGCAAGTAGCTTAGTGGCTAATATCTTGAGAGAGAATATAATATGTCATTTTGGGGTACCAGAAAAATTATTTCTGACAATGGCACACCATTCCTGAACAAGAATGTGTGCCATTTAACAGAAGGGTACTCCATTTCTCAAATGACATCGATACCTTATTATCTGAAAGGAAATGGTCAAGTTGAGGCCTCTAACAAAAGATTACTGTAGATATTGGGAAAAAAGACTAAGGAGAACGAAAAGGGATGGAAAGAGGAACTTCCTATAGCTTTGTGGGCTCATAGAATAGCCAAATCACAAGCTACAAGAGCTTCACCCTTTTCTCTAGTCTATGACACAAAGGTTATTATCTCAAAAGATTTAGTAAGGCTAGCAGTGAAACTAGCAGAGATTTTAGGGATACCAAGAGAAGCTACTTCGGAAATTGTGGAAGAAATGCATGATAATGCTGCCTTTCATAACCGCCTTTACCAAGTTAATATGAAGGCTAGGCATGAAGGCCAAGTTAGGGAAAGAAGGTTTCAAGTGGGAGAATTGTTTGGAAAACTACCTCGCATATGTGAGGAGTGACTGGAGCTGTTAAACACAAGTTTTCTCCAAAATGAGAAGGACCATACATAGTGGAAGAAGCACATCCAACAAGACACTATTGGCTAAAGGATCAGGTAGGTATAAAGGCATATAGCCACATTAGCGGAGCTCACCTTAAGAAATATCATGCTTAATCTTGTAAAAATATATTTTTGTCGCCATCATGTCAAACTAATGTTGTGTTCCACAATTCTTATACTATTATAAATAAGTCTTTTATTCAGCTAGTTCATATTCTATTGTTCAGGATATGAATGCAAAGTCTAGATAACTTAACTGAATAAAGCATAGTAAAGTTTATAATACAACCATATGGCCTTTCAAGACCATAAAATATTACAACTTGAAAATCAGATAATGTTTGTGAGAGAACTAATATTTTCGAGAGAAGTCTGGATTGCTCAACTTCTAGCTTTTCAACCTCTTTTCTCAAAGAGTTACGTTCTACTATGACACGTTCTAATTAAGCTTGAATGGTAGAATTTGCTTCTTGTTAGGGTGTTAATTCCACTTGAAGTCTGTTGATAGATTCCTCGAGCTGAGTGATTGAAGTGTTACGTACCTATAAGGCTGATTCGGTTTCCTTTGCTTTGTTGATACAAGAGTTTTTATTAGCTTTCAACTCGTGAAGTGAGGTTAAGGAAGCATGAAAAGAGGGTCCTACATTCTTTAAGTCCCTTGTTAGGACATATGGGATTCATGTTAGGAACATATATCAACATTTTATGTAATTGGCTAATCCTTTGACAAAATGCACTTTACTTGTATTTGGGTAGATTTAGAATGTGTTTAATGCTACTAGAAACAAGTTTTCAAGTTCAAGTGTTAAAGCCATGAAAGTCTATCCAAGAATCAAGTGAAGAACTGTTGTTCATTAAAGCTCGATAGCTTGCTTGATAGCTTGCTCGATAGCTTGCTTGACAGCTAGTATCTATCGAGGTTTAAGAAGCTGCTTCAGCCCAAGGCTCGACAACTGCTCGATAGATAGGGTATCTGTCGAGGTTTATGAAAAATAGAATTTCAGTTCTGATTTTCATCCAATTCGT
This sequence comes from Castanea mollissima, assembly GCA_014183005.1. Lineage (NCBI taxonomy): Eukaryota > Viridiplantae > Streptophyta > Magnoliopsida > Fagales > Fagaceae > Castanea > Castanea mollissima. Next base: position 7,654,447 of record JACAVU010000002.1, on the reverse strand, counting down.
GAATGTATGTTTGGGCTTTCTTTTCTCACAACCCTAAACATATATAAGGATTAATTTAAGGGCTGTCATAGGGGCACAATTGTAAAAGTGTGAAGAAAAGTGACTGGAAACCTAGTTTGCCCTAGTTCATCTTGAAGAAGTTGCTATGTTTGTACACCGTAGGGTTTTGTGATCGAGAAACTTCATAATCTTCATCGTGTGATGAACTAAAGAACTTTGTAACCAACATCCTTCTCAATTTGGTGATCCTATCGCATACTAGGATCCGCGCATCTATTGGTTAGTCACGTACTAGGAGCTATGCAATATAAGGAGAGATTGTCACTACAGAACAAGTCCAATTAGATATTGCAGTAAGGGTTCAACTGTAGGTTGGTATAAGGTACTGAAATTCCTTTACTTGTAACCGTTTGTTTTGATAATAGTGGATTCTCGGGAGTGGTGACCTTAAAATCACCCTATGGGGTTTTTTGCCACGGAGGTTTTCCCCATTCATAAACAAATCACCATGTTAAATTTAATTTCCACTGCATTATACTTTATTTGGTGATTTGTTAATGCTACCAAGCTCATTGCATGTAATTGAACCTAATTAATTTACTTGGCTAATTAATTAGTTAACTCATCACAAGGAGACAATACAATCTTGGCCTATCATCCCTCAATGCAGTGACATGGCTCTTTAACCAGCCGACATTAACACTTAGGCCCTCGGCCTCACTCAATGTGGAAAGGAAATTGTCAAAGGGAAGAGCTAGGCAATCCTCTTTGCCCTTTGACTGTAGTTGAAATATGATAGACTCAATTTTTTGTAAGAGAAAGCTCCTAAGTGACAAGGTCCATTTGCTAGCTTCCTCCATGGTTTTGGGATATTTTGAGAATAATTGAGAACAATTTGCTCTTAAATTAGGAGAAATTAATGAGAGTAATGGATCAGATTCTATTATGGTGCTTTCACTCTCTTGCTCTTTAGAAGTAGCTTCTGTTAAATCCTCTTTTTCCTAAGGATTTTTGGCATACACCCGATTTGAATCCTCCCTTTCAATGTTAGATTCTGTTTCTTCATTAGAAGTCATTTCTTATACAAAAACCTCTCGGGTTGAAGAAGTGACTTTTACCTTGGGTTGAGCCTGGGAAACAGATCCTATAACCTATCAAAGGTTAAAAATGAAGAAAGGAAGAAAAGTTATTTGTGCCATTGATTAAGAGAAGATGTTACAAGAGTTTAGTCACTATAAAGAAGAGAGTGTACATCGGGCTTCTTGTTAGAAGGGTTTTTTGCATTTTCTTCCTCTTAATGTCTGAAGGTTTGGCTTTAGGAAGGAGTTTCAAGGTCAAATCACCTTGAAAAATAGATGGGATATCCACGTGTTGGGCAGCACTTTCCCCAAAATTCCTAACACATTCTCTAATTTCGGACCACCATGACTTGAATCAAGGTGAAGGCAGTCTAGTTATGGTGGGGGAAGTAAAGGGGATTTCGGGGCTTGATACCAATATTTTTATGAGATTCTCTCTTTTAAAGGCTAAGGAGGCCACTACAGCGAGTAAAGCTAAAGTAGAGAGATGTCCTAATGTGCCTTGGTCAAAACCAAATTGGCAGGCAAACCTATGGGAATTATAAGTTTGAGTCTCATACTCATCTTGATAGCTTGTTTGAAGATGAGAAGGAAAAGAAAAGGAGACAAAAGAAAGTTCTTCCTCAGATAGGGGGTGTCTCTATAAAGGGAAACAAAAATACTTTCTAAGGAAGTGAACAGTGGGGGGAGTCCACCCTCTACGGCAGTGTAACAACCCAAGTAAAAAAGAGAGAGAGAGAGAGAGAGAGAAAAGTCAGATTTTTATGGGTCCCACATGCTCCCACCTACCCCACCCTTCCGCACCACTCATTTTCACTCTATCTCTTTATCTCTTTGATCGGCCAAAGCTCTTCACTGCTCCTTTCTTTCTTTTTCTACTTTTTCATTTTCTATCTAACACTTCTCTCTTCACTCCCTCACACTCTCCCACCGGTGTACCTCTTTCCCCACCATCTCCACCATCATTTTTCCGGCAAATCACTGGAAAATCCTTAAGAACCTCTAGGCACCTTCACATCTTTCATTTGAGGTAAAATTTCTAATCCTTTTGGTGAGTTTTATATTTTGCTTGAGATTATATTTTTATCTAAGCTTTGATAATGATACCCAGGTGATTTATAAGTTTTGGAAGTGATATTTTTGTGTTTATGTGTATAGGTTTTGTCTTGGTGGCTATCTAAGTGGTGAAGATTTTGGGGTTTTGGCTTTTTAATGTGAAATAGATGGTAAATATAATTTTTATTGATTATTTAGAGTTAGTTGAAGTTCTAAATTGTTTGTCTTGGAGGATATTGTCATTTTGCTTCCACGGGTCACTTGATGATATTATATAAATTCTATGGAAGCTAATCATAATGTTGGAGATGATATTGAATGAGGTAACTTTATAAATTGGAGCCTATGCCTTGTGAATTAAATTGTCGAGAAAATTTGGAAGTGGAATACATTATTGATGAGGTTAAGTTCTAAGCTTGCCTAATTAAATGTATATTTGGCAATTCTTAAATTGTAGCTAGATAAAATTTCAAGCTTTATGCATATTGTGATAGGTTTGCTTGATATTGTTTAGGTTTGAGCTAATCTCCTTTGGAGCTTGGAGAATTAGGCTTTTTGTATGTTGCAAGGTAAGTAGCTTTTTAATGGATTTTTTTTTTTTTTTTTTTAAATAACCATGTTGCATAAACATTGTTTTTGGGTCAAACACATTTTGGAAAATTATATATGGATATATGTTTTCTTAAAAGTGTTGTGTTGTGACCCTATTATATATTATTATCTTTGAAAAGTGCATCATATTTGGGGAAATGCATGAATTGTTGACATGAAAAAATGAGCATCTTTTATTTAATCTTTGATAAGAAAATCATGGATTTTATGATATATTGGAAAATTTAAAGATGCTTATCTTGTCTTGTTATTTGGAAAATTGATAGAAAATCTTTTTGACAAGAATGAAATTGAAAACCTTACAAAATTTGGGGAAGTTAGATTATTTATGGTTTTTTTGAAATTACCTGGATATAAACTATATATTTGAAAGTACATGTATACCCATGAGCTTTATGTTGTTTTAACCTTATGTCATGTGTGATTTCCCAGTGATCACCCGATTTGGTTTCTGTAGTCTTTGTGACAACAAAATCAGATCCAGGTCAATGTCCTTTCACTTTGGAAGGCACGTTCTTCCCTACTACCTATGGGGGGGGGGGGGAAGAAGTTCCTTGATTGTGTGTGGGTGAGGCTGCTGCCCATGGGGCCAAAAGACCACATGCAAAAGAGGTCCTATTTGATGCGCTCTCCCTACTGCCCATGAGGAAGGGGAAAGGATTTTCCTTTGTCTAGTTTAACAGCTAAAGGGAAATGTCAGCTTAGAATCTTCTCATGGGGATATCCCTCAAACAGGTGGCGAGATAGTAAGAAAGCAATAAAGGCTTCAAGTTCATAAGGGCTAGAGTTACCTTCTCCTACACAAATTCAATGCCTTCCTTCAAAGAGTCGTCATTGGCTTCCTTAACCACGCCATCAGCATATTTCCTCCAGAAGTGCTTGATCCATCCCTTGAAGTTAGCCCTGTAACCTTTGTCTCTGCCAACACCAGTATCTTCTAGTACTACCTCATTGGGGCTTTCTCTTTTCTTGCTACCTTTAAGACGAGTTTCGTTAAAGTTTTCTTCATCACATCTTCAAGGAATTTCATTGCTTTAGACTCATCAGGATATAAAGAGATGTTGACTACTTCACCATCTCCAAACAGGGGAAGTCTTAATATCTCATAAACATCTTTTAGAGATGGAGAGATTTCTTGACACCTTATGAAAAAGGTATGAGTAGTGGGATTTCACCGATACAGAAGAGAGAGAAGAGTTCCACTATCTTTGCTGATCTTTAGACTAGAGAACACAAGAATGGTGTCCATAAGTTTCACTCTCTATAAGATATCCATGAAAGGAGGATGAGCTAACACTCTATGACACCAGCTTCTCCAACCTCTAGAAACAAAAGTGTTGGATTTAAAGACCGCATATACGGTGGGAGCAAAGTCCCCTCTGCAAGTGCCAAGCCTAGGAGTGTGCTTTAACTCCAAATCCATTATCAAAAGATCGCCAGGTTCCCCATAAGGAGGGTCTTCAAAACAAGGGGCTGAATCCCAATCAAGACTTTTATCAAATAGATAGTCTTCAAAGAAGGGAGGGATAATCCACTGTTCCTCTATGGAAGGATTTTCATCTCCCCCTAGAAGGGGTTTGTTACTCTTCGAAGGTGTACGTTTTGAAAATTTTGCTAAACTAGATCTCAAACCACGTTTTACACTCATGATTTGGTGTCTTAAAAGAGTTCTGGGTTCTAGGTTGAAGAAGAACAAGATAAGGAACAAAGAGAAAAATAAGGAAGGGAAATATTTTCTTTTCCTTTTATACTTTGAGGATCTTTTCAAAATTGACATGTGTCAGCATAGGGAAAGAACTGAATTTCTGACAAACAAGGGTAGATGATGGTGCAGAAATCAAGAAAACCGCACTGACAAAGTGTAAAGGTGTGATCCTTCTCCAATAGGTTAAGTTTGGTTCGTTTCATTTCATTTTTGTTAACTGACATATTTACATTTTATGTCTATTTGTAGAAATTTTATGTGGTAAAATAAACATAAAGCATAACATAAGTTTACAGTAAACATATAATAAAACAAACTTTCTTTTTCTTTCTTATATATTTTTGTGTTTAAGTTTTTTTACAAAAATTGGAAAGAGGGATTTAAATTATTTGGCTCTTGTGGCCTATCACCTCTTTCCTAAATAAAAACACAAATAACAACAAAATAAATAAAGTTAAATTTTTATAACCTAAGCCAATAAAAGGCTAAACAAAAACAAATACAATAAAAAAAAAAAGACTGCAAGTTTAATGGCGAGCAGATCAAGGAGACCGCGGCGCATAGGCATCTAAGTCATCCACAGAGTCCTTTTGGGGATAGTCTGGAGCCTGATACTCCATCTCCTCCCCATACTCATCATCCTCTCTTCTTCCTCCTCCTTTTCTTCGCCTTCATCATCCCCTAAGTCAGAGTCATCAGAGGAGTCTGACTTCTTAGAGTCAAAAAGCTCCAAAGTGTTGGACTCTGAGCTTGATTGAGAGGGCTAGTGCCTTCTCCTACACCTAGAGGGGGCATCCATAAAATCAGCAGTCGCTACATCCTCAACATCTTCTTCAGCCTTCAGCCAAAGTTCCTCTGAGTCCTCTCCTTCTTTGTTGCTCTAGTTGAAGGGTGCAACCTCTTCAGGAATGAAAACTTGAGGAGGCAGAGGGTGTATGGGAAAAGGGAGAGGGGGATGCGCAGGGCTTGGTGGTGGGGAAGGATTGTTGTTGTTGGGAGCGCTCTCAAAAAGAGTCGGAGGTGTGTTTTAGGGAGTTAGAATCGGAAGACGAAAGGTTTGACATTTTCATGGAGGTTAGGATTCTTTGAAAGAATCTAGAGATACAAAGGGCATGAAGAATGAAGAAGAAACATTCCCTATTTAAATCCCCAATTGCAGTTAAGTAAAGAGACATGGCATTTATGAGGAATAATGTTTGTCTACTAAAATGCAAGAAACGAAGAGATGCCAAAACAGCTAGAAGCACCCCTATAAGCCATGTGTCAATATTCAAACATCACAAGGCCTAATTACTAAAGTGTTAATGTCTGAACCAATGTGACTGTCAAAGACCATTGCCATTAAATGTCATTGACAGTCAAGGGGCTAATGTGCGTAACACCACTAAGGCATGGGAGAAAGCATATGTGGTTAGATTTGGACCTTACATGTGGAATGACTATGAGCAAAGGAAGAGCAGGCATTGGCTAAAAGATCTTATTCTTGGTCTGTGCCAAAGGCGTGACTGTCTTGGGAATGAAGTAAGATATGCACTTGACATGGTACTCAAGCACTCACAAAAAGGGAGATAGTAACTTTCTAAGGTTAGCAACTATGAGGACGTCCCTTATTGGTTGAATGCATGTTGGACCATTTCAGGGACACGTGTATTATTCACAGCACTCCTGATGTCCTTCTTAATGTCCAGGATTGGTTTCCCAAATAGTGGCAAAGTCACCTACCCACGGGTCCTAGTGCCACATTGGCGCAATTTCTATCCTCTATTCAGCAGATAATATCACAGTTGTGGAAAGGTCCAAAATAGAGAAATAATGACTTAACACATGTCTTTGTACTTAGCCATATTCCTCAGACTATAAGAGGAACATGCAGCTGTATTTTTAGGGTAAGAACCCAAACAGATATATGAAGAAGAGAGTAGAAAGTTAACAAGATAGGAAGGTAGAAGACAAGGTTTCTCTTGAAGGAAGAACACTCTTATTGTACAAGATTGACCTGTTTTCCCACATAATACAAAGCTGAATAGAGCAAGAACATTCCATTCTTGCTCAAACCGTGGTTTTTCATCCCTTTTCTAGGGTTTTCCACGTACATCTTGTGTCCTTTTACATTCTTGCTATCACTTTCTTCTTCTTTATCGTGTGTCATGTCAAAGTAGCATCCTTGTCACTTATAAGCTTTTTCATGTAGATGTATTGTTAAATAACTTATTTTATTCCTCTATATAAGCTTAAATCTAACTTGCACGTACAATTGTATATAATGATATTACTCTTAAAATATGATGATCACTACTTTTAAAATTTTAAAGGATCATTATCTTGTACATGATGATGATGAGTGTCCATGATTAGATGATGATCAATTACCATAGTCATATATTTGAGCTCCATAACTATATATTTAAATATACAATGTACCAAAGAAGGAAAATTAGGGTCGGTGTTCTTGCTAAATTAATACACAAACTTAGATTTACATCGATGAAGAACGACAAAGGTGAAATTAGGCATGTAATCATTATATGGAGAATGATAATTGATGATGAAAGTGATATTGATGATGATGGAAATATATGGTAGACTTTGATATGAGATGATAGAAGCTTAATTTGCATTTTTTTTTTCCCTAGAATTAAGTCCAACTTAAAGTGTGCAAGAAAAAGAAAAAGAAAAAGAAACTGAAGTGCTTATTCAACCCAATTTTTTAGGTTGAAATAAAGAACAACAAAATTATCGTCCAAAATTGTAGACTCTTTTTTTTCTCTATGGCTGAAGGAAAAGGGTGGAATTTTTTGTTATTAGCCAATGAACTTCTAAGAACAATCATGGAAATGGTTCCTATAAAAGAAGGTCTCAATTTTATTCTTTTTCGGAATATAAGAAGGTCCTAATAGATTATTCAAATATGGTAAATTTTTCCTATCAAAAAACTATATATATGTGTGTGTGTGTGTGTGTGTGGATATAAGAATCCATAAACTATCTCACTCTCACAAAAGTCTGTAAAAAAGTTCTTATTCATGTGATTTTTCTCTGTTACAATTCTCACTCTATGTTTCACTCCCTCCTTTCGTTTGTCTTCTTTTTCTTTTTATACTCTTCCTCCTCCTTCTTCTTCATCCTTATCCTGTGCCTGATTCTCCTTATTTTCTTCTCCAACATGTGTCATAGTAAGTGTTGTCCTGGTTTGGTTGGGCAGCCTTCTGTCCCATCAAGCTCTTCTTTTCTTGAGCTCATGATGAACAAAGACTTTTGGGACTTCTTGTTTTATTCTGATAAGTTATCTATTGCATTAAATGATATGGTATTAGGTGGATCATTGTGGATCTATTAGGAAGATCTGAAGGGCTTCCTCGGATGCTATGTGTACCACAGTGGATTTATAAGGGTTATTCGGAGAGCTTCCTGAAACGATATATGTACCTTGGTGGGATTCACTTGATAGTTCAGGCTTCCTCGGATAATGTGCATACCTCAGTGGGATGCCTTTGGTATTTCGTTTATGGGTATGTACCTCGAATGGTTCAAGTGGTCCATTCATGTTTGGACTGAGGGTGGTGGGCCTTGTTTATTCAATTCTTGGGGTTTGGGATCTTGGGGGTACTTTTCATAATCTCTTATTTTATCTTTTACCCTTGTTTCGAGGTATGTTTTTCGGTAGTTGGGCTTCATTTCTCGGAAAGGCACATTCTGGGTTTATTCTAGTCTAAGGCCTAATGCTTACTTGAGTTTTAAGTGTCACATCCCTACATAAATAATTTTAAAAAATTAAGAAAAATTAATATTTTATTAAATAAAATTTAGAATAGATATTAGAAAATTCGATATGAGTGTTTTAAAAAGTGGTTTAAAAAAATATACTAAAGTAGACAATTTTTTTTTGCAAGAATTAATGTAAATGCTCAAGGGACATTGTAAACATATTTCACAAGGCGTTACCGACAAAGTACTTCACTGAAGGTGCTAAAGGGGTGTCATTGTCACAAGGGACAAAAAATATTTTAAAGAGCAAACTTTATGTGGTGTGGGAGGGTGCAAATTATTTGAAAAGCAACATTGAAAAAAGTATATTCATGTTCTCTTCAATGTTCAGCTCAATGTGGGTGATACCGTACCGTACCGGCCAGTACTGCTAGTATATACCGTGTCGGCCAGTGCACTAATACATGTACACCCCTATTTTGTACCCAAAAATAATACCGGTCATATCGGCCGCGTATCGGCGAAATCTGGCTGTTTCGGCCAGTAAATGGATACCTGGCCGAAACACAAAAAGTCTCATATGTAATGAAAAAAAAAAACAGAGAAGAAGGAGAAAAAGAAGAACAAAACTCTCTATTTGCTTCTCATCAGAAAACAGCGGTGAAGCATAAAATCAACGGAGCTCTCAAACAAAATACAAACTCAAAGCACAATTTTAAAACTAATCAAATTAGAACAGAAAAAAAAAAAAAAAAAAAAAAAAAAAAGAAAAAGAAAAAAAAAAGAGAGCAAAGCTGACCCATCTGAGCCTTGGTGGGGAGAAGGACCTGTGTTGGTGGGAGGGGAAAAAAAGGTTGTCCAGATGAAGTGCTATTGAAGAAAAGAAAAAAGAAAGTTGAAGAGAGCTCCAGATGAACTGCTGAAGTGCTAGAGAAGAAAAGAAAGAAGAAAAGTCAAGAGAGCTGCAGATGAACTGATGCTAGTCTGCTAGAGAAGATGTGAAGATAGAGATAAGGGAAAGGGGTGGAGGAGAAAAAAAGAGGAAAAAAGAAAAAGAAAAGAAGAGAAAAGAAACGTGTGGATGAAAAAAAATAAAGAGATAAGGAAAAAAAAATAAAGAATAAGAAATTAAAATTTAGAAATGCAAGTACAATATTTTCACAATAAATCTTAAGTAGTTGGTTGTTATTAGCTAATACTGATTAAAAAAATATTTAAGTGACGTGTTCAAATTAAAATCAATAATAACTTACCAAGTATGATTTATTGTGAAAATATTGTAAAATGTTAAAAACATAACACTTCTTATTAAACAATAATACTCCCACTGACAGCACACACTAATACTACTGCTACACTTTTTTTTTTTTTTTTTTTTGTTGAGATAATCTACTGCTACACATTAGACGCAAACTTTTTACTGCCATCCAACTGTAAATAATAACTTTTGATAAGTACAAATGGTAATTTAAAATATTTTATAACCACTCTTTTCTTTTTTCTTTTCTTGAGGATCTTCTTTCTTTTTCCTTATTAGAGAAATTCTACTGCCATTTTTGTTAGACTTTAGATAAGTACAATCATATCTTCTTAAAAAAAGAAAAGAAAAAAGAATAAGTATAAACTTACAAATTATGTGAATTTTGACCAACCAATGTATAAAAAAAAATAAATAAAAATTTAAATGTAAATATTTTTATATATTTATCTATATATATACTTAAAGGAATTTCAATTTATGTAAGAATATATAAAATTAGTGGTAAACCCGAAACGATACAACGGTATTGACTAGTACCCGAAATATATCATACCGCTGGCCAAACCGGTACAACCTTTCTTAACAAAAAATAAAAAAATAAAAGCTAAATATGGTAATAAAACAAAATGGGTGATACATTTGAGTAAAACTAAGCTCTGTAAAACTTCACGTGACCATCTATGTGAAATCAACGCAACCCCAACAAGATAACTATTCTTGTCTCCTCTTAGATTATTCACATCAACAATTGCAAAATTTTTAGCATTTACAATATCAAAATACTACTTTTTAAATTTTAACGCCTCATTTTACAATATACCACATATCAAAACTTTTATTTTTTTTTACAAATTCATTTAAATATTATTTCTTTATAATTTTTTATTCCTTTTTTTTTATATAAATTTTTTTCATCCTCTCTTTTTGGTCTCACTGTATCTCTCTCTCTCTCTCTCTCCCTCTCGGTCTCACTGTCTCTCCCTTTTGATGACCCATGCCGATGAGACCGATCAAGTCGACGATCCATGCTGGTCACGTCAATGATCCACGAATGCAGACCCACAAACCCAGACCCACAAAATCACCGGAGCACATCAAACCATGACCCAAAATGCCAAATTCATAACCCACACAACCACTACCGAATCTAACATCAAATCACAAACTTTATAAAAAAAAAAAAAAAAAAAAAAAAACCACTGCAATAGAGATTGGCTTGGCTTGATGCTCTGGCTTGGGTTTCATCGGAGAAGGAGGCAGAGATGTCAAGCAGAGGGAGAGAGAGAGCAGAGAAATAGGAGAAAGAATGAGAGACAGAAGAAACGGAAATGAGAAAGAAAATAATAAGAAGAAAAGAAAGTGGGCCTCACCTGAATAAAAAAAATAATATAAATTTTACAGTTGGTGAACAGTGCGGTCTCAAATATGAGATTTCACTGTTCATCAATACCAAATATTATAGCATTTAAAACACTTGATGGAGGTGGTTTTTTAAAGTTTGGTATGTCAAATGTCAAATATTTGGCATTTGATACCTTTGATGAAAATGCACTTACACATTTTCAACGATGTGAGGTGCTAAAGGGGAACGCTCTTTGTCTTTGCCTTGTCTAACTATAGTTGAAGTTGATTTAAATAGACATTATCAAGATCACTTTATAAGACAATGATTATATGCATTTGTGCTAGAGTTTTGTCAAACTTCCAAGATATGTTGGAAAAAAAAATTTGCTAACATCATCAAGGTGGTTTCTGATGTAAGATATGACCATATCAAACATAGCCTACTTGGAAATAGTTTAGATATACTGCAAAAATCCACCCAAGTACTACACAATAGAATTAGCAAACTAGTGATAGAAATTACCAAATACATTCATTTGCCTCAAAAAATATTTGAGATATGGCTTCAAAAGCCCTCTTATGTACTATAAAGTTGATCATTTTTTTTTTCTTTTTTTGAGGTTAAAATATGAAATGTTGATCAGGTTTTACTCGGGTGTTGTTGCCGGGCCTGGATCCATCATTGTCAATAAAATTGAACCGGTGACTTGAAGATTTTTCTTTTGTGAAAAAAAATTAATATAAAAAAAACTAATAATGTTGATAAGTAATTCTAAGGTGATATAATCTAGACTCACATTTATTGAGAATTGAAAACACCTATACTTATCAAAAAGAAAAAGAAAGAGAATTGAAAACCCACCAAATTAAAATATTTTCAGAATGCTTCTGGTACGTTAGTGTATCAAAGTGTTCTTCAGTCATATCAGATGACTTGGTGACTAATTAAGATGATATAAGAAGTATCATGTTGAACAATATTGAGAGCCTTAAATGATAAGATGGCCAAAATTGGTTCTTGCAAAAGATGAGGCTATACTAGTTAAGTGAAAATCTTAGTGTGATAAACACCTATGACCCGTTTAGATAGAGGGGAGAAGGAGGGGGAGTGGAGAAGAGTAGAGCAGAGTAGAGTTAGTTTAATATAGACTTAATTTTGAACTAAATCTATTGTACCTTACTGTACTCTACTCCTCCTCCCTTTCCCTCAATCCAAACGGATCATTATACTCTAGAAATTGGTGTCCTCTGAGATAGTTTATCTTAGTGCTATCTGCATTTTTTTTTTGTAGAACCATCACTACTCTTGGCGCATGTGAGGCATGCTTATCTACTACTATTTTCTGTCGCTATTCTTTGTTGCTTTGCTGCTTACCATAAAAGGAATAATCCTGTTATACACAATGTCTTTGCCTGTCAGAATGTATGTCAACTTTGTTAAAAAGATCAACAAACTAAAGTGTGATAACTGTGATCACATTTTTGTCACTACTGGACTAGAGTTCAATAGTTAGTGCTTTAGTGTAGGGACCTATGTTGCTCCCATAGGTAAAATTTTGAGGGAAAACTTTAATTTATTGGAGTGAAAGACTAGCTGAATGCTATAGGAAGTGATTAAATGATTAACATAGAACAATGATTAAATGTCATATGTCACTAACAACTAACTAATTAAATAAAGACTAAATTACAAGTAGTTTTAGAAGCACTTGATACTAAACGACTGTAGCTTAGTGCAGCCTATGATCTTCAACTTCAACGTGTGTCTAAACTTCAATCTTCAATTTCTGTGTTTCATCTCCAAGTCTCATAGCCTCATATTTTAACAAATAGAACTTGAACAAACAAGTGTAGAATGTGTATGGATATGAACTTTACTAAAACATGTGTTGAAATATTAAATTTTCAACAACAAAAAAATAGTTACTTAAAAAAAAATGTCCAAGCAAGATTTATCAAAGAATATAAATTTTGGACAAGTTCATAAGACCAAAAAAACTTTCCCTGCAAAATTAACAAAGTTAATTAAAAAATAGTGCAAAAAAGAAAAATATAAGGATGATATTAAAAAATAAAGGAAAAATAATATTAAACAAAACCCCACACTCACATCACTTGACAAAGGAGGTGGGGTTGTTTATGGTAGCATAACACATCTTTATTAAAAAAAAGAAAAAGGGACCAGATGAAAGTGGGACGCGTGGCTGAGTAACTTCTTGCCACACACACCACTGAAATGCTTTCAAAAGCAAAAAGTAGATTATAATCAGCTACAATTTACGCCAACTGCCTTGACAGATGCTAGTGCAGTACTGCACTTTCTTTGCAGTTTTGGCCCATGAATTGATTGTAAAATTGTAATTTACAACTAATTTATGTTGGCGTTAATTCCGTGCCAAATTTGATTATAATTTCTTCAATCATGTTTCCTTGTATTTCTGTGGGTTTTTTAATTGTAAGGGAAGAGTAGTGTGAGAGAGTGTGAAGACTCAAACTTAAAAGGATGAACAAGTGAATTTCACAAGTGCCTCATGAGAAGCTTACCCATGAAATAGCCACATGTAGAGCATATGACTGGAAGGTGAAGAGTCATGCCAGCCCAGAGGATTTCGCGAGTGTTTCGCGAGTAAGGCCTTCCCGCGAAATACTCGTGAGACGTTCTATTTGGAAAAATATCATGTTTTGCTTTACCTAGTCTTTACTCACCCTATATATACCCTTATTACCCACATATTGTAAATAGTGTTTTTCAGAGAAAAAACCCTAGAAAATACACTTGAGAATTAGAGATTGTTATACCCACAATTATCTACACATTTTCTTGTGGTTTTTCTCTACTCCTACCTCTCATCTCTAAATCTTTGAGAGGTTGATAATCCAAACACTTACCACACCCAATCTAAGTGTTAAGTGGGATTTTGGTACCGTTAGGAAGCTTTGGAAGGAGTCATTCATTGGCGGATGCAATCAGGCTGAATTGCGGGATCTGGGAAAGCTAGAGAATACAAGGTTCCGAGAAGCTAGTTGGTAGCAGGAGTTTGGAGGGCTTAAGTAGATTGGGTGGACTAAGCTTGGAGGGTCTTTTGTTATTCAAGTACTCCAACTTTATTCTCTGGTGGATCTATTACCGCTTGGAGGGCGGCATAGAGATTTTTTGTCGAATTCTTCGGTTTCCTCTTCAATAACATGTCTCGGTGTTATCTTGTGTTTACATCATTCTTCCCTACCCTTTAATCTTTTATTTTATAGTTGGTAGCAGGAGTTTGGAGGGCTTAAGTAGATTGGGTGGACTAAGCTTGGAGGGTCTTTTGTTATTCAAGTACTCCAACTTTATTCTCTGGTGGATCTATTACCGCTTGGAGGGCGGCATAGAGATTTTTTGCCGAATTCTTCGGTTTCCTCTTCAATAACATGTCTCGGTGTTATCTTGTGTTTACATCATTCTTCCCTACCCTTTAATCTTTTATTTTATTGTTGATATTGGATAATTATGGCTTAGGGTAGTGTTTTTGGTAGTTTACGCTCATTTACTCTTATTCCGCACTTAGTTTAAGTTAGAGTAAAAGCAATCTAGCCGTAATTTTTATTGGGGGTCTAAACAAGTTCTTGTGTTTTCATATAAATCTGAGCTTTCAGATCAGTTAAGAGAAAAAAGGGGGGGGGGGGGAAATGGTTTCCCAATTCCTCTATAAATTAAAGAGATTTCAGCAGATTAAAAAAAAATAAAAATAAAAAGAGAAGCATGCACAAAAGAAGAAAAGCACAACAAAACATAAAGAAAAAAAAAAAAAAAAAAGAATAAGAGAGACACAGACAGAGATAGAGAGCAACAAGCAGAGGAGGAACACACAGCATCAGCATTAGGTTGAGACTTTATCAGTTCCTCTCTTCTTTAAATCTCTCCTTCTCTCTTCTTCAAATCTGAAATTTTGTTTGGTAAAACAGATAAAGTTGGGTTTCATAAGGAGTTCCTAACTCTATACATGAAGTTTTAAATATGAATCCCTGACTCATAAATCCTATTTGAACATTATCAAATAAAAATTCTCAAGCTTTGGTTCAGTGTTTTCTCAACTAGAGTCCTTAACTCTACCAAATCAAACTCATCAATGGAGTCCTTGACTCTACTCAATTAATGGAGTCTTTGATTCTACAATATTTTAGTGGAGTTCTTGACTCTACCCAATTAATGGAGTTTTTGACTCTACCAATTTCAATGGAGTCTTTGATTCTACCACATCAATGGAGTCCTTGACTCTATCCAATTAATGGAATCCTCGACTCCACCACATTTCAATGGAGTCCTTGACTCCCAAAATTATTTTAAATAAAGTGGGGATTCTAATTCCTTCAAATTACAACATGACTAATTCTTTGGGATTCCCAATTTCTTAATCAAGATTGGAATTAATAATTCACAAAATAAAATGACCATAAAAATTAATTTGAGGAAATTTTCCAATTCCCAATTCCTAAACACATGTTCATAAAAACAAAATTGCTTCAAAGGAGTTTTCTTTCCCTTAATTAAATTTGAGACCTCAATCAAAATATCATTAAAATTCCTACAAAGAAGCAAATGAAAGATATGAAAATTGCTTGGACATACAACTTCACAGAGAGAGAATCCTTGGTTCAATTTCCATAAAAACATGGTCCCTGACTTATTCTTGAGATTAAAATCAATTATCTCACCCAAAAAAAAAAAAAACAAAATTAAGTCGATGCTAAATTAAATACAAAGTATTTGACTTAAATGTCTATCATTTAAATTGGGCAAAATCATATTTGAGGATTTTAAATCTAAAACCTCAAATTAAGAACTATGAATTGCCTTGGCCCCCGTCAAAGGTATGTAGGCAACCTAAATAAATTATTAGGTGCAACCACAAATAAATAAAAAACGAATATCCTCTTAAACATGAAAATAAATAAACTGATATACAAAGACGGTGTGGTTGCAATCAAAGGGTCTTCCCTTGCAACAAGGGATTGTAATTAAGAGATATATTGTCTTGAATGAAAACTACTCACATCAATAAAACTCATACGCCAAAAGGCTTATGGGAGAAATTATGTTTGACGAATTTGACTGAATAACAATTTTTACTAAACATAATTTAACAATTTTTGTTAAACATAATCTAACAATTTTTGTTAAACATAGGTTAACAATTTTCGGCAACAACATGTTAATTTAATGGTAATAATTTCCTAATGCTGGCGGTGCAGTAGGGTAATAGTTCAAGGATTCAAGCTTCGCATGCTAGGCAATCAGCCTAAAAGTTTATAACTTGGTTGTAAACTTTAGCCCAACCCGCCAACTTGGTTGGTCAAATTAGCCCAATGACATTAGGAATGTAGCCCAAAAGATCTCCTAATTCGGCTTCTTATGCTTCAAATATCGTCTCTAGTTAATCCAGGTAAAACTTGTATCCAGCGCCTTTTTTCCAAATTGTTTCATCATGAAAGCAACTAATACAAGATATAGCCCATATGATTGGAGGAGCACTCTTAAAGGTAGAGATTGATGTTTTGCAACGAGGTGCTAGATGGAGAGTTGGAAACGGGAAAAACATAAAAATATGGCAGCACTTCTAGTTCCCAAGGAAACACCCTCCCTAAGTGCTGTCCTATCCTATAGAATCAATGGAGAACTCAACGGTGTCAGAGCTGATCAATGAAACTACGAGGCAATGGAATGAAGAATTGATTAATGGAGCCTTTGTGTGTGATGAAGCTGCCATGAAAAAAAAAAGAAAAAAAAAAAAAAAAAAAAAAAGGAAATACCGTTGAGACATGTTGCTACAATGTAAATCTGGATATAGATTTTTGAAAGCGAAAACCAAGCTGCAATCTGCCTAACTGCCCACTCATACAGATTCAAAACTTTTGAATGGCATTTGGTCTCTTCATGTGCCAAACAAAGTTAAGAATTAGATGTGGTGTGCTTGTCGTAATGCTATGCCAATAAAAGCGATCCTGGTGTGAAGGACAATCATTGATGACCCTCTTTGTGACCTCTGCCATGAAGCTCAGGAAACTTCTCTGCATGCAATATGGATGTGTAAGGAGGTCGACGTCATTTGGGCTGATCCAGAGTTGTGGTCTTGTCGGAGGGAGGTACATTTTCTCAACTCAAAGAATTATTATCTTGGATGATTGAGCAGAAAAACAATGTCGAACTCTTTGCTATGACTGCGTGCATGATCTGGAAACAAAGAAATTAAGTCCGACTCAACCAAGCAGCTAGCAGCGTCGACCAAATTGCCCAATAGTCCAATGATATGCTTGCTAAATTCCGGGCCTGCCAAACCACTTCGACAACTTCCCTATGAGAGAGGCAGACACGAAGTAGGCAGCTCTAGAGAGCTCCATCGATGGACGTGGCAAAAATTAACTTCGATGGGGCTGTCTTTTCCGGTGAGAACAAATCAGGCATTGGCGTTGTAATTGATATAACTTGGGCTTCGTCATTGCGTCCTGTTCAAAGAAGTTGCAGCAAGCCTACAGTAGTACTGAAGTTGAAGCATTAGCTGCTGCCACGACTCTGTCCTTTGCAGCTGATATTGGTATTATAAACGCAATTCTGGAAGGCGACTCGCTGGAGGTTATCAGAGCTCTACCTCAAGATGTTACTACAGTGTCCTCAATAGGCTCATGGATTGAAGATGCAAAGATCTACTCTAATAGTTTTTTTTTAAATTACAATACTCTAGAGAATGTAATAGTGTTACTTATAATCTGACAATATATGCGATAAATATTCCAAATGTTATAACATGTATGGAGGATATTCCACCACATGTTTCAACTGTTTTACAAACTGATTTAGCCAGATAATTTTAATACATTTCGGGTTTTCCCCCTAAAAAACTAGTACTATATAGTCCATGTTAATTACTTGATACCTATTTCAAGTTTGATAGTTAAAAGCCCACCCCATGTGGCCCAACATCGACTCACTGTGCGTAGGGTTTTAGCAGAACCAATCAACCCAATTTGACCATTTCTACAAAATCACTCACACATAGAAACACAACAATGGAACCTGAATCCGAATCAGCGGATCGCTCCGAAGCTATTCCCGTGGCTCTCCAAGTTCGAAAACTCACTCCACTTGCCTCAGTACCAAAACGACGCCAAATCGATCCGAAAGGTCGCCTCCGAAAGGATCCGAAAGGTACTCTCTCTCTCTGTATATATGTGTGTGTGGGAAAATGAGGTGAGGAGGTAAGTGTGTGTAGAAATCTTTGGACTTTTATATTATGCATTTTGTTTTTTAATAAAATTGGTAAGTGTGTGTAGAATTCATATGTTTGGTTTCTGGGAAATTGAGGTGAGGAGGTAAGAAATTAGAAATCTTTAGGCATTTAAATTATATATTTTCTATGGAAATGGTGTGCGTGTATGTCATAGTCCTTTGGTTGCTGGGAAATTGAGGTGAGGAGATGAAAAATTAGGAATCTTTGGACATTTAAATTATGCATTTTTTATGAAATTGGTAAGAGTGTGTGTGTAAAATTGTAAATGTACTCTGGCTTCTGGGAAAGGGAGGTGAAGGAGATAAGAAATTAGAAATATTTGGACTTTTGAATTATGGATTTTCTATGCATGTATGAATGAAAGTTCTGTTTGGTATATGAGGAAATGTATGGATAATTGGGCTAGCTGTTTGTTAATGGTCTCTTTGGTTTATGGTAAAATTGGTAAGAGATACCAATAAATTAGGAATTTGGGGTTTATAAATTATGCACTTTTTAAACTATGCTCTGTCTGGTTTCTAAGGAATTGGAAGGATAGACTAGATGTTTTGTTAATGGTTTGTCTGTTTGCTGGGAAAATGTGGAGAGAGAGAGAGAGATGATGATGATGATGATAAATTATAGATTTTTTATTATTTAAATTATGCATCTTTAGGTTGCGGTGAACATCAAAAGGGTGTTTCTTGTTAACTTTGATAAACCGAATATCTAGTTCCTTATTGATAACTTGAATGTGATCTCAATATCTTATGTCATAGGATATGAGATATTAAGATGATATTAAGAAGATGATCTTAATGGAATTGTTGTGTAAAACCAGTTCAAATCAGCAAGGATTCTAACTGATCTATTGGTCTCTCTGTCTCTTCAAAGATGGGGCTATTATGTTCCCTCGTGAGCATATATGTAGTTGATGGGCATATGAATTTTTTAATAATTTTTTTTTTTATTATTATTATTGATAATAAGTAATGGACATATGACTATATTAGAAAAAATAAAATTTCTACAAAGCATTCTCTTCTTCGGTGCCTCAAAACAATAGAATGTCTTTTTTCTAAACTATGTTTTTCTTTGCTTATTCAAGAACGTTGAAGTTATAGAGGCTTCAGCATGCTCATATGTCTAGCAACTAGATGTGTAGTCCAGTTATGGCCTCATAACAATAGTTTCTATAAGGACTGCATCCTTGCCCAATTTCTGCTAAATGTTCTGTTAAGACCATAACTAGCAAGTATACCATTTAGGTTGTGGTTTGGAGTAAAAAGTTGGTTGGGTGGGGCTGGATATGTGGAGAATCTTTATATGCAAGATAAATCATAAATGAGGATAACTGTTGTTATGGTCTTAATTAACTGCTAGTATGCAGGAATTAATTATAAGCTGCAAAAATATGATATTTTATGAACTTCAAAACTCAAGTAGGGTGGACCAAACGAACAAAGTTCCATACAGAGGGGATTTCTTGCTTCAAACTTCATAGGTTAAGATATAGAAATACTTATTAATTATTACCTTGTTTTAGGTAGCTGAGACATGTGCTTCTCTTATCTGCTCTCTTGAATTTAACTATTTAAAATGATAAACCCCATAAGATCTGTTGTGTGGTGAATGATATGTGGATGCTGATGACTTAGATAGCAGTCTTCGAAATTTTGTGGTAGTGTCACCCAAGTTATGCACTTGTTCAGCTGATGCTCATAGTGACTGATGTGCTGGTCTGGAAATAATCTCTCTTAGAATGAGAACCCCTGCTCTTGTTGGTGGAGTTTCTTCCACTCCTAGAGCAGGAGGATGTACATGGGTGATTATGGTTCAACAAATTTTTGTTACTAAGGCATAACCAAGAACACTTTGGCTAGAGTGTTCAGGGATTGGGTCAACAATTAAGTCATCAACATCATTTTGTTCAGTCTTTTTGGTTTCTGCATAACTTTAACTATTCTGTTCTGCAGGAGATGTTTCTTCTTCAAACGAGCCATTGATTTTATTTCCTAAACGGACTTTCCAACCTAGCACTATCTGGCGTAAGAGGAACCATGGATTCTTCGCTCGGTACATCTTCTCTCTCCCTCTCTCCAAAAGAAAGAAAATAAAAAAAGCCTCTTAGTGTAGGAGAACAGATATTAATCTTAATTAGGCTGACATGACAAATCAGAAAATTTACAAACTGGACAACACAATTTATTAGGCATTAGCTTTTTAACTGCATAGGTTGTGGACTGCATTTGCTTCATGTTGGTCGTAGTTGAACTACTTGGGACATCATTGAGTGTCTATATTACATATAAGAACTAAGGGCAGAGATTTTTTGGAGTTTTCCTCCCACTTCATGGTCAAGTGTCTGCCTTCTGGCCTGTATTAAATGGCTTGATGAATTTTTCTTAGCTGGGAAAATTGTGAGCAAAACTATGTAGAATATGCATGTTGGCTAAAGCGCTTTTTCACATGAACAGCAAGGCAACCAAGGGTGGGAGGAAGGTCATTGCTCGAAGAATAGCAAAGGGCCAGTTTAGAATTACAGCTTAGTATCCTTGCCTTTGGTTTGAATCAAGCCAAGTCTGAGGCTTGACAGACTTCATGGTTAGACTCTGAATTGGGATGAATCCTTGCCTTTTGTGGTGGGTTAGTGTGTCCTTAAGGTCTAGAAGGCCTTTGAATACAAATCGTATGATCTCATTTCTTCTATGTAACTTGAAATGTAAAACTTCAGATTCTGTTATTCTCCATATATAACTCCAAGAATCTTTTTGTTTGTTACTCAAGTCTTGATTATGCTAAAGTTTGTAGTTTCAACGCCTGTAAATTTCAGTTTTGTTATATGTGATTTTGTTTAACCTCTATCCACTGTAAGAACAAGAAACAAAGGAAAGAGATGAGTGTGCTTGGAAGGAGCAGTGCTGTTAAGCTACAGTAATAGATGGATAAGAGAGAGAGAGAGAGAGAGAGAAACAATTGTTTGAGTTGTTTAATTGTTTTCTGTCTACCTCGTATTATTTTGAAAGTAAGGTTTTGACTGTATATGGTGGCTTCTGCTGTATTCCATGCAAGCTGAACAAGGTATTGTCCAAGGTTGATCTTCAGAAATCTTTTCAAGATTAAGGGTATTTAAAATCAAGACAAAAATGTCAATGTATAGCAGTGTACGTATTGAACTCAAAAGTTTTTTATTGTTTGGTTTTGGTCGGCGTTTTTGGGGAGCAAGGTGAGGTTGGGTTAGGATTATAATTCTTAGCTTTGACTAAAGAGAAGAAAAACAATATTTCAAACTAAAATTTTAGAAGGTTCCGAAATAGTATTGAATTATTATTTTGCAATGATTACATGTGCCTCAAGAAAAATCTTTGCTTTCTGTTCAGCATAATTATCTTTTGCAATGAAAGAGGCATCAGGTAAGGATCGAAGGTTTAAGATTACATTATCTCGTCAATTTAGTGACATTCTTTGGTTTTCTTTACGAGGATAATCAAGATTTAAATCCCTATCATTTCCTTATTGTAACAATTAAATTATAAAAACAAAGGAATGACAGTATCTCAACCAAAAAACTAGTTTAATTTCATTTCAAATTCTTTTAGACTGTGTTTGAATTTGAGGCCATAAAATGAGGGGTTTTGAAGAATAATATTAAATATAAAATGCTTGATATATGTACATGGATTTGAGATTTAAAGCTTTTTCTCTAATAAAATCAGTTCTAAAACAATAAATTCAAAATAACATTTTACATCCTATCATTTTAAATTTACATATTAATAAACATTTAAATTCATCTATAATCTACATAATACAAATTTAAATATATTTATAATTTTCAACATAGTTATAAAAAAAAAAAAAAAATTGTCTTTACATATTTTGTTAAAAAAAAAAAAAGTTGTAATTGAACCCCTAAAATTTGTAGTAATTTTGATTTTACTTACTAGCGAACACCTCATCACAGCACATGGATGGAAGGCCTGTTTAGACCCTCAAGTCCAGTCTACTGCTGTTGGTTTGGTGTTGTAGCTCTCTGCAGCACTTCCTGATGTGTGCTGTTGTATGCTGCTATGTATAGTCTGTTTGCTATGTTGCTACGTGTGTGAGATCAAGTCAAGCCTGTTGCTGCCACCCTTACTGCTACTACAATTAAGTTGCTGCACTGTCATTATATTGCTGAGTAGTTGTAGGATAAGTGTTAGTGTTACTACCACCATGTTATTGTTAAGCCTAATCATTATGCCATGTAATCTTTACTAATTAGCTATGTGACTATATTAGGAAGGTAGGTAGATAGTAAATTATTGGCATAACTGATTGTTAATTGGGAACTTGTACTCGAGTTGCACTCTCATTTTGTATTCATACAAGAAATAAGAAATATCCTCTCCCAAATTCTTCTTAATCCCTCTCTCTAATCTCTAGGAGGTTAGGCTATCCTTGAGATTATATAATATCCCAATTATAGAACATTGAGAATAAACAGGTTACTAACAAAGGTTTAAATTCAAATGATACATAACTTTATTGGTACAAATTCAAATTTTGAATTGAAACATTAAGCAAAATATAAATTTCTCCAAATTTTAAGAATAAAAATTTATTATTCAAAATTTTAAACTAAAAACTGAAGTTCAAATCTTGTCTTCAAAGTTCAAATAATTTCATCCCAATGAAATAACTAACAAATATAAAAGATATAGAATAATAAATTTTGTTTTTATTGTGACCCAAGAAATATTATTTAAAATGAATATGCATCTCCCCATTGTCAAATCTCTTTATGGTCTAAAGCAAGCCTTTAGGCAGCGGAATGCCAAGCTTTTTGCCACTATCTTAGACGTTGGTTTCATACAATCATAGGCAAACCACTCTTCATTTGTTCATTCTAACGTTTCTCACTTCACCGCATTGCTGATTTACGTGGATGACATGATTATCATAGGCAATGATGCGGCTTGTGTTGCAAGATTGAAAAGGGTACTAGACCAGAAATTTGGGATTAAGGATCTTGGTTCACTCAAATATTTCCGAGGGTTTGAAATTACTAGAAGTAGAAAAGGGATTAGCATTAACCAAAGGAAGTATGCACTTGACATACTCAAGGAAACAGGTGCAACTAGTTGCAAGCCTGTCAAAACACGAATGGAGCAACAACTAAAGTTGTCCAAAGGTGATGGAAAGTTGTTCAAAGATGCTGGTCAATATAGAAGATTGATTGGGAAGCTGATGTACTTGACTCTAAGTAGACTAGACATAACGTATGTAGTGCATAGATTTAGCCAATTTTTGGCACAACCTAGAGTCCCTCACATGAGAGCAGCTACTAGAAACTTACAATACATTAAAGGCACACCTAGTCAAGGAGTGTTTTTCCTTGTGGATTTAGATTTATAGCTCAAAAATTTATGTGATGCAGAGTGGGCAGATTGCCCTGATACCAAAAAAGTCTTTAACCGGATATTGTGTGTTTTTAGATGATGCCTTAATCTCTTGGAGGTCAAAGAAGCAAGATGTGATCTCAAGATCTTTTGCTGAAGCAGAATACAGGTCTATGACCATAACCACATGTGAAGTAACTTGGTTGTTGTACTTGTTAAGAGATTTGCATATTCCACATAAGAAACTAGTGTTGATATACTGTGATAACCAGACAGCATTGCATATCTCAACTAATCTAGTCTTCCATGAAAGATCAAAACATATTGAAGCAGATTGCCACATAGTGATGAATAAAATCTTGGATGGTACACTTGAAACCTTTTATGTACCATCACAAAATCAGTTAGCAGATATTTTTACTAAGGCACCTGGGGTTGAAAACTTCTTAAGGTTGCTTGCAAAGTTGGGAGATTAATATTTTTGGTCATAGCATTCAATATCCAGATTATACAAGGGATGATGAAGAAGCAAGAGCTTTGCTCTTGAGAGGGAGTGTTGAGAAGAATGCAAGGCAAAATACATGCCCTCTGCAGCAGCAAGGTGCCAAGCAAGAAGCTAGCACACAGCATCAAGAGTAGCTGTAAGTGAGTGTAGTCCAAAGCGCATCACAGCATCAGTGGAAGACCAGAGATGCAGTTATGTCAAAGAGAAGCAAGAAAGAATTGGAAGACTTGATTGAACGCATACCATATTATGATTAAATTATTCACTCAATTCAAGGAATGATGTCACATGGACTGGAACTAACTAATTGATGTACACGTGTAATGATTAGATGGTTTTAGTTGTAACAAACTCTCCCTCCAAAACAGGGAGTCAGTTATTTTTGATTCAGTTAGTACCCGATTGTATATAAAATGATAGGAGTAGTGAATTGTTTAGTGATCAGTTGGATTGTATTATTTTCTAATCAATGAAATCAGTTTCTATTTAGAGAAAGAGTCTTGAATTTTACACACGGTATTTTAAATCACGACACAAATGTCATTCAGTCATTGTATAGCATTATATATATTGAACTCAAAAGTCTTTTATTCTTGGACAATTATTTTGATTTATATTTTACTATTGATGTGAGATTTATATTGTACATTAAACAAATAGAAATTGTACAATATTGTACACATTTGCCTAAAATAAACATTGTATTAATATATATATATATATATATATATATATATATATATATTTTTTTGGTATGCATTTTTGGGGAGCAAGGTGAGGAACGGGCTAAAATAAACAGCAATTCTTAGCTTTGACTAAAGAGAAGAATGACAATATTTAATTTTAAGTTAAAATTTTGAGTAATGCTACGTCAACACAATTTTCATAATAATTTCCAACAAATCTTAAGTAACAGATTGTTAATAGTTCTAATTTTGGTTTACCACTGATATTACTTTTTTAGTCATCAATAATAACTTGGCAGATTCGACTTATTGTGAAAATATTGTGAACCTAATATTACTAAAAAATTTTAGAAGGTTTTGAATTACGAATAATTGGTTACAAGGAATTACAAGGAGAAAGAAGAACGTCCCCACTTTCATCAACAACAAACAGTTTTAGCTATATATTGAATTATTTTTATGCAATGAAAGAGATAAGATTCAAGTTAGTTTAAACAGTAAAGTTTTTTATTATTGAATAAGAGATTTATATTTGAATATTATTTATACTAAAAACTGAATGGTGTCTTAGTCTGATTATAAAGAGTAAGCATTATAGGGCAAACGCTATAGGTTTAAATTCAATATAAAATATCTAAAAATATTTTATTTTTAAAAAAAAGGTACAAGCATGTGATTGGCGAAGGAGATGCACTAACTCCATTATAAAAACTATCTTCCTTTCCTCGATGGGCGAATAATCATTTTACAAATTGAAGTTTACTAGTTTTGAACTGTTTGATTGAGTGGTTTGCTAACCACATCTTTTGAGAGGGTAATTTTGTTGCCCATAGTATATTGTTAAATTGGCACTTTTGTTTGAAATTGAGGGAATGATTCCCATCGATCTCTTTATTATTACCAGATTTTTGTCTTAGGCCACAGGGTAGAGAAGGGTCTACTTCCCTCTTGTAATAATAATAATAATTATTATTATTATTATTATTATTATGAGATAATTTCAAATTTATGACGTTCACTCCTGATGATAACTCTTTATTGTTAAACCAAGACACCAATCAGTTTTTGGTATAGACGGGGATTGAACCTCAAATATCTTATTCAACTATCAGAGATTTTACTTGTTGAGTTGACTAGAACCGACTATTATTATTATTTGATTTCCTTCTTTGTTTCAATGAATGATTTTTGTTCAGAAAATAAATAAATAAATAAATAATAAAAATTGTGTTATCTCATCAAAAGCAGTCTATTGATACAATCGGATATGATAGATTCAAGATTCAAATCGACACACACATATAAAATAAGATCGTGCTATCTCAATCAGAAAACATGTTTAAGTTCATTTCACATTCTTTAAAGTTATATTTGGAATGATTGAGGCCATAAAATGAGGGGTTGAAGAATAATTGTAAATATAAAGTACTTGATATATGCATGGATTTGAGAATATAAAGCTTTGTTTTAATAAAAATACTTCTAATATTATGAACTTGAAATAAATTTACATCCTATAATTTTAAATAGAAATACTAATAAAAATTTAAATTCATCTATAATCCATATAATACAAATTTAAATCCGATAATTTTAAATCGACATATTAATAAACTTTTTTTTGGTGAGAGAAATATATTAATAAAAGTTCTAAACTATAATCCACGTAAGAAAATTTAGAATATATTTATATATTTTTTTTAGTTGTTGTGGGGACCCGGGGACCCTAGGATGAAGACCCGAGGATCAAATGTGAAGCTTAAAGAAAAAAGGAGATGGTAATCAAGATGAAAGTCAAGAGCCCCAAGATCCGAGGATACAGAAGCGGGATTACCCAAAGAAGTACAAAGGGTAAACTGGTGATGCATAATAGAGATATTGAAAATATCATGGTTGAGGGTAGGTAACTGTGAACGCCGCATTGAATGCTCTGCACCTAGCTTTCTGACCGCATTGAATAGGGAGCACCAGTTTTATCTGTTGCATTGATGTGGAGGTGACCTAAACAGTACAAGTCACAACACAGGAACTTCTTTCCATTACCAACTAAAAGCAAATGTACAAGTGTCAACAAATGAAGCTAGTTAGGTGAGAAATGAAGGGTTGAGATAGCAAAAGCAAGGAGTATAAATAAGGAGGAAGGAGGCTAGAAAGAAGGACTTTTGGAGAAAGAAAAAAGGGTTTAGAGAGAGAAGAAGAAAAGGAAAGGAATTGGAACAAGGGAACGGGAGAGATTATCCTAAGGGAATAATCCGAGGATTTGTATTGATTGACGAGGTGAACTCTTCAAGACGTTAATGTCCTTTGTTGTTTTGATTCCCTCTCTACAAATTCATTGTTTTGGGCCTTGAATCAATGGATCTCCTTTGGGCTTTGGGCTTGTGCATGATTTTTGGTCCTTACAATTGGCGCTGTCTGTGGAAAACAATAAAGCGTGACGTTCTGGTTCGAGGATACATGACGGATGCAAGCCAAGAAAGGGGAGAATCTATTGGTTCACAAAGGGAGAACAAATCCATAAGCATGCAACGGAGGAACGGTAGGCAGCGCACCCTAAGTGTGGTGGTGGAATCATATCATAACGATCATGCAGGAAGAAGAAGGTCACAAACTGGGGACCAAGTTTCTCGTGATGATGAGCTGTAGAGGATGTAGTCAGAGATAGACTATTTACACAAAAGGCTAAAATGAAGGAGGAATGATAGGCAGAGTTCATCTTTTTCATCTAGTAACAGCTCTGGGGAAGGACATGGGGGGGATGATTATTAGGGATCTAAGTCCCTTTCTAGTGAGTCTTGTTTTGTTCCTTCTTCGATGGGTAAATCTAAGAAAGGGGAGAAAAAACGAGTTAGGAGATGGTCATATCAAGGCATGAGAAATGATGCTATGAGTAAGGTCTTGAGGCAAATCTCTAAATCCTCTTTCGTAAAAAGGATAAATAGGGAAAAACTACCTCATAGGTTTTCTCAACCTGTGTTTACCATTTATAATGGCAGGACTGATCCTGTGTAGCATGTTAGTCATTTTAACCAGAAAATGGCAGTTCATTCCAATAATGAAGCTTTAATGTGTAAAGTTTTTCCTTCCAGCCTTGAACCGGTGGCCATGCGATGGTTTGATGCTTTAGAGGAAGGGTTTGTAGAGTCCTTTGAAGAGCTGACGAGGGCGTTTGGGTCTCGATTCATAACATGTAGTAAGGTCCTTAAACCTTTAGATGTGTTATTATCCATGGTGATGAGAGAAGGAGAGACTCTTAAAACTTATTTAGATCGGTGTAAGGACTTTTAAGGTGGGATCCCCTACTGAACACGGTTTGAGGAAGTCGTTAATAATGAAAGCTGCTTTAAATATGCGTCAACTTATGGATCACATAGATAAGTATAATTGAGTTGAGGAGGATCAGATTCAAGGCAAAGGTAAAGCAATAATGCTTCCAGAGAAGAAAGATCCTCGGGGTGGGGGGTATTAAGGCAATCGTCCTAAGCGAGATTTCCTAAGTCAGTCTTGCCAGTAAGGACTTCTTTGGTTAGTTCATTGTTCAAAGAACTGGTACATCAAATACTGGAGAAGATACGGAATGAGCCTTACTTCATATGGCCTAATAAAATGAGTGGAGATGCATCCTTAAGAAACCAGGGTCTTCATTGTCATTATCATTAGGATAAGGGACATACCACAGAAGAATGTAGGACGTTGTGTGATCATTTGAATCAATTGGCCAGGGCGGGGAAGCTTAATCATTTCTTATCTCGGTCGGAAGGGCAGTTTAGGCATCAAAGGGTGGGATTGCATCATGGTAGTACGCCCCAACTAGCATTGGGCACCATTAATGTCATTTTGGCGAAGCCGGGAAGAGAGCCAGGGGCGTCCTCCAGAGTCCTGTCTATGTGGGGTTGTCTTGGGAGTGAAACCGTGAAGAAGGGCAACCAAATGGCTAAAAGGGTGAAATTGTCAGCAATCCCCGTCTTGGTTTTTTTTTTACGAGGATAAGGAGGGAACATGCCAACCGCATAATGATGCTTTGGTCGTCACTTTTCGGATCGGGGGATATGATGTGAAACGAGTCTTGGTTGATGACGGAAGCGGAGCAAAAATTATGTATCCTAATTTATTTAATGGTTTAAATCTGAAAGTTAAGGATCTGGAGAAGTATGACTCGCCGTTAGTAGGTTTTGATGGAAAGCCAGTGATTCCACAGGGAATGATTAGGTTGTCTGTGCAGGTTGAATATGAGAAAGTCCAGGTTAACTTCATAGTTGTAAGGGCCTATTCACCCTACACGGCTATATTGGCTAGGCCATGGCTTCATTCCATGGGTGCGATCTTGTTAACTTTGCATGTAAAGGTTAAGTATCCCATCCGGGGACGGGTGGGCGTGTTACATGGTAGTTAGTCAGTAGTCAGGCAATGTGTGATGTCCGCGATTATTAGAACAACTGAGAATCCAAAGACAGGGGTAGATCAGAAAAATCTATAGCAATTAAAGAAATCTAACCTGGGACAAGGCGCCGACTTGGATGGAGATTTGGCTGAAGTGCTCGAAAGGGTATCTATAGGGGGGATAAGGAGAGGTATTACCAGGTGGGATCCCAATTACTTGTGTTGGAAAAGACAGAGTTGATTAAATTCCTGGAGGCTAATATTGATGTTTTTGCCTGGTCCTGGGGGTTGACCTTGAGTTTATTTGTCATCAACTGAATGTTAGTCTCGAGGCGGTGCCTTACAAACAACCTCCTCTGTGCGCGTCTTACAATCATGCCGAAGCTGTAGAGGAGGAAGTAAATAAGTTAAAGCAAGCTGGGGCTATAAAAGAGATCTTTTATCCTAAATGGCTTGCTAATACTGTGGTGGTTAAAAAGAAGAACGGGAAGTGGAGAGTTTGCGTGGATTTCACTTATCTGAATAAGATATGTCCAAAGGATCCTTTCCCCATTCCAAGAATTGATCAACTAGTGGATGCTACTGTTGGGCATCCTCGGATGAGCTTCTTAGACGCTTTTCAGGGTTATCATCAGATACCTTTGTCATTAGCTGATTAGGAGAAAACAACTTTTCGTACTCCTAATGGCAATTATCATTATCGGGTAATGCCTTTTGGTCTCAAGAATGCAGGATCCACTTATCAGAGAAGGGTACCTAGAATGTTTGAAAAGCAGTTAGGGAGTAATATGGAAGCTTATATTGATGACATGGTGATTAAGAGCAAAAGGGTAGAGGACCATTTGGTGGACTTGGAAGAAACCTTCTTAGTCCTTAGGACGCACAAGCTGTGTCTGAATGCTTCCAAGTGCTCCTTTGGAGTGAGTTCAGGAAAGTTTTTGGGTTATATGATAACGCATCGGGGAATTAAAGTTAATCTCGACTAGATTAAGGCCATCATGAGTTTACATCCTCCTCTGAACCCCAAGGAGGTGTAGAGGTTGACTAGTATGGCGGTAGCATTAAACAGGTTCATTTCTCAATCCGTGGACAGGTGTCGGCCTTTTTATCAGCTTTTACATAAATGGAGAGATTTTCAGTGGACCGATGAATGTGATCTGGCCTTTAAGGATCTAAAGCAATACTGGCTAGCCCGCCGATACTATTTAGACTTGAGAATGAGGAGGTGTTGTACGCTTACTTAGCAATCACGGATTATGCTATTAGTCTTGTCCTGGTGCGTAATGATGATGGAATCCAAAAGCTTGTGTATTACATTAGTAAATCTTTGCAAGAGGCAGAGAAGCGTTATTTGCCTTTGGAAAAGGCCGTGTTAGCCATCGTGCATGCAACAAGAAAGCTTCCACACTAATTTTAGGCCCATACAGTAGTGGTACTTACTTAATTACCTTTACAGGCTCTCATGAGAAAATTAGATTACACCGGCTGAGTGGCAAAATGGGGAATGAGGCTTGGAGCATATGATGTAAAGTATATGCCTCAGACAGCTATCAAAGGGTAGGTTCTCGCTGATTTTGTGGTGGAATTTACGGAGGATAATAATAAGAAAGAAGTAATAATATTAACAGTAATGTTTGCCAAGCCCCTTAAAGTTCTCCCTTGAAAAGTTTATACAAATGGGGCCTCTAATCAAAAAGGGGTAGGAATTGGGATTGTGCTGATTACTCCCGAAAAATTGATCATGGAAAAGTCGTTACAGCTAGGATTTATAGCCACTAACAATGAAGCTGAGTATGACGCTCTTTTGGTAGGGCTCAAGTGGTTAGGCAATTGGGGGGAGAAATGGTAGAGTTCTATTGTGATTCTCGTTTGATCATCAGGCAAGTTAATGGGGAATTTGAGGCTAGGGATGAGAGGATGCAAAAATATCTCAACAAGGTGAAATGTGCTTTAAACATGTTTAAGAATTTTAAGGTGAGACAAATCCCTACAGGACAAAATGCTCATGCTGATTCATTAGCCATGCTAGCAACGTCATTGGGATCGAAGCTTGCATGGATGGTAATGGTGGAAGACCTAATGATTTCCAGTCTCGCCAGCGTCCCTGCAGTTGGAATTCATAGCATGCAGGTGGGGCCGAGTTGGATGGATCCAATTGTCACCTTTTTAAGGCAAGGTCTATTGCCTGAAGACAAAGTGGAAGCTGAAAAGGTACAAAGGAGTGCTCCCCATTATTGGCTTTCTGAAGAGCAGAAGTTATACAAGCGTTCTTATTCGGGACTATATCTTTTGTGTGTACATCTTGAAGCTGTTGATCCCATATTGGAAGAGTTGCATGAGGGTATATGTGGAAGTCCCACTAGAGGAAGGTCCTTAACTTATAGGGCCATAACCCAAGGATATTGGTGGCCAGGTATGCAGAAAACTTCCTAGAAGTATGTGAAAAAATGTGATCAGTGTCAAAGGTTTGCACCAAATATTCATCAACTGGGGGGAGTCTTAAATCCGTTATCTAGTCCATGGTCGTTTGCTCAATGGGGCATGGACATCGTTGGACCTTTTCCTCGGGTAGTGAATAGTAAAAGATGGCTCCTCGACTACACATATTATTTTGCTAAGTGGGTAGAGGCCGAGCCATTAGCTAACATTAGGGATGCTGATGCTAAGAGATTCATCTAGAAGAATGTTACTTTTTTTTGCCCGCATACTTTGATCTATGACAATTGATAGGCTACCCTTTTCGCGGCGGGGGCCTCCAACAACGCCGGCATACCCTCAAGGAAATGGTCAAGCCGAGGCCTCCAACAAGGTCATTTTGACTGGACTGAAGAAGAGGTTGGATGATGCTAAAGGGAGATAGGTAGAGGAGTTGCCTCATGTGTTATGGACGTATCGCACTACTCCCCGTAGGTCAACTGGTGAGACACCCTTTTCAATGACTTACGAGATGGAGGCAGTAATCCCTCTGGAGTCAGGCTTCCCAACCTTGAGATCTGAACAGTATAATGTGAGGGAAACCATCGCATGCTGCATGATAATCTTGATACTATTAAGGAAAGAAGAGAAGTAGCCAGTGTGAAGATGGCTAATTATCAACTAAAGCTCAAACAAACATATGATAAATGGGTGAAGTCGAGGCCCTTAGTGCCAGGAGATTTGGTTTTAAGAAAAGTAGTGGGAACAACAAAGAATCTTGCCTGGGGTAAATTGGGTCCTAACTGGGAAGGGACATATAGAATCACGTCTATAGCGGGTATTAAGGCTTATTACCTAGAAGATTTAGATGAAAAGGCAATCCATTGTCCTTGGAATGTAAATAATCTACGGCGTTATTATTATTAAATAGAAGATGTCCTTTTGATGTGTAAATTGTAAATTTGCCCTATGTTACTATGCTGTGTTTTCTTCTTGGCATCAGTATTGCTATGGAAAAATATTCTAAGTGTTAAACCGAACTTAGTCATTGTTCGGCTCCTCGAGCCACGAGTCTAAGGAAAATTAACACGGTAATAAAATCTTCTAAGTGTTAAATTGAACTTAGTCCTTGTTCGGCTTCTTGGGCCACAAGTCTAAGGAAAATTAACACGGAGGTAAAATCTTCTAAGTGTTAAATCGAACTTAGTCCTTGTTCGGCTCCTCGGGCCACAAGTCTAAGAAAAATTAACACGGAGGTAAAATCTTCTAAGTGTTAAACTGAACTTAGTCTTTGTTCAGCTCCTCAAGCCATAAGTCTAAGGAAAATTAACACGGTGGTGAAATCTTCTAAGTGTTAAACTGAACTTAGTCCTTGTTTGGCTCCTCGAGCCACAAGTCTAAGGAAAAGTAACATGGTGGTAAAATCTTAGCCCTTGTTAAACTGAACTTAGTCCTTGTTTGGCTTCTCGGGCTACAAGTATAAGGAAAATTAACACAGAAAATAACCTCAATTTTAAGTAAGTATTATGGAATGATTTTTTTAAGTGCAAGAGCTAACACTACAAAAAAACTGGCCTATTGCGGCGGGTCAAAACCGCCACTAAAGCCCCAAAAACCGCCGCTATAGGTACATTTCATCTATTGCGGCGGGAGCTATTGCGGCGGTTCTACCCGCCAGCCTTGTCGCGACGCAATATCTCTATTGCGGCGGTACAAAAACCCGCCGCTGTAGATACGCCTTTTAGCGGCGGTTTTGGTCTATTGCGGCGGGCATAAAATCGCCGCCATACGACGGTCAAATTTGTGTCAACTGACTTTTAGCGGCAGGTTGTGCCCGCCGCTATAGGTTAAAACATATAGCGACAGACTATAAGCGCCGCTATAGGGTTTCACTTAATACATAAAATGTGAACCTATTGCGGCGCTTTTTGACCGCCGCTATAGGTTTTTTTTTTTTTTTTTTTTTTTTTTTTCCAGTTGACTTTTAGCGGCGGGTTGTGCCCGCCTCTATAAGTTAAAACATATAGCGGCAGACTATAAGCGCCGCTATAGGGTTTCATTTAATACATAAAATGTGAACCTATTGCGGCGCTTTTTGACCGCCGCTATAGGTTCTTTTTTTCTTTTTCTTCTTTTTTTTCCAGTGGGCACTAAAACCAATAAAACCAATATATTGTTTGTTACAAAAAAACTTGTAATAGTTTTAGCTCTACTAACATAATACCACAAATGTCTCCAAACTAACCACAAATGTAATTAATTAACACCACAAATGTCTCCAAACTAACATAATATTAATATAGAAATATATTATCAAATACATAACGTTGTCTATAACCTCCATCAAAGTTCCAAGCTAATACCACAATCAAAGTTCCCAAGTGTTTAAAAATGTCCTTCAACACTTCAAAAAAATGCAGTAAAACTAGAAATTCAATGCAATACACACACTAATTGATCCTATTGTAGCCAATTAGTTCAACATAAAAGAAAAATATCCTATATAAGCATACCTCAGATTTCGTAGTCCCCACCAAAAACAGTAAAATAACTTTGGTGGAAAATCAATTGACTCCACTACACCAATTGACTCCTAATGTGAGCCTATTTATGTAAGATTTTTACAAATCAGTGAATTGCAAAGCACAAATAAGTATTACTTTTATAACCAACTTTGCAACTTCATTCACAAAGCTACAATTTTGTAACATAAAACCAGCTTAGCAATCAAATTTATGGATATAACTAAGAGATCCTTCCTTGTGTTTTCTCCTTTGAAGCACTATTCATTGTAATCAAAACCTGTAATTACAGTTTAGGAACTCAAAATTTCAACTTCATTTCCATAAACCTCTCAATTCAATAACAAACACCAAAACACACTCACACACATGTATATGTACAAGCATGCTACACCAAATAATATATACCTTCATGATGTTTGAACTAACACAGTCAAGTTCATACAGACGACATATCTCTATAATCTGCATAAAAATTTATGCAACTTGAATCAGTCACAAATATCTCCGTCAAATTATAGGACACTAAAATCCAAAAAAACCCTACATTGAAAGGTGAATCAATTACCTTAAGCAGTACTTGATTATTTTGAACAAGTTGCTTCCTCAATAAAATCTCTAGCAAACCAATTCCCTGCTTTATGCATGATGCCAAATAAATTGGAGCTATCTGAAGACATAGGAGCATCAAACTTTATAAGGATTACTTGAGATGAGCACATACACTAGTTCAAATAAATAAATAAATAAAATAAAAAAATAAAAACACCTAGGAAGAGATACTGATAGACATGTTGATTAATAGCCAACCACAAGTCAATTTTTACAGTTGATACACACACATGCATGCAAAAATTAAAATGATATGATATTTTACAAGATGCAATCTAGAATATGCTAGTGAGGATTACTTGATATAAGCATATAGGAGCACGAAACTTTATAAGCATTACTTGAGATGAGAAAAACACACATTATTTCAAATATCAAAAAGTGACTAAGTAGAGATACTGATAGACCTGTTGATTAATAGCTAGGCACAAGTCAACTTCCAACAGTTCATATGCACACAAAAAGAAAAAGAACTTCATATTTTACAAGGCATAACCTAGAATAAGAAAGTGACCCTTAGAGATGGCACTAAAAATCTATTGAAACTACTGTATATAGTTTTGGTTTGTAACCACTTGTGTTGGTTTAGGAAATACCTTTTGTTGAAGGTAATTTAAGCTTAATAAAAGAAAATAATTAAAATACAATGATTTAGTATATTTTTTTATGTAAAAAAGTTTATAATTTGAATCAATAACTTCTTACAATTTGTCTTGACCAATTCTCATATTCTTAAAATGCTAAAGGATCGTTTCATTATCAATCCTATTACAAAGAATAATTTAACCAATTTCAAAACATTTTTAAAACATAAATTTATAATTTTTTTTATCTAAAGGTGGGACAGTTAAACTAACATGAATTTTGTACTATTTAGTAAAGTGTTCAACTAAACTTGTCAATACTTAATTAAACTTATAGAAAATCTAATATTAAAAAGTAAATAATTGAAACCCTAAAAGAACCATTTCAATTCTTTATATTAAATTATTACTTGCATTAAATTTTTTTTTTTAAAAAAAGAGAAACTGTGAATTAATGTAAGATTTAATATAAGTAATTAACCAAGTCAACATAAATGCAACCTTCCCCTCAAAAAAAAAAAAAAACATAAATGCAACCTAATATAAAATTTAAGTTTTATATAATTTTTCCATTGATTATGAGGGAATGAGAAAAATCCCACCATTAGGGGAGAGAGAGGGGCGGGGGTGTTGATCTGAGTAACAAGCTATAGGGAATTTTTATTAGACCACGTCAAAAAGAAGGAAACAAAAGTGGTTCTTTCTTTAGTTTTGGGACCATTTTTTTTTATACATACTATTCTTTATCTTTTTCTATCTTATCTGTTCATAAGTGTCTAAGATGTTAAAGATCTCTGGTTTCTTTTTAAATGCTCTGAAGTTAAGTTAGCTTCACAATTTATATGTTGCTACGTACAATTGCAAACAGAATATCATACGCTCTAATATTATTTAAGCTTAATTTTTTAAAAAATTTTAGTGGGCATATAAGTTGCACCCACTCGTCAATACTATATGGCTATGCCATTAGGACGAGAGCGGAAATAATTATCACTTCCTTTATTTTTTATGCTTTAATATATGATATGAGGGATGAAAGAAAATAGAATTTTCTTTCTATTTGTGTTTGACTGTAGAATGAATATGAGATAAAAAAAAATGATAAAGTATTTATGTAAATTTAACAATTGTTGAGTTTTAGACCTCGGTTAGTGGATTACTTAGAGAACTAGCCAAGTTAAAAATTATTATAATTATGCAATTTACCAATTCAAAAGTAAATATGTTAAGTATGTTAAATCAAGATAAATAATAAGATTTGACTTACCTCCACTACTTTTTAACTGAACATTTCTTATTGTTTTAAATACATATTGACAAGTAGTTGTGGGTTTTAAGTTTCTCATTAAAATTAAAAGAGATCTAGTTAAAAAAAAAATATTGGAGGTAAATTAAACCCTAAATAATATGCCACCAACCGCACAAAATCAAACACAATGAAAACAAAGATATGCAAGAAAAATTAAGAAAAAAACTTTCCGAAGGAAAAACCACTATGGGGGGAAAAAGAAGCACAAATGGGCTCACAGATGTACCAATTAATGATTCCATTTTCAGTTTTCTCACAAATTAATGATTTCATTTTCAGTTTTCTCACAAATTTTAAAAACGCAAAAAACAAAAACAAATTCAAAGCTAAAGTTTGACTAGATTTTGCTAAGGTTTCTCTCACAATTCAAATCCAATTGGCAATTTTCATTAGCTAAACTACAACTAAATTGTCCATACAAAGCATAAAAAAAACCCTAGAAACCAAATTGATCACAAAAATTCGTACCTCATCAACTTCTCGATCACATCATCAGGGAGGGGGTCGGCGCTGAGAAGAAGAGAAAAGAATAAGATTGCTGCTTTTAGAAGTTAAAGTCCAATTGGATTTGTTTAATGAAATGATTACATATAATTGGTAACTCTGTCAAACAATTGCATTAAAAAAATTATATTAAGATATTTCCACAAAATCATCCAATTAATTACTTGAAAAGCAAGGATACTAATAATTAAGGCGATTTGGCCATATCAAGAGCAGATTTACAAATCAAAGTGACATTCAAACATAAAATGACTTTCCCACAAAAAAAGATAGAAACAAGACAAAAACACTAATGGAAGTTTTTGGCATAGTTGAGGCCAAGCCAAACAATCAGATGGTACCCGTCTTCTAGACTGAAATTCCTTCCTTACCTAAACAAATTTTTACCTATATACGGATATATCCAGTCTTTTTTGGATTTTCTATAGGCTACCATACTATGAACACCCTGGAATTATTTCCTAGCTCCCCTCATTGAAAGCAATAACAAAAATGAGGAACTAGAAAAACCATGATTTGAGTTTGAATTTGAAAATTTATAATCAAGGAATTAATTTGAGAAATAATTGCTAGTATATATAAATTGTTTGATGTCACGAGACACAAATGCTTGCTCTGTCACGATGTATAGTATCACAAGACACAAATGCTTGCTCTTGCACTTCACTGGAATGATCAACCAACGTTACTATCACATTCAATGCTTGTTGATGGAGTCATAAACATCAAAGAGCTTAGATAAAAATAAATATAAATAATAAAAATATAATATAAATATAAATAAATAAATAAAACACGGTATTCTGATGGATATTTGAAACATGAGGAAATTTTTGAACCATTCAACATCAACAGCAAAGGTTGTTTATGAGAAAATGAAAATTATGGTTGCTATTTTTATAGTTGCTTCTTTATTTATTTATATATATATATATATATATATATATATGTATGTATGTATGTATATATATATGTATGTATGTATGTATATATAATATACTTTCCATGAAATTCCAAAACCATTATTATCATAAAGGACTATTGAGATGAAAGGTCAACCTTTAAAACAGATGACCGAGAATTGATGGATCTGTGAATGGATTTGTCTATAATGATGTCTTCATTGATGTTCACCCCTCCCATCTGCTGCCAATGCCTCAACGAAATGTTTGATGCACAAGCAATATACTGGCAGCTCCAATAAACTGTAAAAAGAAGTAATAAATTTATGATGTAAAAGTAGAAAACAAAAAATATATAAATCAAAAGAATATAACAGGCAAAAGTTATCTCCATGAAAATCCAAAATCTTGTTCCATTAATAAACATTTTGCAACCAACATCACATATACACGTAGGAACCTTGTACATACACACATTATAAATGATAAAATAATTAAACAAGATATGCACACATTGAACAATGAAATACCAGCACATCCAGTACACTGGTAATGAAAAAAAATAGTTTTAAAAACTTCACGTGGTAAAATTCATGGGCCATTCTGGACAATTGCTATGCATATAAAACTTTAATTCATCCCACATTATTCAATTTTTCATAGAAAATAAATTATTGATTTTATGTTCCAAATTGATCATAATAATATTTAGAATACTAATTACATATCTATATTGTTCTCTATAGCGAAATATTGCCAAATAGCTGTTATAATCCAAGGTGCACCACACCAATCAATATAATAATACTGAACTACACCTAAAGTTCCCCAATCAAACTAAAGCATAACTTTTTTATACATACATCAAATAATACAACAGATCAATTGAATTAAATAATAAGCAAATGGCAATTCTAGCCCTTTGCTACCTGCCGAAGTACAACTTCTTTATTATGTATGCACTAAGCAATCCAACCTGCAAGTAAAAGATACAAAATGTCAATAAAAGATATAATTCCCCGTGCCTGATAAAAAAACAAAATAAAAATACACTAAAACTAAAACTTTGTAGCTGCATCTCATACAACATCACTTTGGTCCAAAAATAAACTGTCTTCTAGAAGAACCTGAGGCTTAAGTAATTGGATCTCAATTACTACCATTGAATCTTTCCAATGAGAAAAGCCAGTGATTCCCCCCCCCCCCCCCCCCCCCCCCACCAACCCCTGCCCTCTCCTAAAAAAAGGAAAAAATAAAACTAAAACCGCATTGAAAGACTACACTGTACAGTAAAGGTGTTTCTTCCTGATTAAGCACCTGCCATATCAGAGGGGAACTTTATAAGGAATGTGTCTAGTGATCTTGGTTTACGAGATTCAACATCTTCCCTAATTTTCTTGCCAACTAAAAACAGCACCAAATAATAATAAAACCCAAATGAACCAAAAATCGAGGGAAAAAGAAAAAAAAAATCGATGTCTAAGTCTATTACAGCCTTCAAATTTCTAAAGAAATTAATCAAACAAAAAGACTCCCCTAATTCTCTCGGCAACAAACCGCCCCTTAAAACAAAATCAAACCCAAATCCAATTTTTCAAGAATCTAATTTTGACCAAAAGACCCCAAAATCGAAAATTAGGACTTAATATTCAAATTCGGTATGAACAACCCTATGAACCCAAGTACGAATAGTTGAACGAAAATCAAGCAATAAAAACAAAAAAGAAAAAAGACCCAAGAAGGAAATAGAAAGAGAGAGAGAGAGCTCACTCAGAAATGGCTGGCGTTGTTACGAGTTCCACTTTGTTCATCACCTCCAAAGTAGTGAAAACCAAAGAAAGAAAGAAAATAGAAGGGAGGCGGCTGGAGTGAAATCAGAAGTTATAAATATGCTAGGGTTTTAATGGTTTTAAAAATTAAAAACTCAAATACGCTTACGCAAAGGCTCGAACGATAGAGCACTTAGTTGTTGCACTCACACTATACCACTAAGCTACAGACTCTAACACAACTCTCATTCACATATAAATAAAAATATATATATATATATATATATATATATATATATATATATATATATATATATATTTATTTATTTATTTATTTATTTATTTATTTATTTATTTATTTATTTATTATTATTAGTCAACTAATGAAATAACTGAAATAGTAATCAAACAACCTCGCCAAATATTTAACGGTAGTAATATTTAAGTTTTATAAATAAATAGTAATATT
Source organism: Castanea mollissima (assembly GCA_014183005.1). NCBI lineage: Eukaryota > Viridiplantae > Streptophyta > Magnoliopsida > Fagales > Fagaceae > Castanea > Castanea mollissima. Next base: position 7,614,403 of record JACAVU010000002.1, on the reverse strand, counting down.
TAATATTTAATACATGAATATCTTATAAATAGTAATATTTAATACATAAATATCTTATAAATAGCAATATTTATATTTATATTTAATATAGATGGTAATATTTAATTTTTTTTATTAATTAAGAATCATGTGTAAATTAATGAAAATAAAAAAATTATTTTAAATAAAATAAAATTGATAATAAAAACAAAGTAATCTTTTACCCTATTTTTAAAAACAAAGTAACATTTTACTTTAGATTTATATATATATAAATGACTCACTTTAGGTTTCAATACAAAGAAAAAGAAAAAAGAAAAATAAATGACTTACTTTAGGTTTCACTACAAAAACTTGAATTTAAACAATTGATTGATGACATGGCTATTAAACTTTGATCACCTTGAAAATTTTGTAAACATGAAAAATATATGAATATAATGTAATCTAACGGTAGATTTGTGAAAATTCACATTGAATTAAGAAATATAGGATTGGATTCAAGTTACACTTAATGTAACTCTAAAAAATATTACACCAACCAATAAGTTATTTTAAATTCATATTTTGAAAATCCAACCGTTGGATCACATTTTCTATATGTTCTTAAAATGCATGCCAATTTTCATGCCAATCGGATGTAATTTACCATTTGATCTTTAAACTCATCTTTTATGCGTTATTTTAAACTACAAAAACTTAATTTTAAACAATTGATTGATAACTATTAATCTTTGATCACCTTGAAATTTTTCAAGCATAAAAAATATATGAAGATAATGTAATCTCACAGTAGATTTGTCAAAATTCACATTGAATTAAGAAATATAGGATTGGATTCAAGTTACACTTAATGTAACTCTAAAAAATGTTACATCAACCAATAAGTTATTGTTTAATTCATATTTTGAAAATCAAACCATTGGATCACATTTTCTATATATTCTTAACATGCATGCCAATTTTTATGCCAATCGGATATAATTTATCATTTGATCTTTAAACTCATCTTTTATGCGTTATTTTAAACTACAAAAACTTGAATTTAAACAATTGATTGATGACATGGCTATTAATCTTTGATCACCTTGAAATTTTTTAAGCATGAAAAATATATGAAGATAATGTAATCTAACGGTAGATTTGTCAAAATTCACATTGAATTAAGAAATATAGGGTTGGGTTCAAGTTACACTTGATGTAACTCTAAAAAATGTTACACCAACCAATAACTTATAGTTGAAATCATATTTTGAAAATCCAACCGTTGGATCACATTTTCTATATGTTCTTAAAAAGCATGCCAATTTTAATGCCAATTGGATGTAATTTACCACTTGATCTTCAAACTCATCTTTTATGCGTTACTTTAAACTACAAAAACTTGAATTTAAACAATTGATTGATGACATGGCTATTAATCTTTGATCACCTTGAAATTTTTTAAGCATGAAAAATATATAAAGATAATGTAATCTAACAGTAAATTTGTCAAAATTCATATCGAATTAATAAATATAGGGTTGGGTTCAAGTTACACTTAACGTAACTCTAAAAAATGTTACACCAACCAATAACTTATTGTTGAATTCATATTTTGAAAATCCAACCGTTGGATCACATTTTCTATATGTTCTTAACATGCATGCCAATTTTAATTCCAATTGGATGTAATTTACCATTTGATCTTCAAACTCATCTTTTATGCGTTACTTTAAACTACAAAAACTTGAATTTAAACAATTGATTGATGACATGGCTATTAATCTTTGATCACCTTGAAATTTTTTAAGCATGAAAAATATATGAAGATAATGTAATCTAACGGTAGATTTGTCAAAATTCACATTGAATTAAGAAATATAGGGTTGGGTTCAAGTTACACTTGACGTAACTCTAAAAAATGTTACACCAACCAATAACTTATTGTTGAATTCATATTTTGAAAATCCAACCGTTGGATCACATTTTCTATATGTTCTTAGCATGCATGCCAATTGGATGTAATTTACCATTTGATCTTCAAACTCATCTTTTATGTGTTACTTTAAACTACAAAAACTTGAATTTAAACAATTGATTGATGACATGGCTATTAACCTTTGATCACCTTGAAATTTTTTAAGCATGAAAAATATATGAAGATAATGTAATCTAACGGTAGATTTGTCAAAATTCACATTTAATTAAGAAATATAAGGTTGGGTTCAAGTTACACTTGATGTAACTCTAAAAATGTTACACCAACCAATAACTTATTGTTGAATTCATATTTTGAAACTCCAACTGTTGGATCACATTTTCTATATGTTCTTAACATACATGCCAATTTTCATGCCTAGCGGATGTAATTTACCATTTGATTTTTAAAATCATCTTTTATACGTTATTTTAAACTACAAAAACTTGAATTTAAACAATTGATTGATGACATGGCTATTAATCTTTAATCACCTTGAAATTTTTTAGGCATGAAAAATATATGAAGATAATGTAATCTAACGGTAGATTTGTCAAAATTCACATTGAATTAAGAAATATAGGATTGGGTTCAAGTTACACTTGATGTAACTCTAAAAATGTTACACCAACCAATAACTTATAGTTAAATTCATATTTTAAAACTCCAACCGTTGGATCACATTTTCTATATGTTCTTAACATGCATGCCAATTTTCATGCCAATCGGATGTAATTTACCATTTGATCTTTAAACTCATCTTTTATGCGTTATTGTAAACTACAAAAACTTGAATTTAAACAATTGATTGATGATATGGCTATTAATCTTTGATCACCTTGAAATTTTATAGGCATGAAAAATATATGAAGATAATGTAATCTAACGGTATATTTGTCAAAATTCACATCGAATTAAGAAATATAGGATTGGATTCAAGTTACACTTGATGTAACTCTAAAAAATGTTACACCAAGAAATAACTTATAGTTGAATTCATATTTTGAAAATCCAACCGTTGGATCACATTTTCTATATGTTCTTAACAAGCATGCCAATTTTAATGCCAATTGGATGTAATTTACCATTTGATCTTCAAAGTCATCTTTTATGCGTTACTTTAAACTACAAAAACTTGAATTTAAATAATTGATTGATGACATGGCTATTAAACTTTGATCAATTTGAAATTTTTTAAGCATGAAAAATATATGAAGATTATGTAATCTAACGGTAGATTTGTCAAAATTCACATCGAATTAATAAATATAGGGTTGGATTCAAGTTACACTTGACGTAACTCTATAAAATGTTATACCAACCAATAACTTATTGTTGAATTCATATTTTGAAAATCTATCCGTTGGATCACATTTTCTATATGTTCTTAACATGCATGCCAATTTTCATGTCAATCGGATGTAATTTACCATTTGATATTGAAACTCATCTTTTATGCGTTATTGTAAACTACAAAAACTTGATTTTATACAAAAACCTTACCTATAGCGGCGGTCACAAAAAATGCCGCAATAGATCTCATCTACAGCGGCAGGCCAAAATCGCGCCGCAATAGGTGACATATAGCGGCAGTTTTTGCACCCGCCGCAATAGGCCTGCTGCAATTTCAGGGTCTATTGCGGCGGGTCATTGACCCGCCGCTATATCTAAGCTGAAGGCCGCTAAAAGAGGTCTATTGCGGCGGGTCACTGGCCTGCCGCAATAGTACGCCGCAATATACTAGGTCTTTTGCGGCGGGCCATTAGCCCGCCGCAATAGATCTCATGTACTGCGGCGGGCTGAAAAAGCGCCGCAATAGGCGACTTACAGCGGCAGTTTTTGCACCCGCCGCAATAGGCCCGCCGCAATAGGCCAGTTTTTTTGTAGTGTAATATATTATCAAGGGTGTAATCATATCTATATCCAAGAGCAATGGAGTAGAAGTTAAGCCAAATGGATGGCCATAGAGTATAGAGATGTCGGGGAAAAGTAAAAAGACAACAATAGTATAAACAAGGAAGAGTAAGTTCAAGGCTTTAGTTTTATAAAAATTAAAGGCCAATACAATGCAAAAGTAAGGTGACCCTAGTTCATCAGTTCATAAAAATTAAAAGCCAATACAATGCAAAAGTAAGGCAACCCTGGTTCATCAGTTCATAAAAATAAAAATAAAAAAAAATAAAAAAAGAAAGCCTTCAAAACCCTTAGGATAAAGGGTTACGCACTTCATTTACTTTTCTTGATGTTTGTGTTTTTTCTTCTTTTTGGACTGCCCAATTGCTGCTACATCTTCTTCGCTCTCTACATTTGTCAAATCAGCGATGGGTGGAAAGACTTCAGTTTTGTCTTTATCCTTGGCAGAAGCGGAAGAAGGATTTGAATCCGAAGTGACTGTGGAAGTGGGTAGAGCGGAACCAGAGTCTGTTGGAGGCTTTGAAGAAGGGGGGGCCAGTTGTAGGGTGGGAGGGTAATAAACTTTGTCTTGAGCCCGAAGCTTAGACTCAGCAGATACGCCGGCAGCATCCAAAGCATGGTCCCACACTTCCAAGCAGAATGTGCGGGCAACATTCTTGAGTTGGGCTGTAAGGCTCTCGGCTGTTTTCTTCATGCCGGCATCATACGCTGCTTGCTCGGCCTCAACTTTCTCTTGTTCTTTGGTCTCTAGCTGCTTTTGCACCTGTTTTAGCTCTACCACTATAAGAGCCAGTCTATTCTGGGTTTGCTTCTGGGCTTCCACAGCATTGGTTGCTTGAGTCTCATAGCTCTAAAGCAAGGATTATGCATTCTTATAAGCTTTTTCCACTTCAAACAACTGTTTGATAGTGTCCTTCAATTTTTGTTCCACTTTAGTTTGGGCTTTCATAACGGCCTCCAAGTTGCTTTTAGCCTTTCTGGCCAAGTCCAAAGAGTGATCTACCCACTTCTCAGCCATAAAGGAAGCTTGGACCACCTATCATGTGCGTGGATTACAAAAAGAACACAAATATGAATAACATAGCTAAAGAAGTGAATTTGTATTAGTATAGAGTCACGGTGTAGTACCTTGGCTAGGTTTTGTTTTAAAGATAAGAAGACTTCTCTTTTACGAAAAGATCTTAGCTCAACCATATCCTTAGGGAGGCATAGTGCTTTCTCTAAGCATTCAACCACCAAGCTTGAGCTACCCTTCTTCAGGTCCCGTAAATTGGCATCATCAAGCACGGGACCGCCTGAACTTAGAGTGAAGCTGGGCTGCCAAATTGAAGCCTTTCGGGGTTGGTCTCCACTTGTTTCTTTAGAAGTCCCAGTGTGTGTGGGGGCTTCTTGGGGTATCCTTGGTGGATAGATTAGGGTTCTCTACTTCCTCTGTCTCGGCAATATGCTTACCTCCTTGACCTCTCTTCCTCTTTTTATCCACAACCTCAAGAGGAGGGGCACGTGCCATTGTTGGTGTTACAGGACAAGGGGGTATTGCTATAGCTGGGGAGGAACCTCCAGCATGGGCTTGTAACAATGCAAGAAGATCTGGTTCTTTCTCTTGAAAACCCCTGTTACTCGAGGAGGGAAGTGTTGAGGTGTTTGGAGCGTTTACGGGATAGAAGACTTCAAAGTCTTTTTCGGTTACCTCGGGATGACGCGACTCGAGAGTTGCCTCTCTTTCCTTGTCCTCGGGAGCAATGGGGGGTTATTAAGAGTAAAGGAGTCTGGCTGCCAAAGGTGCTGGGAGCTGCGCGTCTTGGGTCCCTTCTAGAGGAGGCATAGTTAGTAGAAACTCGGGTGCGGCTACGTTAATGTGTGCTAAACGTAAATCTTTGGCTCTAATAACGTTTTTTAGGCTCTAAAAATGTTTAGTAGAGGGTTTGTAGCCAAGAATAATGTGGGTTGCCCTAAGCTGTCCATCCCTATGTAGGAATATTTTCGACCTGAGGATTCTATTCAAGTCTTGAAAATTTACTGAATGCTTGTCTGGGGCGGTGTGGTACTCGTCTGCCATAAAGGATGAGTACCATTAAGAAATTTTAATAAGTACAAAGTTATAAGGTAAAAGAAAGTAATTGAAAATCTCAAGTATTACTTCAGTCATCAAGAACCCTACCTAGTACCCTTCTTGGGTAGGACAGTGTAACCCTACCCATGGGAATTTCCATCCCACCTTTAATGAAGGCGATCATGGGAATTATCACCGATTCGGGAGGCCGGGGTAGAACTAGCCACTCTCCCTCCTCACAATGTTGAATGTCAACATCATCAGGAATTTTATATTGGGCCTTAAAATTTGTCTTTGCCTCATCGGTATTTACTAACTTAGCATATCTACCCATTAAATCTTGCAAAAAAATGAAGGAAAAAATAAACAACGAAGAAGAATCAGCGAGAAAGCTAACACACCTCTGAATGAATGTTTAAACTGCTCCTCAGGAGGTTCCTTTCCTTCAAAATGCCAAAAATGAGCCTCAGCCAGCCCCAGGTCTTGTTTATATAGGGGTAAAAGGGCATGGTAATTTTCCTGCTCATAAATGAAAGTAAAATTAGAGCCGTACAATGTTGATCGAGCCGTAGAACATGCGGAGACAGGGCCGCCTGACACTATAAATGACTGATCGTGGACTCTGAGGAATCAGGAGTGTGTCACAGGAAGCAAAAAGACGTTTACACGTGTGAAAGCAAATGGCATGTGGGAAGTTCTTCTATGTAATTAAAACTTGGCTATTAATTCGGAATCAATAGCCTAAGTTTTAAGGGGCTATTGTGGGGACCCGAGACCCGAGGACCTAGGATGAAGACTCGAGGATCAAATGTGAAGCTCAAGGAAAAAAGGAGATGGTAATCAGGATGGAAGTCAAGAGCCCCAGGATCTGAGGATGCAGAAGCGAGATTACCTAGAGAAGTATAAAGGGTAAATTGGTGATGCATAATATAGATACTGAAAATATCGTGGTTAAGGGTAGGTAACTGTGAACGCTGCATTGAATGCTCTGCACCAAGCTTTCTGGCCACATTGAATAAGGAGCACTAGCTTTATCTATTGCATTGATGTGGAGGTGACCTAAACAGTACAAGTCACAGCACAAGAACTTCTTTCCATTACCGACTACAGGCAAATGTACAAGTGTCAGCAAATGAAATTAGCTAGGTAAGAGATGAAGGGTTGAGATAACAAAAGCAAGGAGTATAAATAGGGAGGAAGGAGGCTAGAAAGAAGGACTTTTGGAGAAAGAATAAAGGGGTTAGAGAGAGAAGAAGAAAAGAAAGGAGTTGGAACAAGGGAACGGGAGAGATTATCCTAAGGGAATAATCTGAGGATTTGTATTGATTGACGAGGTGAACTCTTCAAGACGTTAATGTCCTTTGTTGTTTCGATTCCCTCTCTACAAATTCATTGTTTTGGGCCTTGAATCAGTGGATATCCTTTGGGCTTTTGGGCTTGTGCATGATTTTTGGTCCTTACAGTTGTCATTCCATACTTTATTCACAAATTACACTAAAAATTGAAATTGAAATTTTCTCTTCAAAGTTCAAATACTTTCATATAAATGAAATGACTAAAAGGTATAGGGAAAAGATATGGAATAAATTTTGTATTTATAGCAACTTGAGAACGTTAATATTTTTTTTAAATTTTTTTTATCACAATAATAATTATTTCATGCTTCTTAACATGAGAATGTATATCTTATATATTGGACATATGCCTGGTCTCTTTCACAGGTAAATCCCTTGGAGTCATGTCTTCTCTGGTATTCTGGATCCTGCAATACGCCTGATTACATTCGTCAAGCCTCACCGGCTTCTTTTGACAAAACCCCAAAGCTTCCCAAGCTCCAAAACACTCTTTACACTCTGAATAGGCGTGGGTTGTGTTTGGGTACAAATCTCCTCTCAATGGGTATAACAATGGGAGAGGAAAGGAGAAGAGACTACAAAGATTTCTCTCTAAGAATGAGTAGCTCTCTCTCTAATGAGGTGGGTGTGTTGTAGAAACATCTCTTAGGATTTTTCTCTCAATAACCACACCTACAAAGATTTATAGTAGGGTATGAGAGGGAATGTGAAAAGTTATTTTTCTGCAAAATAAGGTGTTCTGGCGACTTGACTTGCGAGTTTCAGTCTCAAAATAATTGATTGGCCAGGTTGTACTTTTTGTCCAGTATTACTCTAGCTATCATGACCCTTCAACTTCCTGCATACTTCACACATGTGCTTGATTCTGGCAGGTGGCCAGTCGCGAATTGCCTCTTTGATGCACACTCTTGAACAAATCTTCACACTCTCTCACACACAACTCTTACATAATTTCCACCTATATATAGGGTATCTAATTGCTGAAATACAAGCAAAGTTGGCATGGAATAAAGCCAACAAATGGTTGAATAAATTCAACCTTACAATCTCCCCCTTTGGCTGTTCCATGACAAAACCTTAAAACAGACTCTAGACTTAAACGTGAGTTTAGAAACAATGGAAAAACTCACTCACACCTAAATCTAGAAGCTATGATGAACTTGGAATATATATACCTATAACCTGAAACACTTGCACAAAACACATTAGACCCTTAAGGTAAAGCAAGTAATAAAAGGACAAGTATAATGTAACAAGTAAATTGCGATCAATTAAACATGATGTGAAACATATGAGCATCTTGATCATACACCAAAACAGTCATATAAAAATGACTACAATGATCACATAGCAAAGCAAATGATCATCCGAATATGCAATCAATGAAACACAATAGCATAAGGATGTATGCATGTCTAACACCCAACCGATGCAAGAACATTAAGGTAATTGCATCAAGGATGCAAGATCCAACAAGAGCACAAGAGTACTAAAGGAAATGCAAAAAAACATTAACTAAAAGTACTATAGAGCAAACAAGAAAACAAGCATAAAGAAAAAAAAAAAAAAAAAGTTTTCTTATTAACATAATGTCTTCTTCCCCTTGGTATATGCATCTCTCCTATGGAATATCTCCCCCTTACAAATGTGCACAAGAAATAGAATTTCCCCCCCTAAGAATGTGCACAAGAGTCATATAGAAATGAAAAAACTCTCCGGTGTACTGCTCTAGAGTATACTCTTCCATTTTTGACATGAATAAACAAAGGGTCAAGAAGAAAAGAGGGCAAGAGATGAAGGTATGAACAAAGATAATGATGCATGAGAGGTACAACATGAATAAGGAAATGAAGCTCAAACAAAAGACAAAACAAAATGCTACAAAGCATAGGATAAATATGACATGATTGGATGAGGCAACGAGGTATAGACTAATGCATGACAAAGGTAGCAAAGGCGTATGCAAGAGGTGGCTATGTGCAATACATGACCAAAGCATGGAAAATGCACATGTGGGGCAAGGTGTGTTAAGTACACAACCAATGAACCAAACATGTTCCTAGTGAGGAAACATGAGAAACCCCAAAGTTTGGTACTCATCGGAGTCCAAACAAGTGAGAAAATGCCTAAAAGACATTTTATCAAACACCTAGCTAGTGTGCACAATATGAATAACAATGCATGAACATCATGAAGTCCACCCTTAATACATGTTTTTGCTACAAAGGGGCCAACATCCAAAGAAAATCATCAAAAGAAACAAATCCCATACAAAAAATTTGACAAAAATTAAGTTTTCCCAACCCCTATTATGAAAATCCCAACTAAGAGCACAAAAACTCTCCAAAACATAATCTAAGGCTCAAAATCAATGAAAAGAGTTTAGAATTACCTTAGAGATGCTAAAGGAATGAAAAACCATTCAAATTGGTTTGGTTTTTATTTAAAAATATTGAAAGAGGGGTTTTAGAGAGGATGGGAGAAGTTTAAAATAGTTTTCCCACGAAAAGCCCTTTAAAAAGCTGATTTTGGGCGTTTTGGCGATTGGCGAGTCATGAGTGAGTCGCGAACCATTCTGTGTAAACTCGGGACTGAAGCCTTGAAAACTCGCGACTCGTGAGTGAGTCGCCAAACGATTAGCCAAAACTCGCTACTCGCGAATGAGTTGCCAGACGAGTAGCCAAAAATTCTAACACCTGTTTTTCAACACAAACATGTTTATAACAATGAAAAACACAGTAAGCACTAAACATGAACACAAGGAGTGATAAAAATCACTTCCAAATAAATATAAGATGATCAAAAATCTTTTTAGTTTGATCAAACATGTAGTTGAGCACACATACAACACATTTAATCAAGTACAATCGAACAAATAAATAAGACATTCATTGACCATTAGGCATTTGTGTTGTGTGTGTATCAAATGTGAAATAGTCCTTAGTTTAGAGTGAAACTTCAACGAGCAATTCAATCAAGTCATACACAACTAGTATTAAGTCAAGCGGTCTATCTCAATTATAGAAATGAACATATATGACCTCCCACAAAAAAATGATTACATATCTTTGAAGCCTTTCATTTGGCTTCTTTTCTTATGATCATTCTGATCTTTACGTCCCCTTTCTGAGATCGATGCCTGAAATTTTTGATATTTTATTTTGATGAGTAAGTCTTTGGCTTTTGTCACCATACAATTTAATATAAGTCGCTTTCCCTTTTTCCTAGTCAAATACTAGTATGTATAACGACTTTTGTAAATTATTATCTTTTTTCGAGATTTGAAATTTGTTGAGCTATAAAGCAAAAACATGAGTGGGAAAAGATATAGGCACAAGTCTACACATGTATCAAAACCAACATGACTATTGACTAATCATTCATGACAAGCTTAAAGATTGATTTACAACAAACACACATAGATGTCAAGATTTTTCCCACATTGATAGATGTGAATACGTAACAAGCTAAGCTTATAAATGCACTAAGCCATTAGTACAGAGGTACAAGGCTAAACTCACATGTGATATGTACTCAAACATATACGATCAAACTTTTTGAATTTTTCACTTTTTATGTGGTTTTGGATTTTTACTCACACGAAACTAAAACATAGAAGTAAGATAAAATAAAAAAAATCAATTCATACAAATAAATGCAAGATGCACAAATGCATGAATATATAGCATCTAATGCATGGAAGGTTCTACAAAAATCGAAAGAATTAGATCAAGGACCAAAAGAGCAAAAGCCCAACCATATGGACCCTTCCTCATCCAAATAGAAAAATTGTTTGGAATGAGTGTCTCATGAGAGGAGAGACAAGGTTTGGAAGAATGAGAATCGGAGATGCACATAGACAATGAGTTAAGAGCATTAAACACTTTCTTTAACAACATGCTATTCTCACTCAGATCCAGTTTACCCTTTTTAGCACAACTTCCAAGAAGCTCAGGTTTCTCTTTTCTTTTGATTCTTTTAAGTGCATGAAACTTAGAGCAATGAAATCTTAGATGACCAAAAGCACCACAATGGTGACATAATGTATTTAGGTCCACTAGGCTTTTTAGGGAAAGGTCTAGCATCAAGGTTTTGTTCTCTCTTCAACTTGCGACATTGAGGTCTTATATGACCAATCACACCACAATGATGACAAGTTGGAGCAAACTTAGATCCATCTAAAACCTTAGGTTGAGACTTAAATGGAGACTTTGACTTAATAGCCTTTCCCTCCACCTTTTGATTTCTTTTGCGTGGAGGAATGTATATCGATTTGTCTTTTGAGGTAGAACACACAATAAGTACAAAATTGGGTACCACAACATGATTGCAACAAATATTTTCATCCTTTTTAGCAATAGGTTCAGCAATCAAATACTTGGCATGCATCTTAAGAGATTTATTTTCACATTTTAGCTCATTAACAAGTTTGTTAGACAAAACAAGTTTAGCATCTAAGTCTATATTCAAACATTCAAACTCCATTAGTTTTTCAAGAGAATATTCAGCAAGTTTCTCGTACTTTTCAACTAATTTGTTAGATTCATTGAGCTTAGCAATCAAATCATCCTTTTCACAAATGAACTTGTTGAAATTCTCATGAAACTTCTTAGCATTTTTCTTCAAGAGTTTGACATTTGGAATATTAACAACACCCAAAGAATCAAGTACCATGTCATCACAATTGTAAGGGTTAATACTCATAGAGGCATTTTCACAAACACATGGAATGTTATAATCATCAACAACCAAAGAAGCATATAAATCACCATCCATGGCAAAACACAAGGGGTCAAGGATTGCACTTAGGTAATGAAACCAAAATAAGTGTATCTACTCTGATACTAAATGAAAACTCACTTGGTGTGTAAAACACTAATGAATGTTTAGACCCCCAATTTCAAAAAAAAAAAAAAAAAAAAAAAAAAAAAAAAAAAAAAACAAACAAAGCAAGCTTATATTCAAACAATATATGTGCAGAATATGAAATATAAGCAATACCCAAATTGGCAAACTACTTTAACACATAATTAATCACAAATACAACATCAATTAATGGTTAAAGAGTAAGGAAAGAGAGATGCAAATACAAGGATAACACTGGCACGTGTTATCGAAGAGGAAACTGAAGAACTTAGCAAAAAACCTCTGCGTTGCCCTCCAAGTGGTAAAATGATCCATTAGAGAATAAAGTTGGAGTACACAAATAACAAAAAACCCTCTAAGCCTAGTCTACCCAATGTACTTGAGCCCTCCAAGCTCCTGCTACCAACGGACTTCTCGGAGTCATGTCTTCTCTAACTTTCTAGATCCCGCAATACGCCTGATTTCATCTATTAAGCCTCACTAGCTTCTTTTGGAAAATCCCTAAAGCTTCCCAAGCTCCAAAACACTGTTTACACTTTGGATAGGTGTGGGTTGTGTTTGGGTACAAATCTCATTTTAATGGGTATAATAATGGAAGAGGGAAGGAAAAGAGACTGCAAAAATTTTTCTCTAAGAATGAGTAGCTCTCTCTCTAATGAGGTGGGTGTGTTGTAGAAGCCTCTCTTAGAGTTTTTTTTTTTTTTTTTTTTTTTTTTTTTTTTTTTCAATAGCCACACTTACATGTTGTGGGTATAAGGGTATATATAGTAGGGTATGAGATGAAATGTGAAAAGTAATTTTTCAGCAAAACAGGGTGTTCTGGCAACTTGATTCGCGGCTAGGACTAGTCGTGAGTTTCAGTCGCAAAATAATCGACTGGCCAAGCTGTACTTTTTGTCCTATAGTGCTCCAGCTATCATGACCCTTCAGCTTCCTGCATGTATCACACATGTGCTTGATTCTGGCGGGTGGCCAGTCGCAAATCAGTCATGAGCATAGTCGCACTCTTGATCAAATCTTAATACTCTCTCACACATAACCCTTACATAATTCCCACCTATATTCAGAGTATCTAATTGCTGAAATATAAGTAAATTTGGCACAGAATAAAGCTAACAAATGGCTAAATAAATTCAACCTTACAAAAAAGTTATACATAAGCTAAATAAGATGAATAAATAGCATAATTTCATCCACCCCTCATCCAAAGGATTGCTAAGGAGATTAGAAATTGAATGTAAAAAGGTATTAACCAACCCTCGGAAAAAATTATTTTCAGAGTCTAACTAACCCTTGATAACCTTCAAAACTTATACTGTCAAAAAGGAAACTTTGACGGCATTCGTGACCCTTAAAACAAGCGTTCTATCTTTTATTGAGGATTGTGGACCCTTCAAAAAATTGTAAATAATGAAGAGTTAAAATATTTATATGTACAACTATTAATAATAAGGTTATTCAAGAGTCTCTTGACCCTCAAAATAAGTTGAAGAAAAAAAAAAAAAAAACCACAGTCATGCACAAAACCAAATAATCATTTATTTTTACTTTGTATATTAAGTATTCTAAAAAGTGAGTCACATGATCGTATATTTGATCATTCCTAAATTTTTGTAGCAACCAACAAAGAAAGCAGTCAAGAACTTAAATTCTAAAAAAAAAAAAAAAAACTTGCAAAGACGACCCACTTGCAAAGAAAGTAGTCAAGCAGTAGTCAGAATTGCTCTTTTTTTATTAAATGAATATATAAAGTATATAAACAACATCAATCTAGGGATAGTATAGCAACATAAATTTCTTACAACTATGGCATTATCATCCAAAAGAAATGTAAAGTATCAAGGGCCTTAGATTTATCTTTCCAAACCACATGACTATCAGAAAAACTGTAGGACATTTCTCTTCCAAGATAGAAAAAACATAATATTGGATTCATTGAGTCAGTCTTGGTTCGTTTCACCATTCTCCAACTCCATATTTATTGTTATAGTCTAAGATGTGTCATTTCAAAAGAAAAAAGCATTTTCCAGAGCTATCTAACACAAATAAACCAAAAAACAACGACAACAAAATTCAGACATAAACCTGAATGTCCATAAATCCAATTAAATATACACATACACCTGAACTAAAATTTCAAAAGAAACATCATTTTCCGCTGCCAAAAAAAAAAAAAAAAAATCAAGGAAAATGAAATCACATTTACACATAATACTCATTTCCTTAGCTCCCAAAATGAGTATTCAAGGTCAAAATGGATGTAACTCCAGTTCCTTCTGTAGCAAATCATATAGCCTCAATAACAAAATTAACCAGACTTAGTGGACCCAAAATTCAAGTTTGGCAGTCTAAAATACCAATTCTTCCAACTTCATCGCACAATTTGCCATTCCACATAAAGCCAAACACGTGGGAAAGTTTCAATTTTTTCAAAAACACAAACATTCATAGATTAATCCAATTCAAACACACCCCACAAGTGACTAGCTTGAGTTGATCTTCATACCTTAGTGATCAATGATCACTACTAGATTGAGCCGATGGTGAGGTAAGAAGCACGGGTGAGGATTTGGGTTTGGGTGCGAGTGTGGGTGCGGTTCGGTGACTCGGCAATTTTTGAAAAAATAGGGTGTGTGTGTGGCGGGATACGTTTTTAATAAATTATAAATATATTTTTATATAATGAATTTAATTTTTATATAAAAAAATTCAAATAAAGGGGTAGAGTTTATTATAAAAAAAAAAAACAATTATTTATGATTTGTTTTCAATAAAACTAATATTTTTGGTAATTGTAAATAAAGAACCACATTCCAAGAAGGTTCTTTTACTCCTTTTCTAATTTCCAAGCCCACTCACATGAAACAATTGACCTTCTTACCTACTTAATTTATATTCTTTTGTCATAAATTCTCATCTGAACCTTTATTCTTCTTCCTCACCTCTTCTAAGTTCTAACAATTTCTTTGTGTCTTCTCATCCCTTTTTTTTTTTTTTTTCAACAAGGCCACAAGTAGCAGAAGAATGGCGGCTAGCCACATGATGGCTACTTGTTTCTGCGCCCATTCCAGCTAGAATCGGCTCAAATTGGAAAATGAAAAAAAAAAAAAAAAAAAAAAGACTCATGAATTGGTGCCATCCGTGCATGTTGGGTGCGGGTGCAGCAGCCCTAGAGCCACACATGTGCTTCCTAGATTGTGAGGTAATATAACTCAACATGAAGTGCATTTGAAGTGACTTGAGTCAACTTACCAGTAGAAAATCTAAAACTTCAGGGCTAAAACAATACCTATAACTTTGCAAACATCACTTTCTGTAGCATTCCAAAACCTCCAGAATGGCTGACAAAAAACAAACCTTATTTAACAATGATTTCAAGAAGAACCTCATTTTGAATTTCAGACAATAAAACGACTATCATGCCTCAAACAGACTCATGTAGGATGCGGAAACTCCAAGAATACAGAAGCCAAAAGAAAACCAAAAGGTAGAAAACTTGATGAAATCTTAAATAATCGAATCAGCAGTAACGCAAAGGAGAAGGTCAATAATACTGTTTCAAGAAATTACCACAAGGCTAATATATCAAACATTTCAAAAAGTTCCTATTTGTGTTCCACACCCCTTCCTCAAATTTCTAATATTTCAGTCATTAACATATCTCAAATGGTTTTCTCATACATAACAGAACCAATAGTACATATTTAAAAACCGAAAAAAACAACAACAATTTAAGAACAGCAACAAGGTTCTGTTTGTTAAAAGAGACTTGGTTTGGAAGACATTATACCAAATGAAAGGAACCAGTTTGTGTGAGGATCTCAAAACTTAAAGAACATACAGAAAGAGAAGGAAAAAGAAGGGGGGGGGGGGGGAGTGGGAGCCAAAGAACAATATAATTAAATATTGTAATTATAGCAAATCATACCTTAATAAGCTGATTCTTTTGATAAACATTGAATCCTTGAACATCAATATGATATTTTGCATCCTTAACAAATCCAATAGTTACTACAGAAATTATTTGATGACAATAATTGCATACAATCAAAACTAATGTACTACAGCAGACAGAATATTGAATCAAAATTATTATTTTGTGTGTGTGACACATTTCACTACAAAAAAGTGGACCTGTTTCAACCCTTATTTTTCGAGGGTTTATTAAAATTTGTCCAAATAAACACTGAATATAACACGCGGGTGACTATTACTACGCTTAATGAGAAACTTCAAAATAAGTCAACATATAACCCTTGAAATAAGTGCTGAAAAAGATGGCAGGTGACTATTACTAGGCTTACTGAGAACCTTCAAAATATGTCAACATATAACCCTTGAAATAAGTGCTGAAAAAAATGGCAAGCACACCAGTGTGAGTTTTCGCTCTAAAATTTGTAGATTTCCCAGTATCCCTCGAAAAAAGACTACAAAACATAAAGACTAATTTATTTCTAAGCAAGACTGAAGAATTTTGTATGAAAATTTCAGAGTATTTAGGTCCTCCTTGTCTTATTCTCTTTCAGTTATTTTTTCTCTTTTTCCTTTGATTGCTCTTTCTCTCCCTCACGCTCGCTCTCAAAGTAGATTAAATTTTCTCTATGTACGAAGATGAATCACTAGAATGTGAGGAATCTCTGATCAGCGGAAGGAATTTTCCAACAAGGACAGCAGCATTGACGAGAACTGTCATACTCTCTCCGTTACCACTTCTGGCGAATCTTCCGATGGTAATTTTTTGTAAAAATTAAGTTCGTATCTTGATCATACATAACACAATCACAGTGATTGAATGTTGTGCATTGCTCTGTGACTTAGTCTTTGTTTTTATTGATTGACTATGGAAATTAGGGTTGAATTTTGGTATGTGATTTAAAACTTTGCATTAGTAGCTGAGTATTTTTACAATTCAACATTTCAACCAGCTATAGGTGGACTACTGATGTTATTGTTACAATTCAATTCAACATTTCAATCATACATAACGCAATCATAGTGATTGAATGTTGTGCATTGCTCTGTGACTCAGTCTTTGTTTTTATTGATTGACTATGGAAATTAGGGTTCAATTTTGGTGTGTGATTTTAAACTTTGCTTTAGTAGCTGAGTATTTTTACAATTCAACATTTCAACCAGCTATAGATGGAGTATTGATGTTATGGTTAGTAAAAATTCTAAGTCTTTTTGCAATTTTTTATTATAAATAAGTCTTTTTGTAATTCTATATTCAATTAATTTAGCAGGCTGATGTGAAGGGAAATAATAAAATTGGCTTGGCCAAGCTAGGGTTGATTTTGGTTTTAGATTTGTGATTAATCGGGCTCTCTTGTGGTTGAGATTCATTCAATATATATAGTGTCCAAGGAAACTGCAAGAACTTGTTTCTTTTGGTTTATATTGTATTTATTCATATTACATTGGTTGACTTCTTATGATATGATTGCCCTGCTCAAATGTTTATCATAAAATACTTTAGTTGAAAGATAGTGGGTTTAATCATAAAATGCGGTTGGGTTTGTGTATTCAAATTTAGTTTTCTTTCTCTCCGTGTGTGTGTGTGTTTATTTCAATATGCATCGTCCTACTTGTTGGCTTTGGTGGGTGAGTGTTTATCTACTAGGTATCATTGTTAGCTATTGGGAATTTGTGTTTAGTAGTAGAGGAATCTGCATCGGCCAACTATTACATTGTGTTTGGGATGATGGGTTTATTGAAATGCTATTGGCTTTTCATTTGATGGTAATTTGGAATGGACATGGGTTTTTGCTTAGATAACAAAATGGTTGAGGCAAATTTAGTTTTGTTTCTTTTTTTCTTTTTTCTTTTTTTCCAGTGCTTTGGTTCATATTTTATGGTTGAAAAGGATGGGCTCCAATAGAATTATAAATATTTATGTTTGACAAGCTATTCGGATGCTGATCTGGTTCCTATCCAGGTAGTTAATTGAGTGAGTTTTGTCTTGCTAATCCTCATTTCTTTTTTACTTAGCAAAAATAAAAGATCCATATTTTTTCTTGTCGTTTATTAGGCCCCAATAAGTTGTTTCTATTGGTTAAGGCTCCCTGTTCTTTCAACCTACCTCTGCATTTTCTTCCCAAACGTGATTTTAAATACAGCATAAAGATAACAATTTCCCTTTATTTATTTATTTTGGGTTAAGTAAAAAGTGCAACAGCAAAGCTATATAAATAGCATGCCTTTTTATCATTTTTTTTTTTTTTTTTTTTTTTTTTTCTGTTGTATGGTGAGTCTGCTTGCTTTTATGTGCATAAGACAGTTGTATACCTGACATGATAGTAGATAGTCTTGATAAACTATTATTCTCACTTTTCATTAATTGCTATGGGTGCTTCTAGCCAAATTCACTTATAGATTGCAGTAGAGTGTCCTATTTGAAGTAGGAAATAGGACACAGTTATTGTCTCATATAAAATATAATCAGAAAAGGGAGCAGAAAGCTCTACGTATTACAACAAGAATAATTCATGTTCAGCGTAGCGGGCATCTTACCAGTAACGACACCCTGCTCATGATCAAGAACAAGGTCCTTAAATATTTCATTTGCTTGTCCAATTTGCTCTTCAATGCCCTTAATACCCTGTTCCCTTTCATCAATCATAGCCTCATTGAAGGAAATTTCATTATCCAATAGAACTACCTCCTACCTGCACACTTTTGTTCAAGAAAATTGAGAGTGAACAAAAATTCTCTCAAGCATTCCATGTCTTAGAAAACACTTTACTAGGTAGATACAATCAAGTTATGAACCAAAGCAGATTTGATGTTCACCTAAAAATTCTACTATTTATACAATTTCAAACATGATTTCCATCTACAGAAAAAAAAAAAAGGATGATTTAGTTTACAAAAGCCACTCCCATCAGCAAGAACTAGTATAAGACAATGAAGATGGTTGTCAACAATCTCTAACAATGCAAGCATTACAGCTACAATCTATACAAATTTACAGAGTAACAAAGATTCATCTAAGTTTTAAACAATTGTGATATACAGAGTGGACTTAAGATCTAAGATCTACTATGGGTGTTTCTTTTACCTTCCTGGAATTATGATTGTGCTGTGGAATGGACTGAATAAGTCTTCAGAGTGGGTTAGACAACATATCTTCTTTCCAATAGAATTATAAATATTTCTGTGATTGCTTGAAAATAAAATTTAATAACTGTGATCAATTATACATAATCTTATCTTACACATATGTGTGACTGCCTAAGTTGTATCTTATCTTATTTTGCAGTCATATATCCCATCTTTAATAACTGTGACTGCTTGAAAATAAATTTTTTTAGGGACCAGAAGTTGTTTGGAGGGAGAATATTTTAGTTTATATAGCTTTAATTAATAATAATTGTCACAAGCTACTGTTCTCTATTTTTTGTTTTTTGTTTACATAACTGTAAAATAACAATAAGTTGGTTTGTTCGTTTGTTGAGACTGACCATTATGCCTTATGTGACCAACTTAGGTTGGGCGGGTTTGGCCATTATATTTTAGTGAACTGTTTGTGTTAGGCTTTTGTTTGAAGTTGTTTGAATCTGTGGTTGTTTGAAATTGTTGCATAAAAATCAAGTCAATCTGTGACTGCAATCTATTCAGAAATCACTAGAACATTTGCTGGAATGTTTTTTTAAGTCATTATTAGTAGCAACAGTACTAATGTGGTGGTTTCATTATTTATCATGGATATTAAATGACACTGTAAGTTTAGGAAATGGTCTTTTCTGTAAGTCATAGTTTGGTTATGGAGATTTCTTTTTTGAAAGTTTTCATGCTCCTAATCATATGTGGAAGATTATTAAATATATTTTTGGAGATTATGCTTGTTGTTAGAATCCCCTTGATCTCCCATTATTTGATATTTACTTATACTATTTTTGGGTTATTCTTGTTGTCTAGTTTTTGACAGTTCTTAGTAGTCACTCCTTGAAAAGTTTCTGCTTAGCTTGCCAATGAGTTTCTGATTTGCTTCATTAACACGTATATGCACTAAATAGTAAATACACTTTCTAAATGACCAAATAAATTTTTCACAAAAAAAAAAAAAAAAAACTGTTTCTAGTCATAGAAATAGTGAGCTGGTAGATTGTGTCTGGTTCCTCTTTTATCGGATCCTTAGAGCTTAAGATCATTAAGTACTTTATTCTATTTTGTGTATTTTATCTATTGTATTATATAATGTCTCAAACTCTACATTGAAATATTCTTTTATGCAGGCCTTTCCATTGGATTTAGATGGAACGTAATTGGGTAAAGCTCAAGAATAGAGCTCTTCCTGAGTATAGACAAGGAATTAAAGACTTCCTTGAATTGGGTATGAAATCTTCTAATTATATTAATATAGATAGTATATTTTTATGTGGTTTTATTGCAAGTTACTTTTCTTTTGAAAATAAATTTTTTTAGGGACCAGAAGTTGTTTGGAGGGAGAATATTTTAGTTTATATAGCTTTAATTAATAATAATTGTCACAAGCTACTGTTCTCTATTTTTTGTTTTTTGTTTACATAACTGTAAAATAACAATAAGTTGGTTTGTTCGTTTGTTGAGATTGACCATTATGCCTTATGTGACCAACTTAGGTTGGGCGGGCTTGGCCATTATATTTTAGTGAACTGTTTGTGTTAGGCTTTTGTTTGAAGTTGTTTGAATCTGTGGTTGTTTGAAATTGTTGCATAAAAATCAAGTCAATCTGTGACTGCAATCTATTCAGAAATCACTAGAACATTTGCTGGAATGTTTTTTTAAGTCATTATTAGTAGCAACAGTACTAATGTGGTGGTTTCATTATTTATCATGGATATTAAATGACACTGTAAGTTTAGGAAATGGTCTTTTCTGTAAGTCATAGTTTGGTTATGGAGATTTCTTTTTTGAAAGTTTTCATGCTCCTAATCATATGTGGAAGATTATTAAATATATTTTTGGAGATTATGCTTGTTGTTAGAATCCCCTTGATCTCCCATTATTTGATATTTACTTATACTATTTTTGGGTTATTCTTGTTGTCTAGTTTTTGACAGTTCTTAGCAGTCACTCCTTGAAAAGTTTCTGCTTAGCTTGCCAATGAGTTTCTGATTTGCTTCATTAACACGTATATGCACTAAATAGTAAATACACTTTCTAAATGACCAAATAAATTTTTCACAAAAAAAAAAAAAAAAAAACTGTTTCTAGTCATAGAAATAGTGAGCTGGTAGATTGTGTCTGGTTCCTCTTTTATCGGATCCTTAGAGCTTAAGATCATTAAGTACTTTATTCTATTTTGTGTATTTTATCTATTGTATTATATAATGTCTCAAACTCTACATTGAAATATTCTTTTATGCAGGCCTTTCCATTGGATTTAGATGGAACGTAATTGGGTAAAGCTCAAGAATAGAGCTCTTCCTGAGTATAGACAAGGAATTAAAGACTTCCTTGAATTGGGTATGAAATCTTCTAATTATATTAATATAGATAGTATATTTTTATGTGGTTTTATTGCAAGTTACTTTTCTTTTTAGGTGGCATTAAGGAATCTTACTACTCAAGTGAATGAGGGGGACATTGTAAATATCTCAAGATCAAATGTTTGTGGAGGTGTTTGGACCTAAGTGTCATGGACGAGTTCGTGGCCATGGGGCTGGAGTCACTCCTACCAAGTTATGGGATTCCTCCTCATCTAGAATGTATGATCTTGAGAAGCAACTCCAAGAATCTGAACAAAAACGCTTAGAATATGAACACAAATGAATAGAGGCTGATGCATAGTTGAAAGGAGAAGTAAAGCACCTCAAAAGCATGCTTGAACAACAAGCTATTCAAATGGTAGAACAAAGAAGACATTTTGAGGAACAACAAGCTAGTCAAATGGCTGAACAGAGGGCACATTGTGACAATATGATGATGCAAATGTTCAATTATATCACCTCGCAATCAGCCTAATCTAATAGTGACCACTAAGGTATGAAGATTAACTCAAGCTAGTGACTGTTTTAGTACTATTGGATAAATTTGGAATGACTTGTTGAGTTGTTTACACATACAATTTTCCCCCATGAGATGTCGATGCACATGCTTGTGGATATTCTGGGTATTGATTTTCAGCTGGGTTTTGTGTGAAAAAGCTGAGATTTTTGGTTTTGATGTGTGTACTTGTATGTGTATATTGAATTAGTTTTTTAAGCTTAGCTGAGAATTCATATATATATATATATATATATATATATAATAATGGGGATGGTGGAGATTGAGATTTGGGATACGAAGTTGTTGTCTTTCGATTGCTAACATTTTCTTGTGTGAAATCTTATTTGGGATGTGGTTTTTTTTTTAAATAAAATAAAATCTTATTTTGAGGGTCAAAAGACCCCTTAAATAACCTGATTTATCAAGGGTTGTATATATAAATCTTTTAAACCTTGGTAAAAGGTTATTTAAGGGTCTCTTGACCCTCAAAATAAGATTAGAGCACTTGTTTTGAGGGCCACTAAGGCCCTAAAAATTTCCTTTTCGACGGTATATGTTTTGAAGGTTATCAAGGTCAATTGAACTCTTAAAATAAATTTTTTCAAAGTTTTTAAATACTTTTTTTAGGGGTTTTGACCCTTGCAAAAGTCAGATTTGTTGTACTGTTTGTATCCTTTGGGACCCCATCACCACTAGGTTGTGGTCGGTATGTAACCTCCTGAGACATCATCATGTCATTCACTATATTGTGGTGCTGCGCATCTTTCCCATGGAGAATCATTCGAAAGCTAGGAGGAAGCCTTAGATAGAGAATCGATGCGTAACTCTGGAAAGTGAAATGGAATACTATAATTAAAAACAGAAAATTCAACAAGAAAGATTAAATGATTGGGAGAAGGAAAAACTCAATCAAGCTACCCAAGATATCTTCCACTTTTTATTTATTTATTTATTTTTGGCATTTTTCATTCTTTCGTTTTGTTTCAAATTGTCATCTAAGGATAAGTATGACATTCATGGCACCAATTGACCTTAATTTAATTTAGAGAAGTTCAAATTTCTGAAATTACGCTTCCTCTGTTGATTTGCTTTTTTATTGCTTTCTCCTGCATGTCAGCATGTATCTGATTAGGAGGTATTACATTTTTTAACAAATTCATTGAATAATTTTTTGGGGTGTTGTTTACTTAGGGCTTGCCTATTGAATTACTTATAAATTTTTTCCCACTTTTTCCCACATGAATGATCCAGCAATAAGTCAAATTCCAATAATTAGAGGAGGGGGGGGGGGGGGGGGGGGACAAACTTCATTTAGTTTCCTTACCAATTGGATGATGGAAAATAACATGTTTGTATTGCATACAAAACATCCGCAGCGGAAAAAAAAATGGATCTACTTTATTCGTAAATGTTAACATGCACTATTTAAGTTTCAGAATATAAGAACAAGAGAGTGTACCTTGGAGCAGTAAATTTCAAAACCGAAGATCAAAAGCACTTGGGAACACTTTCAATCTTCACTCCAATTCCACTAATGTCCAAGATGTCTGGCCTCTCAATCAGTTCCAAAAGGAGAATGTCAAAGTGTTAACACTTGCATACACACCACTTCACAATGATGTTCTTTCAATTCTTTACATAAAATTCTGTATGTTTTTCCCTTTGTATCTAACTGATTATCTAATTGGATTTACTTTTTGGATCTTTCCAATTAGGCTTAAGTGTGTGGTTTGGAGTAGGACCAAAAGGAACTAATAAGACACTAGCTCTAATGGGCCTTGGGCTTTTCTGTTAACTCTTGATAAGTACAAAATTATCATTAACTATATTTAATACTACTATATAAATATAGTTGCACTCTAGGCCTTATTTATAAATTATATCCTAAGACTTTATTGTACATGCAACCCATTCATAAAATATTCGTAGTAACACAAAGTCATGAATGTAGACTGTCACTTTGTAAATTACTACATTTTATTCTTGAGTACCCGGTTTAATCCTTTAAGTTATTCATCATATATTTATGAAATCCAATTTTATAAATATATACTCTAGTAACTATTTACTAAAGTAGTTAGGCCTAATATTCTGAATAACAGACCCATTAAACTTATCTCAAGTGAATATTTTGTATCTTCGTTAAGAGACTATGAATTCTATTTTGAGAATATATGTTCCATCAACATTAAATGTGGTTGCCTAACATACTGAGGTTTTGATTGTAACTCTAGATCTCACTCCTGATATATCAAAGTAACCTACACCTCATGATCAAGTCTATTATTCTCTCAGGATTAAGAGTTCATGCAAATATAAGTCGTGAGTTTATTATTCAATTAACAGTCATTAGGATAATAATAAATCTCACACTGGTCCAGTTCAATATGTTTTAACTCTTAAAATATATCAACTAGAAATCTTCATTTCTATGATCAAGACAAATTATCTTAGTTGATATGTTTTAGTCTTCGCAAATGAAATGCCCAATTTCATCACCGACTACGAACTAAAATTCTGAGTTTACAAAATACTTGTGATTTATATTTTTTATGACTTTTCACATAACTCACATACTATGCATCTCATTGACTATATGATAATGTCTCAATATTCATGTTACCATTATTTTTAGATAATAACAAAACAACTTTGTTAAATACAACATTAAGTCATATATAATGTTATACATAATAACATACATAGCATCATACAATAGGATTTAAGGACACACATCCTAACATTGGATGCATGAACTGAAGTGTGAATTTTAAATAAAGGTTTAGAAGATTGGTAGGAAAAAGACTACATGTAATTGAGACCTAATTTGTGAGAGGATTTGTTGACTTGAATCAATATCAATAGTTGTTTTTAGCTCTTCAGATCTTGAAATTCTTTACTGTTCGTGTTCCTTGCACATTACATTTGAAAATTCTCAACATTTCGGTAAAAAATTGAAGAGGTTTTATTCATTTCGTTAACTACAAATTTCTCAGTTAAGTTAATTTGTTTTCTTAAAGTTACAATAACAGTTGCAATTAATTACAAAAGCTATGGATTATTAAGATTAATATGCCCTACAAAGCTATAAAGAAAATCAAGACAATTAACCAAACAAGGCTCATAATAGTGTCATATATAGTCTATATAGAAAAATTCTTAAAAGGTAGGGATGTGCATTCAATCCACCAAATTTGACCCAAATTTTCTATGAGTTGATGGATTCCTCCTCCCCCGAGATTGAGTTGGGTAGATTTTGTGTTGGCAAGATTTTCAACCCAAAAATCCGACCCAACCCAAGCTATAAATTTTTAAAAAATACATGTACTTTGAATTTGTTAGTTTGATTTATTTTTGGGTATTGAGACTTAAATTTTTATGAAGTTGGGGTATTAGACTCCATTGTGAAAATTGTAATGTCTTTTTTTTTTTTTGGCTAGGTAAATTGGGAAGGAGGTTTTGAACTCCAGACATATGGCATCATAAAGAGTGTTGATATCATTTCGCTATCAAGTCACTTTCATTGTGTAAATTATAATCATTTATTGAATAAGGAGCTTGAATAATTGAATGAACTCCATTTTTTTAATTAGGCCTCACAAAATTTTCCCAACTTGATGATTCAACCCAATCCGATCTATGAGTTAGAGCATTCTCAATTAAGTAGTTAAAACCACATGTAGTCAAAAAGGAGCAAAACTCCCCCCAAAATTTGATGTATCAGGCTCAATATTTGTCCCAAAAAGTTATAAATGAATAATGTTTCAATACCTTATTGAGAAACTGTTCGTAAATCAATTTCAGCCAATTTTAAAATCGTTCCTCCCACTCTCTCTTCCTTTGAATCAAACCTCCATGGCCAATCCAGCTCCTTCTTGAAATAATCTCCACCTTTCACCACCACCATCACCGATGGCTATGCAAAAGCTGTATGCAATGGGGCACAGGCGCCACCTCTCTCCTTAATTTGCTCGGTGGCTGTTCAATGCAATGATGGTTTCATTTTCAAATTTGATTGTATCACTTTATCAAGAGTTTTCTTGCTTGTTTATTCACTATAGAGTGTGTGGATCGATTTGTGTCATTGCATGTTGTTCTCACCTACCAATTTCAAGAAAAAGAAAGAAAGAGAGGGAGCCCTCACTTGAAATTGGAAAATAATGATGAAACTAGGTACTAATCAATGCTCTATTTATTTTGAAGTAAAATATTTTTTGTAAAATTTTTTCTCATTTTTAGTTGTTTGTTTGCATGTAAAATGTGGTTAGACTTGTAAGATATTTTTCTTTGATCATAAAATCTTTTATAAAAAGATGTAAAACGTTTTATCTTTAAAAATTGATAAAGTATTTTACTAAAACACACAATGACTTCCGCTCTCCTATTTAAATTTTCTTAAGTTCAAACCCATTTATTGAAACATGAATCCATCTAAAAAAATTGTTACATTTTTATTTTATTAAAGTATGTATCACTTACAATCGTTACAAACTCTCAATTATTTTGAGATGAAAGGATACAAATGTAGAGTAGTACTTTGCTAGGCACTAAGAACTAGGAACTCATACAATATATTAATTAAGTTAACAAACTCTTTTATTTACTCATTTACAAACATTAAGTTGACACTTGAATAAGCTACATATATTATTAGAACTTCAGCAGCCTTGCTCACTTTAACTGGAAACATTTAGGATTCCCATAACAAGAAACATTTAGGATTCCCAAAGAAGTTTCACTTATTTATTGTGCCCATAACGATAAATAAATCTTATCAATTATAGGCCCATTAATCGATAGACAGAACCTAACTCCAATAGAGTACCATCTCTAAGTCCCCCAGCTTGAAGGATCATTAGGGTTTGTGACAAATTGCCCGATTGATACTGATGATGACATCGAATCCATGTTCTCCGTACGATTGTTAGGCACGTGTGGATCATAAGGATAATGAAAACCAGCTGGAAAATATGGGATTCTAGCAAGTGGGTCAAGTTCTTGTGAAGCACATGAATAAGGCATGCCGCAAAAATTACCAGTAATAATCTCACAAGGTTTCGGAATCGTGGGCACTGTTAATG
Organism: Castanea mollissima; assembly: GCA_014183005.1. NCBI lineage: Eukaryota > Viridiplantae > Streptophyta > Magnoliopsida > Fagales > Fagaceae > Castanea > Castanea mollissima. The sequence continues at coordinate 7,587,226 of JACAVU010000002.1, read as the reverse complement.
GATCCTCATCATAATGTGGTGCTGTACCTGGACCAATAAGTTTATCACCAATATAATGTGTTACTCCACTAGTGCTGAAATTTTGATCTTCTCTATTGGGATCAAATTGTTCATGTGGTTGATAGCCTAATGACCATAGTGAGTCATAAGATGAAGAATACGATGGTGGTGCTATTAGGGGTGGAAAGTGAACGTAATTGGCACCATAATTGGTTTGCTCTAATTTAAGATCACCATGATCAAAGCCTTGCAACATTGAGGTTGGAGTAGGAAGGTATAGCTGGTCTTGTTGAGAGCTTCGGATCCACTTAGGGTTTGCAATTAGAGAGGAAAAACCTTCCTCAGAGTTGCCATTACAGTGCATATCAGGAAAGGTGGCTATGGCAGGAACATCGTGAGAAATCAGCTTTTTCTTCATGCTTGAATGCCAAAAGTTCTTAATCTCATTATCTGTTCTTCCTGGTAGTTGCTTGGCTATCTGAGACCACCTGTTAGAAAAAAGAAAAAGTTCCCTCTTGCATGAAAAAGGAATGATATTCATGATGAAGGTTACGATAAAGTTAACAATATATAAGAAGAAGATGGGACATAAAAATTATATTAGATTAGATTTACAAGTTGAGGTATTATATGTTAAATATAATATAAAAAAGTAATAAATATTTATTTATTATGTTGTCGATGTGTCACTAATGATATTTATTGTTACATCTTTGTAAAGATTTTTATAATAAAATTGGTAATAATTTAAGCATTTTTGGAAAAGAAAAAGGAGGTTCTTGTTTCCTAGAATGCCATGGAGTTCAATGATGAGGGCTGCTTCTTGGGTAGAGAAGCTCCCACGTTTTAGGCCAGGTCTGAGATAATTTGTCCATCTTAATCTGCAGCTCTTTCCGCATCTCTGCAGGCCTGCTTCATAGAAACCGTACAAGAAGATCGAAAAAAAAATGAACAAGAACAAAGAAAATTTGACAAACAGTACTAGGAATCTATGAAAGCTATATAGCCAATGCATTGAGAGAGAGAGGGGGGGAGCAGTGATCGATAATGTTACCAGCAAATTTTGGGACAGATGTCCAGCAACCATGGCCATAGGTTGAAATGTAGTTGAAGAGCTTCTCATCTTCCTCCGGTGACCATAGTCCTCTCTTCACGTTCTGCTTGTTACAGCATGAGTGATGTCTCATCTCTCTCTCTAAAGGCAGTATTCGTGCAGCCAATGACAGATCAATAATAAGTATTGGGGAATAAGTTTAAAAAGATGAAAAAAGTTCAGAGAGAGAGAGAGAAAAGAAAGGCAGAACTAGGTCTAGCCTTAGCTGTCAGAAGTCAATACCGTCAGAAGAAGAGAACAGAGAATTGGGAAATTTGGAAGTGTGATTTCTGAGTACACTGAGGTTATGAATTTAACGTTAGAGCTGGTACAATTAGGGTTTTACAATGGATCCTTCTTTTGTTCACTCACATGACATGCAAGGTGGTGGGTCCATTCATGTGTGTGAGATATCCCATACCTTGATTCTTTGTCAAGAAAGCATATTTTTTGGATGAAAATATGTGACTGTTTAACCTCTAGCTTGGACTTATTGAGAATGAGCATATTGGGCAATAATGAGGTTTGGAGACAAGGTCATGAGCTGATATGTACATTCTACATCATGAATTTTTGAACCATGATTGAATATTGAACTTTGCCTTTGTTGAAAAAGGGTTCTCTTTGGAATAAAGTAGACATCCCTTCGTAGAGAAGAACAATAATTTTTTGCTATTGTGTAACGTACTATCATGTCATATGTTATTCCATATATATAATCAAAAAATAAATTATTGTGATTATTAATTACACTAAAGGGGATTTTTTTTTCTTCTATTATATATATATATATATATATATATATATGTTTATATATAAACCGAAACTTTTGAAATTTTCACAATTTTTCACGCCAGTATAATATTTAAATAAAAATATCATTTTATTTATATAAGATTATTTTTTTAATCCAAATTTAATAAGGAGTGAAACTTTATCTCTCTAACAACTTAAACTCAAACTCATCATTTTTTTATAATTTTTTAAATAAAATTATTTTTATTTAGTCCAAATTTAACAAGGAGTGAAACTTTATCTCTCTAACAACTTAAATTCAAACTCATCGTTTTTTAATTATTTTTTAAAATAAATTATTTTTATTTAGTCCAAATTTAATAAGGAGTGAAACGCTATCTCTCTAACAAGTCCAACTTAAACTCAAACTCATTATTATCATTTTTTTAAAACAAAATTATTTTTATTTAGTTCAAACTTAACAAAGAGTAAAACTATGTTTATTTAACAAATCTAACTTAAACTCAAACTCAAATGTTGATAAAAAAAAAATTGAATAAATTCTATATTAAGATTATCCTAAACGTGGATTTATTTGGACAAATATAAAAATCATCAACTATTGATAAAGTTAAACTTTTTTGTATAATAGAACAATTCTACTGCAATTCCTTTAAAAATTATTTTTCGTACATAAATCACCAAACTCTTTATAGCTGTTTTTTACAAGATAAAAAACTTGCAATAATTGATATTATTCTTTTGAATGTAACCCATCTTTCTTTTATATTTCTTTATTGTTTAGTCATATAAATTTTGTTTGGTTTCAATAATTTCAAAGCAGTGAATCATTTAATTCTTTAATATTTTTTAGTCTTTTAGAAATTTTAATATCTAAATTTTTGAGTTATTTTTTGCAGTATTTAAAATTTTCTGACATATTTTTTGTAAGTTATTGCATGTTCAAGCAATGACGTCTTCATTAAATTGTAACACAAATTGAAATCATACAAGAATAAATCATGCAATGGTGTAGTTTTTTAATCAATTTAAGATTTTATAAAATTATTTTGATCTACCTCACAAATATGTAGGTTTCCGTGCATAGCACGGGTTAGCGATTAATATCATATATATAGATAAACTATTTTGTCACTTAACTTTACACACCTATCAAAGAATATGGTTTTTTATTAACACGTGCCTCAATAATTATTATAGGATAGTTTACTCTATGTGAATTCTTTAAAAGTTACTTATAAGAGAATTAATGTAATTCAATAATAAAATTTAATTATATCCCAATTTTTTATAATAAAGTTTCATCATTTAATTTAAACTATCTTATTCGTCAACTATATTTCTAGTACAATATTTTCAAAAAGTTTGAAATACTCTTTTAAAATTTTCATAGATTTAAAATACCTCAATTAAAATTTTTAAGAAATTTATATGAAATTTCATGAATTTTTTTAAATTGATTTTATCATTTACTATCATTTTTATTATAAAGTTTCAAAAAAAAAATCAATTAAAACTCATTATCAAAATGTTTTAAAAATTTTATTATTTATTTTGAGATTATTCTAAGAATTTACTAAAATATTTTGTTTTACTAAAACTCTGTCTTAAATGAATGCTTCGGTCGCTTAAAGTAATTAAGGTATAAACTCTAATTAACAATAAGTTATACAGGTGAAATTCCAAATGCTCCCAAGATTCTAGTTACTTAGGGAAAAAAAATACATTTAAAAAGATGCCGGAACACAACCAGAAATTATTTTAATATTTATTATGGAATTTCATCGGATAATTTAAGATTTTAATGCTTTTATTTGTTCAATTTGAATTGTGATAGGGATTAAATTCTAGGTTCTTAGATAAGAATTAGTTTAGTATTTGAATTAGTATTCGAGTTCGACTAGGATTAGTTGCTTATCTTTGCCTCTTATTTCCACTATGATTAGTTTTTTTATCTTTATCTCTTAGTTACTAGAAGATCTATAAAACTCCAAATAATTTATTTTGTATTTAGACTATTATTTTTAATCAAAGATTTCTTTATTCAAAATTTGTTTGTGTTTGTGTTTGGTGGTGATTCCAAACAACCCTTAAGTGGTGAAGCCTAAGGTTTAAACATGGGATTGATCTAGGTGGGAAGTCTAGATTGTCCTACATCACAAACCCTATAGGCTTAGTCTCACATCATCATTATTAAGATCTTCTTAATTTGAAATAGATCTATTTAATGTTTTAGATTAAAAATGACAAGTTTAAAAGTGTACCAACACCACATTCTTTGGGATGGCAATTTTGCCCCGCCTCACTTGACCTGCTCCTCCCCACATTCAACCCGCACAGGTTTTCCCTGCCCTGTAGAGGTGTTGGGGTGAGGATGGAGCGAGATTTTAACCCCACACAACGGAGCAGAGCGAGAATGGGTTTAGACTTTTTAGACCCACCTCACCCCTCATTGATAAGGGTTAAATTGTAAAATTTTCATATCCTAAAATCCTACTATTTAAACAAATATATTATCAGCTTATTTTATTCTATCTAACATGGTTCACTACCTCTTTTTTCTTTCTAGTAAGGTTGGAAATAAGATGCCAATTTAACTTTTCTTTTGTCTTTATTAGAAACAAATTTATATACTATTGAATCATTGATTTTGCAGTATGAGATTTTTGCATTTATTATGATATTGTATTGTTAACACTTGGATAATATTATTCAATTTTTGCTATAAATTAGTTTGATTTGATGGGATCAAATTTATTTGTAATTTCAACTATATATTTATTAACGAAACATGTTTTATTAGAAAAAAAAATGTAATATTTGTGGGCAAATCAACAGGAAGTAGAGTTTTATGAGGTGGGGCGAGGCTTCGCGAGGCCTCAAGAGGTAGGAATGGGGCAATAAAATTTTCCCCATCATGCGGGCTAGGGTGGGAATGGAGTAAGACAAAACCATGTGGGGCGGGGGTGAAAACCCCGTCATTTGACCCTACCCTGCCCCATGGTCATTCCTACACATTCTTTAATTGATTATTGCTACCTCATTACCACGCTCTGTTAGTGCGATGGTCACTCCATAAATATAAGTGTTTATAGGGTGTGGAGGGTAATGACCGGAATTTAAGTCTCTAACGATGAGCTTTATACACATATACATTTAGAGTAGTCTAAAGTATATTTTTTTTCTTGTATAAAAAGAAAAAATTATTGCTACCTCCATAGTTAGAGTACTTCTTTTGATGAAGGCTTATAATTACAATAATGAAGTCTACTACTCTCTCTAATAATGAAGGCAATAAGATTATTATAGATATGATCTCATAATTTGACTCAATATTCACAACAAAACATGCAAGTTATAGCCGTGTTTTTTTAAAACGCGTTTGCAAAAATGCAGCTATAGGCGGCCTAGAGCCACGTTTTAAGGATACACGGCTTAAAGTATTCACTTATAGCCGCGTTTTTAAAATGCAGCTATAGGACACTGTTAAGTTCTAAAAGATTAGAATAATTGGTAAATCGTGAACACACAAGAACATACAAGTTGCAGAAAGAAGATTTCAGAATCTACCTGGTTCGACCGATCGAAAGTCATATCTGCAGAATTTTAATTAAGCCCAAACAGCTGTTCAAGCCCATTAAGGATTAGAGTTTCAGATCTACGTCTCCCACTATATAAAGAAAACCCTAAGCACGTTTTTATAAGGCTTTTCAAAGAGAGAAGAGTGTGCCTCTTTTGTATTTAGGGTTTTGTTCCTAAAAAGCTCTCTCATATGTTCTATTGGTGTTATTACTTGAAGAATCTCAAGATCCGATATTATAGAAGTTGCTGCCTTCTCTAGTCATCAAAATTGCTGATGATCTAAACCTTCAAGGGTGGTCTTGGAATCACAAACAGGAGAGTTTGTATTACTAAACCTTTGAGTGGGATCTCAAAGTCACAAATGTGAGTGTTTGTGTTTTGCAAAGGCCAAGCAAAGAAGTAGTTCGTGGACTCAGAGCTATCATGGGGTCGTGGTAGTAAGTTTTCTACTCAAAGTAGTAATAGGATGTCAGTGCTCTAAGCTGCTATTGTGTAAACTTCAATTCTTTCATAGTGGTTTTGTTGTTTTACCTTGAAAATAGCTAAGTTAAATCATCTCCAGGTTTTTTATCGGTTTGGTTTCCCTAGGTCATCATATTATTGTGTTCTTTATATTTTCGCTGCTTTGCATGGTATGATTTATATGTGTTAACCTAGATCTGCATAATTTATCTAAGTTAATCACTTGGCTAAATAATTAGGTTAATCTAGTTGTGTTTAAGGGGTTTAAAAACGAACAAGTGGTATCAAAGCTGGTTACTTCTAGTGTTTAGATCTTTGATCTAAGAGTTGATCCTTGATCCTTGTTATCATGGATAATTTGAAGTATCTTTCTGCTCATGTTTGTGATGATTTGAATAAAAATGACATTGTTGTTTTTGTTGATCTTTTTTATGCTTTTGAAACTCTTCGTAAGGAATTATCTAAATCTTTGAAAATTGCTAAGAAATTCAAGGAAGAGTTAAAATTGGCTAATCTTGAAAAAAAGGAATTGGTTGTTAGATTAGATCAATCTAATAAAAAGAATGAATTTTGAGAAATTAAATTTCATTTCAAGATGAGAAGATGAAAGGCTTGGAACAAGAGTTAGTTGAATCTAAGGCTAAAATTGAAAATTTGACTAGTGCCAAGCCTATTGTTGATAACAAAAGTGTTTCTGTTTCTCTTAAGCCTAAAATTGAGAAAGTTTATATCCCTCATTTCAAGAGGAATAATAAAGAAAAGGCTTATTTTGCTAGGTTAGACAAAGGTAAAAGTTCTGATGTAGACGCTGAAGTTTCTAAACCTATGTCTAAACCTTCTGTTTTTTGTTTTGATTATTCAAAAATCCAAAAACATTGACAAAATTTCAAAAAGACAAAAATATTTAATTTTGTGTCTTGTTTTATTTTTTCTTGAGGAGTACATGAATTATGATATATCTCTCTTGATTTAGAACATACTTGACATTGTGGAGAAACTTGAATAGTATGTGTTATATAAGTGCTAAGCTATTTAGGTACTAGTTTGTACATATACTCGTGAGATAATTAAGAAATTGATATTTCTTGTTTGTGTACCCTCTATAGCTTAGTTAAGCATGATCATGCATAACTTTTATTGTTCTTTTAACATAATGTGTGTTTTTTGTTTTTTGTCATAAATTTTTTAAAACCAAAAAGATTTGTGTTTTATATTACATATCATGGATTTGTAATTAAGGTTGGCCATATTATTTTTACATAACATGTTTATGCATTTTTTTTTTTAGCTTGGATGAGCTTATTTTATTGCATTTTACTAGTTTGAGCTTTGTAGTGCATATTGTGTGGGAGATCTTTATAGTTTTGGATCACTTGATCTTAATCTTGAAGTCACATGCTTTTGATTGTTGGACTTGAATTTAATGAGTAAAGCATAAATAATCATCTCACCACTGTTTATTAGCCAATCATGAACACCTTAGTGCATATTGTAAGATTTTGTGCTTGAGAAAGTATAGCACTTGCACAAAAAGAATATAAGGTGTAGCCTCGGTCTAATGCTAAAATTGATGTGTACATTATTGGACTATAATTAAATCAATCAAATAAAATTGGTGTGTACCTTATCCGGCTAATTCTTAATAAGTTTATAATCAAATAAAATTGGTGTGTATATTTTGAGGCAAATCAGGAAACTTACATGATTGCAAACTTTTATTCTAGGAGATGTGAGAGTTATATGTTGTAATTCTTTGAGAGATAGTTTCTTTTAAATTTATGTGATGGATTTTGTAGAAATTATGATTGATTACTCTCTACTTATCACCTCACATGCATCTCAAGCTTTGGCTAGTTACACACACTTTACAAGTTACTCTTTGCTAAATTTGGTACATGTTATTGTGTGTGATTTTAGTTTGGCCATCCAAGATTATGTTTTCTATGTTGTTTGATGCAAAATATGTTTAAGGGTTGGCAAAAATTATGTTTTTGATGATTAAAAACCTTGTTTTGAAGATCTGGGTTGAATTCATGTGTTTTTGAAAAACTTTTAAACTCATACTCGTGCATTTCATTCATGAAATATTGTGCTTTGAGGAGTTTCTGCCTAAAATTGCTCTGTTTTTTAAAAATTTAAGTTTTCCAAATTTTTGATCGATCGAAGCTGTTTCTCGACCGATCGAAATTGCGTTAAAGTTTTTTGTTACCTTCTGCCTGACTTGATTGGTATTCGATCGATGCTCGATCGATTGAAAATGAAAATTTTCCAGTTTCTAAGTTTTTAACCAAATTTTTTTTATGCTTCATTTATGTTTAGGATTCACATGCATCGCATTGTTTTCTGTATCCATCTTGCAGTTTTGCAATCATATCTCTCATTGTTTTCAGACATACCATGCAAACACTTTGCTAAATTGAGTAATCAACTTGATTTAAAAATTGATTGATTAATTTTTGAGTCCTTTGTACTTTCTTGTATATGCTATTTTTATGTGTGAACTATATAAATTTTTTTTCTTAAGAGATATGATGAATAATCAATGTGCAAAATATTTTCTCTACTCATGCATCTGTTTATGGGTCACATAGTGTCCAGTTTACATTTATTGAAAGAGAGAATATTTTTCTTCATGTGTATCATCAACTTAATTTTTAAGTTTGGTTTGTGTCTTTTTATTTTTCCCCACCTCCTAAATTTTCCCCAAAACTGTTTTTCCCAAAACTTGTTTTGTGTTTCCTATTTTTATAGGGGGAGAAAAGTTTTTTTTTAACCTTTGCTCTTCATAGGGGGAGTTTTCCCTATTTTCTATAGAGCTGGATTCATTTGTCTCCTTGATTCTTTATTTTCTCTTGACTTTTGTTACGTATGTTTTCTGTTTACTCTTTGTTTGAGTTGTCTTTGTCAACACGTGACAAAAAGAGGGAGAAATAGATGAAATGTGGGAATCCTGTTTAAAAAGGTTTTAAAATGTTTTGTTTAGGGGGAGATAAAATTGTTTTTGAAATGGGGAGAATATAAAAACTTTTTTTATGTATCTAACTTAGGGGAAGAGTTAGAATTTACTTTTGTTTTTATATTGTGTTTCATATTATTGTTTATATGTCTTTCTTTCCACACATGCGTTTATGTGTTTGTTGAGTGTTTTCAGGAAAGACAGGTACATTCTGATCAAGACCTTCTACCTCTTCTTGCGACTTCTAGGTTAGGAGTCATAGATTGGGATTTGTGATGTAATTGAGCATTTTATTGTATTGGGTTGTTCTTGTATTTGAGCATTTCATTTTGTATGAAAGTTTGTCATGAATTGCTAAAGGGGGAGATTGTTAGGTTCTAAAATTTTAGAAACATTGGCAAATCGTAAGCACACAAGAACATACAAGTTACAGAAAGAAGATTTCAGAATCTGCCTGGTTCGACCGATCGATAAACAGGCTCGACTGATTAAAAGTCGTATCTGTAGAATTTTAATTAAGCCTAAATAGCTGTTCAAGCTCATTAAGGATTAGAGTTTCAAATCTACTTCTCCCACTATATAAAGGAAACCCTAAGCACGTTTTTATAAGGCTTTTCAGAGAGAGAAGAGTGTGCCTCTTTTGTATTTAGGGTTTTGTTCCTAAAAAGCTCTCTCATATGTTCTATCGGTGTTATTACTTGAAGAATCTCAAGATCCAATGTTGTAGAAGTTGCTGCCTTCTCTAGTCATCAAAGTTGCTGATAATCTAAACCTTCAAGGGTGGTCTTGGAGTCATAAACAAGAGAGTTTGTATTGCTAAACCTTTGAGTGAGATCTCAAAGTCACAAACATGGGTGTTTGTGTTTTGCAAAGGCCAAGGAAAGAAGTAGTCCGTGGACTCGAAGCTATCGTGGGGTCGTGGTAGTAAGTTTTCTACTCAAAGTAGCAATAGGATGTCAGTGGTCTAAGTTGCTATTGTGTAAATTTCAATTCTTTCATAGTGGTTTTGCTGTTTTAGCTTGAGGATAGCTAGGTAAATCCTCCTCAGGTTTTTTACCGGTTTGGTTTTCCTGTGTCATCATATCATTGTATTCTTTATATTTCCGTTGCTTTGCATGATATAATTTATATGTGTTAACCTAAATATGCATAATTTACCTAATTTAATCACTTGGCTAAATAACTAGTTAATCTGGTTGTGTTTAAGGGGTCTAAAAATGAACAGACACGTCTACAGTTGATTTTATATGTTTTTATAGCCGCATTTTTAGCTTAGGCCCTATTGCCGCGTTTGGAAAATGCGGCTAAATTTTTTTTTAAGGCTGACCTATGGCCGTGTTTATAAAATGTGGCTTTAGCTTACCTATGGCAGCATTTTTAAATGCGGCTATAAATTATGTCTATAGCCACGTTTTGAACCCGCAGTTTAGCTTTCCTGTAGTCGCGTTTCTGAAACGTGGCTATAGGGTTGGTATAATAAAACCCAAGTAAGGCTACTTAGTTTTTTGTTCACCAAATTGGCCTTTGGTTCTCACCTGCACCCTTCGCCCTCTAAGCTCTGGTCTCTCACCCTCGACCCTCGCCCTCCGCCCTCCAATCTCTCAAGATCAAACTAGATAGACTCTCTCTCATCTCAAATCAAACTCATGTCGTGGGTCTCTTTAAGGTGGATAACACCGTGGGTCTTGAAAATGGTGGTCACGTCGTGGGTTAGGCTGTGTGGGTCACACTTAGGCTTTTCTTGATGGGTTTTGGTCATAGTGGTGGTGGGTTGTTGTGGGTATGGTGGGTCGGTTTATGGTGGTTAGGATGGGTTTCGATTGGGCTGCGGGTTGTTGCGGTGGTGGTGGTAGGGTTTATGGTGTAGGGGTTCTGATTCATGGGTCGATTGGGATGGGTTGGTGTGGCTTGTAGCTCTAAAAAATGTTACATCAACCAATAAGTTATTGTTTAATTCATATTTTGAAAATCAAACCATTGGATCACATTTTCTATATATTCTTAACATGCATGCCAATTTTTATGCCAATCGGATATAATTTATCATTTGATCTTTAAACTCATCTTTTATGCGTTATTTTAAACTACAAAAACTTGAATTTAAACAATTGATTGATGACATGGCTATTAATCTTTGATCACCTTGAAATTTTTTAAGCATGAAAATATATGAAGATAATGTAATCTAACGGTAGATTTGTCAAAATTCACATTGAATTAAGAAATATAGGGTTGGGTTCAAGTTACACTTGATGTAACTCTAAAAAATGTTACACCAACCAATAACTTATAGTTGAAATCATATTTTGAAAATCCAACCGTTGGATCACATTTTCTATATGTTCTTAAAAAGCATGCCAATTTTAATGCCAATTGGATGTAATTTACCACTTGATCTTCAAACTCATCTTTTATGCGTTACTTTAAACTACAAAAACTTGAATTTAAACAATTGATGATGACATGGCTATTAATCTTTGATCACCTTGAATTTTTTAAGCATGAAAAATATATAAAGATAATGTAATCTAACAGTAAATTTGTCAAAATTCATATCGAATTAATAAATATAGGGTTGGGTTCAAGTTACACTTAACGTAACTCTAAAAAATGTTACACCAACCAATAACTTATTGTTGAATTCATATTTTGAAAATCCAACCGTTGGATCACATTTTCTATATGTTCTTAACATGCATGCCAATTTTAATTCCAATTGGATGTAATTTACCATTTGATCTTCAAACTCATCTTTTATACGTTATTTTAAACTACAAAAACTTGAATTTAAAGAATTGATCGATGACATGACTATTAATCTTTGATCGCCTTAAAATTTTTTAAGCATGAAAAATATATAAAGATAATGTAATCGAACGGTAGATTTGTCAAAATTCACATCGAAAGAAATATAGGGTTGGGTTCAAGTTACACTTGACGTAACTCTAAAAAATGTTACACCAAGAAATAACTTATTGTTAAATTCATATTTTGAAAATCCAACCGTTGGATCACATTTTCTATATGTTCTTAACATACATGTCAATCGGATGTAATTTACCATTTTATTTTTAAACTCATCTTTTATACGTTATTTTAAACTACAAAAACTTGAATTTAAATAATTGATTGATGACATGGCTATTAATCTTTGATCACCTTGAAATTTTGTAAGTATAAAAAATATATGAAGATAATGTAATCTAATGGTAGATTTATCAAAATTCACATCGAATTAAGAAATATAAGGTTGGGTTCAAGTTACGCTTGATGTAACTCTAAAAAATGTTACACCAACCAATAACTTATTGTTGAATTCATATTTTGAAACTCCAACTGTTGGATCACATTTTCTATATGTTCTTAACATACATGCCAATTTTCATGCCTAGCGGATGTAATTTACCATTTGATTTTAAAATCATCTTTTATACGTTATTTTAAACTACAAAAACTTGAATTTAAACAATTGATTGATGACATGGCTATTAATCTTTAATCACCTTGAAATTTTTTAGGCATGAAAAATATATGAAGATAATGTAATCTAACGGTAGATTTGTCAAAATTCACATTGAATTAAGAAATATAGGATTGGGTTCAAGTTACACTTGATGTAACTCTAAAAAATGTTACACCAACCAATAACTTATAGTTAATTCATATTTTAAAACTCCAACCGTTGGATCACATTTTCTATATGTTCTTAACATGCATGCCAATTTTCATGCCAATCGGATGTAATTTACCATTTGATCTTTAAACTCATCTTTTATGCGTTATTGTAAACTACAAAAACTTGAATTTAAACAATTGATTGATGATATGGCTATTAATCTTTGATCACCTTGAAATTTTATAGGCATGAAAAATATATGAAGATAATGTAATCTAACGGTATATTTGTCAAAATTCACATCGAATTAAGAAATATAGGATTGGATTCAAGTTACACTTGATGTAACTCTAAAAAATGTTACACCAAGAAATAACTTATAGTTGAATTCATATTTTGAAAATCCAACCGTTGGATCACATTTTCTATATGTTCTTAACAAGCATGCCAATTTTAATGCCAATTGGATGTAATTTACCATTTGATCTTCAAAGTCATCTTTTATGCGTTACTTTAAACTACAAAAACTTGAATTTAAATAATTGATTGATGACATGGCTATTAAACTTTGATCAATTTGAAATTTTTTAAGCATGAAAAATATATGAAGATTATGTAATCTAACGGTAGATTTGTCAAAATTCACATCGAATTAATAAATATAGGGTTGGATTCAAGTTACACTTGACGTAACTCTATAAAATGTTATACCAACCAATAACTTATTGTTGAATTCATATTTTGAAAATCTATCCGTTGGATCACATTTTCTATATGTTCTTAACATGCATGCCAATTTTCATGTCAATCGGATGTAATTTACCATTTGATATTGAAACTCATCTTTTATGCGTTATTGTAAACTACAAAAACTTGATTTTATACAAAAACCTTACCTATAGCGGCGGTCACAAAAAATGCCGCAATAGATCTCATCTACAGCGGCAGGCCAAAATCGCGCCGCAATAGGTGACATATAGCGGCAGTTTTTGCACCCGCCGCAATAGGCCTGCTGCAATTTCAGGGTCTATTGCGGCGGGTCATTGACCCGCCGCTATATCTAAGCTGAAGGCCGCTAAAAGAGGTCTATTGCGGCGGGTCACTGGCCTGCCGCAATAGTACGCCGCAATATACTAGGTCTTTTGCGGCGGGCCATTAGCCCGCCGCAATAGATCTCATGTACTGCGGCGGGCTGAAAAAGCGCCGCAATAGGCGACTTACAGCGGCAGTTTTTGCACCCGCCGCAATAGGCCCGCCGCAATAGGCCAGTTTTTTTGTAGTGTAATATATTATCAAGGGTGTAATCATATCTATATCCAAGAGCAATGGAGTAGAAGTTAAGCCAAATGGATGGCCATAGAGTATAGAGATGTCGGGGAAAAGTAAAAAGACAACAATAGTATAAACAAGGAAGAGTAAGTTCAAGGCTTTAGTTTTATAAAAATTAAAGGCCAATACAATGCAAAAGTAAGGTGACCCTAGTTCATCAGTTCATAAAAATTAAAAGCCAATACAATGCAAAAGTAAGGCAACCCTGGTTCATCAGTTCATAAAAAATAAAAATAAAAAAAATAAAAAAGAAAGCCTTCAAAACCCTTAGGATAAAGGGTTACGCACTTCATTTACTTTTCTTGATGTTTGTGTTTTTTCTTCTTTTTGGACTGCCCAATTGCTGCTACATCTTCTTCGCTCTCTACATTTGTCAAATCAGCGATGGGTGGAAAGACTTCAGTTTTGTCTTTATCCTTGGCAGAAGCGGAAGAAGGATTTGAATCCGAAGTGACTGTGGAAGTGGGTAGAGCGGAACCAGAGTCTGTTGGAGGCTTTGAAGAAGGGGGGGCCAGTTGTAGGGTGGGAGGGTAATAAACTTTGTCTTGAGCCCGAAGCTTAGACTCAGCAGATACGCCGGCAGCATCCAAAGCATGGTCCCACACTTCCAAGCAGAATGTGCGGGCAACATTCTTGAGTTGGGCTGTAAGGCTCTCGGCTGTTTTCTTCATGCCGGCATCATACGCTGCTTGCTCGGCCTCAACTTTCTCTTGTTCTTTGGTCTCTAGCTGCTTTTGCACCTGTTTTAGCTCTACCACTATAAGAGCCAGTCTATTCTGGGTTTGCTTCTGGGCTTCCACAGCATTGGTTGCTTGAGTCTCATAGCTCTAAAGCAAGGATTATGCATTCTTATAAGCTTTTTCCACTTCAAACAACTGTTTGATAGTGTCCTTCAATTTTTGTTCCACTTTAGTTTGGGCTTTCATAACGGCCTCCAAGTTGCTTTTAGCCTTTCTGGCCAAGTCCAAAGAGTGATCTACCCACTTCTCAGCCATAAAGGAAGCTTGGACCACCTATCATGTGCGTGGATTACAAAAAGAACACAAATATGAATAACATAGCTAAAGAAGTGAATTTGTATTAGTATAGAGTCACGGTGTAGTACCTTGGCTAGGTTTTGTTTTAAAGATAAGAAGACTTCTCTTTTACGAAAAGATCTTAGCTCAACCATATCCTTAGGGAGGCATAGTGCTTTCTCTAAGCATTCAACCACCAAGCTTGAGCTACCCTTCTTCAGGTCCCGTAAATTGGCATCATCAAGCACGGGACCGCCTGAACTTAGAGTGAAGCTGGGCTGCCAAATTGAAGCCTTTCGGGGTTGGTCTCCACTTGTTCTTTAGAAGTCCCAGTGTGTGTGGGGGCTTCTTGGGGTATCCTTGGTGGATAGATTAGGGTTCTCTACTTCCTCTGTCTCGGCAATATGCTTACCTCCTTGACCTCTCTTCCTCTTTTTATCCACAACCTCAAGAGGAGGGGCACGTGCCATTGTTGGTGTTACAGGACAAGGGGGTATTGCTATAGCTGGGGAGGAACCTCCAGCATGGGCTTGTAACAATGCAAGAAGATCTGGTTCTTTCTCTTGAAAACCCCTGTTACTCGAGGAGGGAAGTGTTGAGGTGTTTGGAGCGTTTACGGGATAGAAGACTTCAAAGTCTTTTCGGTTACCTCGGGATGACGCGACTCGAGAGTTGCCTCTCTTTCCTTGTCCTCGGGAGCAATGGGGGGTTATTAAGAGTAAAGGAGTCTGGCTGCCAAAGGTGCTGGGAGCTGCGCGTCTTGGGTCCCTTCTAGAGGAGGCATAGTTAGTAGAAACTCGGGTGCGGCTACGTTAATGTGTGCTAAACGTAAATCTTTGGCTCTAATAACGTTTTTTAGGCTCTAAAAATGTTTAGTAGAGGGTTTGTAGCCAAGAATAATGTGGGTTGCCCTAAGCTGTCCATCCCTATGTAGGAATATTTTCGACCTGAGGATTCTATTCAAGTCTTGAAAATTTACTGAATGCTTGTCTGGGGCGGTGTGGTACTCGTCTGCCATAAAGGATGAGTACCATTAAGAAATTTTAATAAGTACAAAGTTATAAGGTAAAAGAAAGTAATTGAAAATCTCAAGTATTACTTCAGTCATCAAGAACCCTACCTAGTACCCTTCTTGGGTAGGACAGTGTAACCCTACCCATGGGAATTTCCATCCCACCTTTAATGAAGGCGATCATGGGAATTATCACCGATTCGGGAGGCCGGGGTAGAACTAGCCACTCTCCCTCCTCACAATGTTGAATGTCAACATCATCAGGAATTTTATATTGGGCCTTAAAATTTGTCTTTGCCTCATCGGTATTTACTAACTTAGCATATCTACCCATTAAATCTTGCAAAAAATGAAGGAAAAAATAAACAACGAAGAAGAATCAGCGAGAAAGCTAACACACCTCTGAATGAATGTTTAAACTGCTCCTCAGGAGGTTCCTTTCCTTCAAAATGCCAAAAATGAGCCTCAGCCAGCCCCAGGTCTTGTTTATATAGGGGTAAAAGGGCATGGTAATTTTCCTGCTCATAAATGAAAGTAAAATTAGAGCCGTACAATGTTGATCGAGCCGTAGAACATGCGGAGACAGGGCCGCCTGACACTATAAATGACTGATCGTGGACTCTGAGGAATCAGGAGTGTGTCACAGGAAGCAAAAAGACGTTTACACGTGTGAAAGCAAATGGCATGTGGGAAGTTCTTCTATGTAATTAAAACTTGGCTATTAATTCGGAATCAATAGCCTAAGTTTTAAGGGGCTATTGTGGGGACCCGAGACCCGAGGACCTAGGATGAAGACTCGAGGATCAAATGTGAAGCTCAAGGAAAAAAGGAGATGGTAATCAGGATGGAAGTCAAGAGCCCCAGGATCTGAGGATGCAGAAGCGAGATTACCTAGAGAAGTATAAAGGGTAAATTGGTGATGCATAATATAGATACTGAAAATATCGTGGTTAAGGGTAGGTAACTGTGAACGCTGCATTGAATGCTCTGCACCAAGCTTTCTGGCCACATTGAATAAGGAGCACTAGCTTTATCTATTGCATTGATGTGGAGGTGACCTAAACAGTACAAGTCACAGCACAAGAACTTCTTTCCATTACCGACTACAGGCAAATGTACAAGTGTCAGCAAATGAAATTAGCTAGGTAAGAGATGAAGGGTTGAGATAACAAAAGCAAGGAGTATAAATAGGGAGGAAGGAGGCTAGAAAGAAGGACTTTTGGAGAAAGAATAAAGGGGTTAGAGAGAGAAGAAGAAAAGAAAGGAGTTGGAACAAGGGAACGGGAGAGATTATCCTAAGGGAATAATCTGAGGATTTGTATTGATTGACGAGGTGAACTCTTCAAGACGTTAATGTCCTTTGTTGTTTCGATTCCCTCTCTACAAATCATTGTTTTGGGCCTTGAATCAGTGGATATCCTTTGGGCTTTTGGGCTTGTGCATGATTTTTGGTCCTTACAGTTGTCATTCCATACTTTATTCACAAATTACACTAAAAATTGAAATTGAAATTTCTCTTCAAAGTTCAAATACTTTCATATAAATGAAATGACTAAAAGGTATAGGGAAAAGATATGGAATAAATTTTGTATTTATAGCAACTTGAGAACGTTAATATTTTTTTAAATTTTTTTTATCACAATAATAATTATTTCATGCTTCTTAACATGAGAATGTATATCTTATATATTGGACATATGCCTGGTCTCTTTCACAGGTAAATCCCTTGGAGTCATGTCTTCTCTGGTATTCTGGATCCTGCAATACGCCTGATTACATTCGTCAAGCCTCACCGGCTTCTTTTGACAAAACCCCAAAGCTTCCCAAGCTCCAAAACACTCTTTACACTCTGAATAGGCGTGGGTTGTGTTTGGGTACAAATCTCCTCTCAATGGGTATAACAATGGGAGAGGAAAGGAGAAGAGACTACAAAGATTTCTCTCTAAGAATGAGTAGCTCTCTCTCTAATGAGGTGGGTGTGTTGTAGAAACATCTCTTAGGATTTTTCTCTCAATAACCACACCTACAAAGATTTATAGTAGGGTATGAGAGGGAATGTGAAAAGTTATTTTTCTGCAAAATAAGGTGTTCTGGCGACTTGACTTGCGAGTTTCAGTCTCAAAATAATTGATTGGCCAGGTTGTACTTTTTGTCCAGTATTACTCTAGCTATCATGACCCTTCAACTTCCTGCATACTTCACACATGTGCTTGATTCTGGCAGGTGGCCAGTCGCGAATTGCCTCTTTGATGCACACTCTTGAACAAATCTTCACACTCTCTCACACACAACTCTTACATAATTTCCACCTATATATAGGGTATCTAATTGCTGAAATACAAGCAAAGTTGGCATGGAATAAAGCCAACAAATGGTTGAATAAATTCAACCTTACAATCTCCCCCTTTGGCTGTTCCATGACAAAACCTTAAAACAGACTCTAGACTTAAACGTGAGTTTAGAAACAATGGAAAAACTCACTCACACCTAAATCTAGAAGCTATGATGAACTTGGAATATATATACCTATAACCTGAAACACTTGCACAAAACACATTAGACCCTTAAGGTAAAGCAAGTAATAAAAGGACAAGTATAATGTAACAAGTAAATTGCGATCAATTAAACATGATGTGAAACATATGAGCATCTTGATCATACACCAAAACAGTCATATAAAAATGACTACAATGATCACATAGCAAAGCAAATGATCATCCGAATATGCAATCAATGAAACACAATAGCATAAGGATGTATGCATGTCTAACACCCAACCGATGCAAGAACATTAAGGTAATTGCATCAAGGATGCAAGATCCAACAAGAGCACAAGAGTACTAAAGGAAATGCAAAAAAACATTAACTAAAAGTACTATAGAGCAAACAAGAAAACAAGCATAAAGAAAAAAAAAAAAAACAAAGTTTTCTTATTAACATAATGTCTTCTTCCCCTTGGTATATGCATCTCTCCTATGGAATATCTCCCCCTTACAAATGTGCACAAGAAATAGAATTTCCCCCCCTAAGAATGTGCACAAGAGTCATATAGAAATGAAAAAACTCTCCGGTGTACTGCTCTAGAGTATACTCTTCCATTTTTTGACATGAATAAACAAAGGGTCAAGAAGAAAAGAGGGCAAGAGATGAAGGTATGAACAAAGATAATGATGCATGAGAGGTACAACATGAATAAGGAAATGAAGCTCAAACAAAAGACAAAACAAAATGCTACAAAGCATAGGATAAATATGACATGATTGGATGAGGCAACGAGGTATAGACTAATGCATGACAAAGGTAGCAAAGGCGTATGCAAGAGGTGGCTATGTGCAATACATGACCAAAGCATGGAAAATGCACATGTGGGGCAAGGTGTGTTAAGTACACAACCAATGAACCAAACATGTTCCTAGTGAGGAAACATGAGAAACCCCAAAGTTTGGTACTCATCGGAGTCCAAACAAGTGAGAAAATGCCTAAAAGACATTTTATCAAACACCTAGCTAGTGTGCACAATATGAATAACAATGCATGAACATCATGAAGTCCACCCTTAATACATGTTTTTGCTACAAAGGGGCCAACATCCAAAGAAAATCATCAAAAGAAACAAATCCCATACAAAAAATTTGACAAAAATTAAGTTTTCCCAACCCCTATTATGAAAATCCCAACTAAGAGCACAAAAACTCTCCAAAACATAATCTAAGGCTCAAAATCAATGAAAAGAGTTTAGAATTACCTTAGAGATGCTAAAGGAATGAAAAACCATTCAAATTGGTTTGGTTTTTATTTAAAAATATTGAAAGAGGGGTTTTAGAGAGGATGGGAGAAGTTTAAAATAGTTTTCCCACGAAAAGCCCTTTAAAAAGCTGATTTTGGGCGTTTTGGCGATTGGCGAGTCATGAGTGAGTCGCGAACCATTCTGTGTAAACTCGGGACTGAAGCCTTGAAAACTCGCGACTCGTGAGTGAGTCGCCAAACGATTAGCCAAAACTCGCTACTCGCGAATGAGTTGCCAGACGAGTAGCCAAAAATTCTAACACCTGTTTTCAACACAAACATGTTTATAACAATGAAAAACACAGTAAGCACTAAACATGAACACAAGGAGTGATAAAAATCACTTCCAAATAAATATAAGATGATCAAAAATCTTTTTAGTTTGATCAAACATGTAGTTGAGCACACATACAACACATTTAATCAAGTACAATCGAACAAATAAATAAGACATTCATTGACCATTAGGCATTTGTGTTGTGTGTGTATCAAATGTGAAATAGTCCTTAGTTTAGAGTGAAACTTCAACGAGCAATTCAATCAAGTCATACACAACTAGTATTAAGTCAAGCGGTCTATCTCAATTATAGAAATGAACATATATGACCTCCCACAAAAAATGATTACATATCTTTGAAGCCTTTCATTTGGCTTCTTTTCTTATGATCATTCTGATCTTTACGTCCCCTTTCTGAGATCGATGCCTGAAATTTTTGATATTTTATTTTGATGAGTAAGTCTTTGGCTTTTGTCACCATACAATTTAATATAAGTCGCTTTCCCTTTTTCCTAGTCAAATACTAGTATGTATAACGACTTTTGTAAATTATTATCTTTTTTCGAGATTTGAAATTTGTTGAGCTATAAAGCAAAAACATGAGTGGGAAAAGATATAGGCACAAGTCTACACATGTATCAAAACCAACATGACTATTGACTAATCATTCATGACAAGCTTAAAGATTGATTTACAACAAACACACATAGATGTCAAGATTTTTCCCACATTGATAGATGTGAATACGTAACAAGCTAAGCTTATAAATGCACTAAGCCATTAGTACAGAGGTACAAGGCTAAACTCACATGTGATATGTACTCAAACATATACGATCAAACTTTTTGAATTTTTCACTTTTTATGTGGTTTTGGATTTTTACTCACACGAAACTAAAACATAGAAGTAAGATAAAATAAAAAAAATCAATTCATACAAATAAATGCAAGATGCACAAATGCATGAATATATAGCATCTAATGCATGGAAGGTTCTACAAAAATCGAAAGAATTAGATCAAGGACCAAAAGAGCAAAAGCCCAACCATATGGACCCTTCCTCATCCAAATAGAAAAATTGTTTGGAATGAGTGTCTCATGAGAGGAGAGACAAGGTTTGGAAGAATGAGAATCGGAGATGCACATAGACAATGAGTTAAGAGCATTAAACACTTTCTTTAACAACATGCTATTCTCACTCAGATCCAGTTTACCCTTTTTAGCACAACTTCCAAGAAGCTCAGGTTTCTCTTTTCTTTTGATTCTTTTAAGTGCATGAAACTTAGAGCAATGAAATCTTAGATGACCAAAAGCACCACAATGGTGACATAATGTATTTAGGTCCACTAGGCTTTTTAGGGAAAGGTCTAGCATCAAGGTTTTGTTCTCTCTTCAACTTGCGACATTGAGGTCTTATATGACCAATCACACCACAATGATGACAAGTTGGAGCAAACTTAGATCCATCTAAAACCTTAGGTTGAGACTTAAATGGAGACTTTGACTTAATAGCCTTTCCCTCCACCTTTTGATTTCTTTTGCGTGGAGGAATGTATATCGATTTGTCTTTTGAGGTAGAACACACAATAAGTACAAAATTGGGTACCACAACATGATTGCAACAAATATTTTCATCCTTTTTAGCAATAGGTTCAGCAATCAAATACTTGGCATGCATCTTAAGAGATTTATTTTCACATTTTAGCTCATTAACAAGTTTGTTAGACAAAACAAGTTTAGCATCTAAGTCTATATTCAAACATTCAAACTCCATTAGTTTTTCAAGAGAATATTCAGCAAGTTTCTCGTACTTTTCAACTAATTTGTTAGATTCATTGAGCTTAGCAATCAAATCATCCTTTTCACAAATGAACTTGTTGAAATTCTCATGAAACTTCTTAGCATTTTCTTCAAGAGTTTGACATTTGGAATATTAACAACACCCAAAGAATCAAGTACCATGTCATCACAATTGTAAGGGTTAATACTCATAGAGGCATTTTCACAAACACATGGAATGTTATAATCATCAACAACCAAAGAAGCATATAAATCACCATCCATGGCAAAACACAAGGGGTCAAGGATTGCACTTAGGTAATGAAACCAAAATAAGTGTATCTACTCTGATACTAAATGAAAACTCACTTGGTGTGTAAAACACTAATGAATGTTTAGACCCCCAATTTCAAAAAAAAAAAAAAAAAAAAAAAAAAAAAAAAAAAACAAACAAAGCAAGCTTATATTCAAACAATATATGTGCAGAATATGAAATATAAGCAATACCCAAATTGGCAAACTACTTTAACACATAATTAATCACAAATACAACATCAATTAATGGTTAAAGAGTAAGGAAAGAGAGATGCAAATACAAGGATAACACTGGCACGTGTTATCGAAGAGGAAACTGAAGAACTTAGCAAAAAACCTCTGCGTTGCCCTCCAAGTGGTAAAATGATCCATTAGAGAATAAAGTTGGAGTACACAAATAACAAAAAACCCTCTAAGCCTAGTCTACCCAATGTACTTGAGCCCTCCAAGCTCCTGCTACCAACGGACTTCTCGGAGTCATGTCTTCTCTAACTTTCTAGATCCCGCAATACGCCTGATTTCATCTATTAAGCCTCACTAGCTTCTTTTGGAAAATCCCTAAAGCTTCCCAAGCTCCAAAACACTGTTTACACTTTGGATAGGTGTGGGTTGTGTTTGGGTACAAATCTCATTTTAATGGGTATAATAATGGAAGAGGGAAGGAAAAGAGACTGCAAAAATTTTTCTCTAAGAATGAGTAGCTCTCTCTCTAATGAGGTGGGTGTGTTGTAGAAGCCTCTCTTAGAGTTTTTTTTTTTTTTTTTTTTTTTTTTTTTTTTTTTCAATAGCCACACTTACATGTTGTGGGTATAAGGGTATATATAGTAGGGTATGAGATGAAATGTGAAAAGTAATTTTTCAGCAAAACAGGGTGTTCTGGCAACTTGATTCGCGGCTAGGACTAGTCGTGAGTTTCAGTCGCAAAATAATCGACTGGCCAAGCTGTACTTTTTGTCCTATAGTGCTCCAGCTATCATGACCCTTCAGCTTCCTGCATGTATCACACATGTGCTTGATTCTGGCGGGTGGCCAGTCGCAAATCAGTCATGAGCATAGTCGCACTCTTGATCAAATCTTAATACTCTCTCACACATAACCCTTACATAATTCCCACCTATATTCAGAGTATCTAATTGCTGAAATATAAGTAAATTTGGCACAGAATAAAGCTAACAAATGGCTAAATAAATTCAACCTTACAAAAAGTTATACATAAGCTAAATAAGATGAATAAATAGCATAATTTCATCCACCCCTCATCCAAAGGATTGCTAAGGAGATTAGAAATTGAATGTAAAAAGGTATTAACCAACCCTCGGAAAAAATTATTTTCAGAGTCTAACTAACCCTTGATAACCTTCAAAACTTATACTGTCAAAAAGGAAACTTTGACGGCATTCGTGACCTTAAAACAAGCGTTCTATCTTTTATTGAGGATTGTGGACCCTTCAAAAAATTGTAAATAATGAAGAGTTAAAATATTTATATGTACAACTATTAATAATAAGGTTATTCAAGAATCTCTTGACCCTCAAAATAAGTTGAAGAAAAAAAAAAAAAAAAACCACAGTCATGCACAAAACCAAATAGTCATTTATTTTTACTTTGTATATTAAGTATTCTAAAAAGTGAGTCACATGATCGTATATTTGATCATTCCTAAATTTTTGTAGCAACCAACAAAGAAAGCAGTCAAGAACTTAAATTCTAAAAAAAAAAAAAAAAACTTGCAAAGACGACCCACTTGCAAAGAAAGTAGTCAAGCAGTAGTCAGAATTGCTCTTTTTTTATTAAATGAATATATAAAGTATATAAACAACATCAATCTAGGGATAGTATAGCAACATAAATTTCTTACAACTATGGCATTATCATCCAAAAGAAATGTAAAGTATCAAGGGCCTTAGATTTATCTTTCCAAACCACATGACTATCAGAAAAACTGTAGGACATTTCTCTTCCAAGATAGAAAAAACATAATATTGGATTCATTGAGTCAGTCTTGGTTCGTTTCACCATTCTCCAACTCCATATTTATTGTTATAGTCTAAGATGTGTCATTTCAAAAGAAAAAAGCATTTTCCAGAGCTATCTAACACAAATAAACCAAAAAACAACGACAACAAAATTCTGACATAAACCTGAATGTCCATAAATCCAATTAAATATACACATACACCTGAACTAAAATTTCAAAAGAAACATCATTTTCCGCTGCCAAAAAAAAAAAAAAAAAAATCAAGGAAAATGAAATCACATTTACACATAATACTCATTTCCTTAGCTCCCAAAATGAGTATTCAAGGTCAAAATGGATGTAACTCCAGTTCCTTCTGTAGCAAATCATATAGCCTCAATAACAAAATTAACCAGACTTAGTGGACCCAAAATTCAAGTTTGGCAGTCTAAAATACCAATTCTTCCAACTTCATCGCACAATTTGCCATTCCACATAAAGCCAAACACGTGGGAAAGTTTCAATTTTTTCAAAAACACAAACATTCATAGATTAATCCAATTCAAACACACCCCACAAGTGACTAGCTTGAGTTGATCTTCATACCTTAGTGATCAATGATCACTACTAGATTGAGCCGATGGTGAGGTAAGAAGCACGGGTGAGGATTTGGGTTTGGGTGCGAGTGTGGGTGCGGTTCGGTGACTCGGCAATTTTTGAAAAAATAGGGTGTGTGTGTGGCGGGATACGTTTTTAATAAATTATAAATATATTTTATATAATGAATTTAATTTTTATATAAAAAAATTCAATAAAGGGGTAGAGTTTATTATAAAAAAAAAAAAACAATTATTTATGATTTGTTTTCAATAAAACTAATATTTTTGGTAATTGTAAATAAAGAACCACATTCCAAGAAGGTTCTTTTACTCCTTTTCTAATTTCCAAGCCCACTCACATGAAACAATTGACCTTCTTACCTACTTAATTTATATTCTTTTGTCATAAATTCTCATCTGAACCTTTATTCTTCTTCCTCACCTCTTCTAAGTTCTAACAATTTCTTTGTGTCTTCTCATCCCTTTTTTTTTTTTTTTTCAACAAGGCCACAAGTAGCAGAAGAATGGCGGCTAGCCACATGATGGCTACTTGTTTCTGCGCCCATTCCAGCTAGAATCGGCTCAAATTGGAAAATGAAAAAAAAAAAAAAAAAAAAAGACTCATGAATTGGTGCCATCCGTGCATGTTGGGTGCGGGTGCAGCAGCCCTAGAGCCACACATGTGCTTCCTAGATTGTGAGGTAATATAACTCAACATGAAGTGCATTTGAAGTGACTTGAGTCAACTTACCAGTAGAAAATCTAAAACTTCAGGGCTAAAACAATACCTATAACTTTGCAAACATCACTTTCTGTAGCATTCCAAAACCTCCAGAATGGCTGACAAAAAACAAACCTTATTTAACAATGATTCAAGAAGAACCTCATTTGAATTTCAGACAATAAAACGACTATCATGCCTCAAACAGACTCATGTAGGATGCGGAAACTCCAAGAATACAGAAGCCAAAAGAAAACCAAAAGGTAGAAAACTTGATGAAATCTTAAATAATCGAATCAGCAGTAACGCAAAGGAGAAGGTCAATAATACTGTTTCAAGAAATTACCACAAGGCTAATATATCAAACATTTCAAAAAGTTCCTATTTGTGTTCCACACCCCTTCCTCAAATTTCTAATATTTCAGTCATTAACATATCTCAAATGGTTTTCTCATACATAACAGAACCAATAGTACATATTTAAAAACCGAAAAAAAACAACAATTTAAGAACAGCAACAAGGTTCTGTTTGTTAAAGAGACTTGGTTTGGAAGACATTATACCAAATGAAAGGAACCAGTTTGTGTGAGGATCTCAAAACTTAAAGAACATACAGAAAGAGAAGGAAAAAGAAGGGGGGGGGGGGGGGGGTGGGAGCCAAAGAACAATATAATTAAATATTGTAATTATAGCAAATCATACCTTAATAAGCTGATTCTTTTGATAAACATTGAATCCTTGAACATCAATATGATATTTTGCATCCTTAACAAATCCAATAGTTACTACAGAAATTATTTGATGACAATAATTGCATACAATCAAAACTAATGTACTACAGCAGACAGAATATTGAATCAAAATTATTATTTTGTGTGTGTGACACATTTCACTACAAAAAAGTGGACCTGTTTCAACCCTTATTTTTCGAGGGTTTATTAAAATTTGTCCAAATAAACACTGAATATAACACGCGGGTGACTATTACTACGCTTAATGAGAAACTTCAAAATAAGTCAACATATAACCCTTGAAATAAGTGCTGAAAAAGATGGCAGGTGACTATTACTAGGCTTACTGAGAACCTTCAAAATATGTCAACATATAACCCTTGAAATAAGTGCTGAAAAAAATGGCAAGCACACCAGTGTGAGTTTTCGCTCTAAAATTTGTAGATTTCCCAGTATCCCTCGAAAAAAGACTACAAAACATAAAGACTAATTTATTTCTAAGCAAGACTGAAGAATTTTGTATGAAAATTTCAGAGTATTTAGGTCCTCCTTGTCTTATTCTCTTTCAGTTATTTTTTCTCTTTTTCCTTTGATTGCTCTTTCTCTCCCTCACGCTCGCTCTCAAAGTAGATTAAATTTTCTCTATGTACGAAGATGAATCACTAGAATGTGAGGAATCTCTGATCAGCGGAAGGAATTTTCCAACAAGGACAGCAGCATTGACGAGAACTGTCATACTCTCTCCGTTACCACTTCTGGCGAATCTTCCGATGGTAATTTTTTTGTAAAAATTAAGTTCGTATCTTGATCATACATAACACAATCACAGTGATTGAATGTTGTGCATTGCTCTGTGACTTAGTCTTTGTTTTTATTGATTGACTATGGAAATTAGGGTTGAATTTTGGTATGTGATTTAAAACTTTGCATTAGTAGCTGAGTATTTTTACAATTCAACATTTCAACCAGCTATAGGTGGACTACTGATGTTATTGTTACAATTCAATTCAACATTTCAATCATACATAACGCAATCATAGTGATTGAATGTTGTGCATTGCTCTGTGACTCAGTCTTTGTTTTTATTGATTGACTATGGAAATTAGGGTTCAATTTTGGTGTGTGATTTTAAACTTTGCTTTAGTAGCTGAGTATTTTTACAATTCAACATTTCAACCAGCTATAGATGGAGTATTGATGTTATGGTTAGTAAAAATTCTAAGTCTTTTTGCAATTTTTTATTATAAATAAGTCTTTTTGTAATTCTATATTCAATTAATTTAGCAGGCTGATGTGAAGGGAAATAATAAAATTGGCTTGGCCAAGCTAGGGTTGATTTTGGTTTTAGATTTGTGATTAATCGGGCTCTCTTGTGGTTGAGATTCATTCAATATATATAGTGTCCAAGGAAACTGCAAGAACTTGTTTCTTTTGGTTTATATTGTATTTATTCATATTACATTGGTTGACTTCTTATGATATGATTGCCCTGCTCAAATGTTTATCATAAAATACTTTAGTTGAAAGATAGTGGGTTTAATCATAAAATGCGGTTGGGTTTGTGTATTCAAATTTAGTTTTCTTTCTCTCCGTGTGTGTGTGTGTTTATTTCAATATGCATCGTCCTACTTGTTGGCTTTGGTGGGTGAGTGTTTATCTACTAGGTATCATTGTTAGCTATTGGGAATTTGTGTTTAGTAGTAGAGGAATCTGCATCGGCCAACTATTACATTGTGTTTGGGATGATGGGTTTATTGAAATGCTATTGGCTTTTCATTTGATGGTAATTTGGAATGGACATGGGTTTTTGCTTAGATAACAAAATGGTTGAGGCAAATTTAGTTTTGTTTCTTTTTTTCTTTTTTCTTTTTTTCCAGTGCTTTGGTTCATATTTTATGGTTGAAAAGGATGGGCTCCAATAGAATTATAAATATTTATGTTTGACAAGCTATTCGGATGCTGATCTGGTTCCTATCCAGGTAGTTAATTGAGTGAGTTTTGTCTTGCTAATCCTCATTTCTTTTTTACTTAGCAAAAATAAAAGATCCATATTTTTTCTTGTCGTTTATTAGGCCCCAATAAGTTGTTTCTATTGGTTAAGGCTCCCTGTTCTTTCAACCTACCTCTGCATTTTCTTCCCAAACGTGATTTTAAATACAGCATAAAGATAACAATTTCCCTTTATTTATTTATTTTGGGTTAAGTAAAAAGTGCAACAGCAAAGCTATATAAATAGCATGCCTTTTTATCATTTTTTTTTTTTTTTTTTTTTTTTTTCTGTTGTATGGTGAGTCTGCTTGCTTTTATGTGCATAAGACAGTTGTATACCTGACATGATAGTAGATAGTCTTGATAAACTATTATTCTCACTTTTCATTAATTGCTATGGGTGCTTCTAGCCAAATTCACTTATAGATTGCAGTAGAGTGTCCTATTTGAAGTAGGAAATAGGACACAGTTATTGTCTCATATAAAATATAATCAGAAAAGGGAGCAGAAAGCTCTACGTATTACAACAAGAATAATTCATGTTCAGCGTAGCGGGCATCTTACCAGTAACGACACCCTGCTCATGATCAAGAACAAGGTCCTTAAATATTTCATTTGCTTGTCCAATTTGCTCTTCAATGCCCTTAATACCCTGTTCCCTTTCATCAATCATAGCCTCATTGAAGGAAATTTCATTATCCAATAGAACTACCTCCTACCTGCACACTTTTGTTCAAGAAAATTGAGAGTGAACAAAAATTCTCTCAAGCATTCCATGTCTTAGAAAACACTTTACTAGGTAGATACAATCAAGTTATGAACCAAA
Source organism: Castanea mollissima (assembly GCA_014183005.1). Classification (NCBI taxonomy): domain Eukaryota; kingdom Viridiplantae; phylum Streptophyta; class Magnoliopsida; order Fagales; family Fagaceae; genus Castanea; species Castanea mollissima. The sequence goes on along the minus strand of JACAVU010000002.1, from coordinate 7,558,425 downwards.
GCAGATTTGATGTTCACCTAAAAATTCTACTATTTATACAATTTCAAACATGATTTCCATCTACAGAAAAAAAAAAAAGGATGATTTAGTTTACAAAAGCCACTCCCATCAGCAAGAACTAGTATAAGACAATGAAGATGGTTGTCAACAATCTCTAACAATGCAAGCATTACAGCTACAATCTATACAAATTTACAGAGTAACAAAGATTCATCTAAGTTTTAAACAATTGTGATATACAGAGTGGACTTAAGATCTAAGATCTACTATGGGTGTTTCTTTTACCTTCCTGGAATTATGATTGTGCTGTGGAATGGACTGAATAAGTCTTCAGAGTGGGTTAGACAACATATCTTCTTTCCAATAGAATTATAAATATTTCTGTGATTGCTTGAAAATAAAATTTAATAACTGTGATCAATTATACATAATCTTATCTTACACATATGTGTGACTGCCTAAGTTGTATCTTATCTTATTTTGCAGTCATATATCCCATCTTTAATAACTGTGACTGCTTGAAAATAAATTTTTTTAGGGACCAGAAGTTGTTTGGAGGGAGAATATTTTAGTTTATATAGCTTTAATTAATAATAATTGTCACAAGCTACTGTTCTCTATTTTTTGTTTTTTGTTTACATAACTGTAAAATAACAATAAGTTGGTTTGTTCGTTTGTTGAGACTGACCATTATGCCTTATGTGACCAACTTAGGTTGGGCGGGTTTGGCCATTATATTTTAGTGAACTGTTTGTGTTAGGCTTTTGTTTGAAGTTGTTTGAATCTGTGGTTGTTTGAAATTGTTGCATAAAAATCAAGTCAATCTGTGACTGCAATCTATTCAGAAATCACTAGAACATTTGCTGGAATGTTTTTTTAAGTCATTATTAGTAGCAACAGTACTAATGTGGTGGTTTCATTATTTATCATGGATATTAAATGACACTGTAAGTTTAGGAAATGGTCTTTTCTGTAAGTCATAGTTTGGTTATGGAGATTTCTTTTTTGAAAGTTTTCATGCTCCTAATCATATGTGGAAGATTATTAAATATATTTTTGGAGATTATGCTTGTTGTTAGAATCCCCTTGATCTCCCATTATTTGATATTTACTTATACTATTTTTGGGTTATTCTTGTTGTCTAGTTTTTGACAGTTCTTAGTAGTCACTCCTTGAAAAGTTTCTGCTTAGCTTGCCAATGAGTTTCTGATTTGCTTCATTAACACGTATATGCACTAAATAGTAAATACACTTTCTAAATGACCAAATAAATTTTTCACAAAAAAAAAAAAAAAAAACTGTTTCTAGTCATAGAAATAGTGAGCTGGTAGATTGTGTCTGGTTCCTCTTTTATCGGATCCTTAGAGCTTAAGATCATTAAGTACTTTATTCTATTTTGTGTATTTTATCTATTGTATTATATAATGTCTCAAACTCTACATTGAAATATTCTTTTATGCAGGCCTTTCCATTGGATTTAGATGGAACGTAATTGGGTAAAGCTCAAGAATAGAGCTCTTCCTGAGTATAGACAAGGAATTAAAGACTTCCTTGAATTGGGTATGAAATCTTCTAATTATATTAATATAGATAGTATATTTTTATGTGGTTTTATTGCAAGTTACTTTTCTTTTGAAAATAAATTTTTTTAGGGACCAGAAGTTGTTTGGAGGGAGAATATTTTAGTTTATATAGCTTTAATTAATAATAATTGTCACAAGCTACTGTTCTCTATTTTTTGTTTTTTGTTTACATAACTGTAAAATAACAATAAGTTGGTTTGTTCGTTTGTTGAGATTGACCATTATGCCTTATGTGACCAACTTAGGTTGGGCGGGCTTGGCCATTATATTTTAGTGAACTGTTTGTGTTAGGCTTTTGTTTGAAGTTGTTTGAATCTGTGGTTGTTTGAAATTGTTGCATAAAAATCAAGTCAATCTGTGACTGCAATCTATTCAGAAATCACTAGAACATTTGCTGGAATGTTTTTTTAAGTCATTATTAGTAGCAACAGTACTAATGTGGTGGTTTCATTATTTATCATGGATATTAAATGACACTGTAAGTTTAGGAAATGGTCTTTTCTGTAAGTCATAGTTTGGTTATGGAGATTTCTTTTTTGAAAGTTTTCATGCTCCTAATCATATGTGGAAGATTATTAAATATATTTTTGGAGATTATGCTTGTTGTTAGAATCCCCTTGATCTCCCATTATTTGATATTTACTTATACTATTTTTGGGTTATTCTTGTTGTCTAGTTTTTGACAGTTCTTAGCAGTCACTCCTTGAAAAGTTTCTGCTTAGCTTGCCAATGAGTTTCTGATTTGCTTCATTAACACGTATATGCACTAAATAGTAAATACACTTTCTAAATGACCAAATAAATTTTTCACAAAAAAAAAAAAAAAAAAAACTGTTTCTAGTCATAGAAATAGTGAGCTGGTAGATTGTGTCTGGTTCCTCTTTTATCGGATCCTTAGAGCTTAAGATCATTAAGTACTTTATTCTATTTTGTGTATTTTATCTATTGTATTATATAATGTCTCAAACTCTACATTGAAATATTCTTTTATGCAGGCCTTTCCATTGGATTTAGATGGAACGTAATTGGGTAAAGCTCAAGAATAGAGCTCTTCCTGAGTATAGACAAGGAATTAAAGACTTCCTTGAATTGGGTATGAAATCTTCTAATTATATTAATATAGATAGTATATTTTTATGTGGTTTTATTGCAAGTTACTTTTCTTTTTAGGTGGCATTAAGGAATCTTACTACTCAAGTGAATGAGGGGGACATTGTAAATATCTCAAGATCAAATGTTTGTGGAGGTGTTTGGACCTAAGTGTCATGGACGAGTTCGTGGCCATGGGGCTGGAGTCACTCCTACCAAGTTATGGGATTCCTCCTCATCTAGAATGTATGATCTTGAGAAGCAACTCCAAGAATCTGAACAAAAACGCTTAGAATATGAACACAAATGAATAGAGGCTGATGCATAGTTGAAAGGAGAAGTAAAGCACCTCAAAAGCATGCTTGAACAACAAGCTATTCAAATGGTAGAACAAAGAAGACATTTTGAGGAACAACAAGCTAGTCAAATGGCTGAACAGAGGGCACATTGTGACAATATGATGATGCAAATGTTCAATTATATCACCTCGCAATCAGCCTAATCTAATAGTGACCACTAAGGTATGAAGATTAACTCAAGCTAGTGACTGTTTTAGTACTATTGGATAAATTTGGAATGACTTGTTGAGTTGTTTACACATACAATTTTCCCCCATGAGATGTCGATGCACATGCTTGTGGATATTCTGGGTATTGATTTTCAGCTGGGTTTTGTGTGAAAAAGCTGAGATTTTTGGTTTTGATGTGTGTACTTGTATGTGTATATTGAATTAGTTTTTTAAGCTTAGCTGAGAATTCATATATATATATATATATATATATATATATATATATAATGGGGATGGTGGAGATTGAGATTTGGGATACGAAGTTGTTGTCTTTCGATTGCTAACATTTTCTTGTGTGAAATCTTATTTGGGATGTGGTTTTTTTTTTAAATAAAATAAAATCTTATTTTGAGGGTCAAAAGACCCCTTAAATAACCTGATTTATCAAGGGTTGTATATATAAATCTTTTAAACCTTGGTAAAAGGTTATTTAAGGGTCTCTTGACCCTCAAAATAAGATTAGAGCACTTGTTTTGAGGGCCACTAAGGCCCTAAAAATTTCCTTTTCGACGGTATATGTTTTGAAGGTTATCAAGGTCAATTGAACTCTTAAAATAAATTTTTTCAAAGTTTTTAAATACTTTTTTTAGGGGTTTTGACCCTTGCAAAAGTCAGATTTGTTGTACTGTTTGTATCCTTTGGGACCCCATCACCACTAGGTTGTGGTCGGTATGTAACCTCCTGAGACATCATCATGTCATTCACTATATTGTGGTGCTGCGCATCTTTCCCATGGAGAATCATTCGAAAGCTAGGAGGAAGCCTTAGATAGAGAATCGATGCGTAACTCTGGAAAGTGAAATGGAATACTATAATTAAAAACAGAAAATTCAACAAGAAAGATTAAATGATTGGGAGAAGGAAAAACTCAATCAAGCTACCCAAGATATCTTCCACTTTTTATTTATTTATTTATTTTTGGCATTTTTCATTCTTTCGTTTTGTTTCAAATTGTCATCTAAGGATAAGTATGACATTCATGGCACCAATTGACCTTAATTTAATTTAGAGAAGTTCAAATTTCTGAAATTACGCTTCCTCTGTTGATTTGCTTTTTTATTGCTTTCTCCTGCATGTCAGCATGTATCTGATTAGGAGGTATTACATTTTTTAACAAATTCATTGAATAATTTTTTGGGGTGTTGTTTACTTAGGGCTTGCCTATTGAATTACTTATAAATTTTTTCCCACTTTTTCCCACATGAATGATCCAGCAATAAGTCAAATTCCAATAATTAGAGGAGGGGGGGGGGGGGGGGGGACAAACTTCATTTAGTTTCCTTACCAATTGGATGATGGAAAATAACATGTTTGTATTGCATACAAAACATCCGCAGCGGAAAAAAAAATGGATCTACTTTATTCGTAAATGTTAACATGCACTATTTAAGTTTCAGAATATAAGAACAAGAGAGTGTACCTTGGAGCAGTAAATTTCAAAACCGAAGATCAAAAGCACTTGGGAACACTTTCAATCTTCACTCCAATTCCACTAATGTCCAAGATGTCTGGCCTCTCAATCAGTTCCAAAAGGAGAATGTCAAAGTGTTAACACTTGCATACACACCACTTCACAATGATGTTCTTTCAATTCTTTACATAAAATTCTGTATGTTTTTCCCTTTGTATCTAACTGATTATCTAATTGGATTTACTTTTTGGATCTTTCCAATTAGGCTTAAGTGTGTGGTTTGGAGTAGGACCAAAAGGAACTAATAAGACACTAGCTCTAATGGGCCTTGGGCTTTTCTGTTAACTCTTGATAAGTACAAAATTATCATTAACTATATTTAATACTACTATATAAATATAGTTGCACTCTAGGCCTTATTTATAAATTATATCCTAAGACTTTATTGTACATGCAACCCATTCATAAAATATTCGTAGTAACACAAAGTCATGAATGTAGACTGTCACTTTGTAAATTACTACATTTTATTCTTGAGTACCCGGTTTAATCCTTTAAGTTATTCATCATATATTTATGAAATCCAATTTTATAAATATATACTCTAGTAACTATTTACTAAAGTAGTTAGGCCTAATATTCTGAATAACAGACCCATTAAACTTATCTCAAGTGAATATTTTGTATCTTCGTTAAGAGACTATGAATTCTATTTTGAGAATATATGTTCCATCAACATTAAATGTGGTTGCCTAACATACTGAGGTTTTGATTGTAACTCTAGATCTCACTCCTGATATATCAAAGTAACCTACACCTCATGATCAAGTCTATTATTCTCTCAGGATTAAGAGTTCATGCAAATATAAGTCGTGAGTTTATTATTCAATTAACAGTCATTAGGATAATAATAAATCTCACACTGGTCCAGTTCAATATGTTTTAACTCTTAAAATATATCAACTAGAAATCTTCATTTCTATGATCAAGACAAATTATCTTAGTTGATATGTTTTAGTCTTCGCAAATGAAATGCCCAATTTCATCACCGACTACGAACTAAAATTCTGAGTTTACAAAATACTTGTGATTTATATTTTTTATGACTTTTCACATAACTCACATACTATGCATCTCATTGACTATATGATAATGTCTCAATATTCATGTTACCATTATTTTTAGATAATAACAAAACAACTTTGTTAAATACAACATTAAGTCATATATAATGTTATACATAATAACATACATAGCATCATACAATAGGATTTAAGGACACACATCCTAACATTGGATGCATGAACTGAAGTGTGAATTTTAAATAAAGGTTTAGAAGATTGGTAGGAAAAAGACTACATGTAATTGAGACCTAATTTGTGAGAGGATTTGTTGACTTGAATCAATATCAATAGTTGTTTTTAGCTCTTCAGATCTTGAAATTCTTTACTGTTCGTGTTCCTTGCACATTACATTTGAAAATTCTCAACATTTCGGTAAAAAATTGAAGAGGTTTTATTCATTTCGTTAACTACAAATTTCTCAGTTAAGTTAATTTGTTTTCTTAAAGTTACAATAACAGTTGCAATTAATTACAAAAGCTATGGATTATTAAGATTAATATGCCCTACAAAGCTATAAAGAAAATCAAGACAATTAACCAAACAAGGCTCATAATAGTGTCATATATAGTCTATATAGAAAAATTCTTAAAAGGTAGGGATGTGCATTCAATCCACCAAATTTGACCCAAATTTTCTATGAGTTGATGGATTCCTCCTCCCCCGAGATTGAGTTGGGTAGATTTTGTGTTGGCAAGATTTTCAACCCAAAAATCCGACCCAACCCAAGCTATAAATTTTTAAAAAAATACATGTACTTTGAATTTGTTAGTTTGATTTATTTTTGGGTATTGAGACTTAAATTTTTATGAAGTTGGGGTATTAGACTCCATTGTGAAAATTGTAATGTCTTTTTTTTTTTTGGCTAGGTAAATTGGGAAGGAGGTTTTGAACTCCAGACATATGGCATCATAAAGAGTGTTGATATCATTTCGCTATCAAGTCACTTTCATTGTGTAAATTATAATCATTTATTGAATAAGGAGCTTGAATAATTGAATGAACTCCATTTTTTTAATTAGGCCTCACAAAATTTTCCCAACTTGATGATTCAACCCAATCCGATCTATGAGTTAGAGCATTCTCAATTAAGTAGTTAAAACCACATGTAGTCAAAAAGGAGCAAAACTCCCCCCAAAATTTGATGTATCAGGCTCAATATTTTGTCCCAAAAAGTTATAAATGAATAATGTTTCAATACCTTATTGAGAAACTGTTCGTAAATCAATTTCAGCCAATTTTAAAATCGTTCCTCCCACTCTCTCTTCCTTTGAATCAAACCTCCATGGCCAATCCAGCTCCTTCTTGAAATAATCTCCACCTTTCACCACCACCATCACCGATGGCTATGCAAAAGCTGTATGCAATGGGGCACAGGCGCCACCTCTCTCCTTAATTTGCTCGGTGGCTGTTCAATGCAATGATGGTTTCATTTTCAAATTTGATTGTATCACTTTATCAAGAGTTTTCTTGCTTGTTTATTCACTATAGAGTGTGTGGATCGATTTGTGTCATTGCATGTTGTTCTCACCTACCAATTTCAAGAAAAAGAAAGAAAGAGAGGGAGCCCTCACTTGAAATTGGAAAATAATGATGAAACTAGGTACTAATCAATGCTCTATTTATTTTGAAGTAAAATATTTTTTGTAAAATTTTTTCTCATTTTTAGTTGTTTGTTTGCATGTAAAATGTGGTTAGACTTGTAAGATATTTTTCTTTGATCATAAAATCTTTTATAAAAAGATGTAAAACGTTTTATCTTTAAAAATTGATAAAGTATTTTACTAAAACACACAATGACTTCCGCTCTCCTATTTAAATTTTCTTAAGTTCAAACCCATTTATTGAAACATGAATCCATCTAAAAAAAATTGTTACATTTTTTATTTTATTAAAGTATGTATCACTTACAATCGTTACAAACTCTCAATTATTTTGAGATGAAAGGATACAAATGTAGAGTAGTACTTTGCTAGGCACTAAGAACTAGGAACTCATACAATATATTAATTAAGTTAACAAACTCTTTTATTTACTCATTTACAAACATTAAGTTGACACTTGAATAAGCTACATATATTATTAGAACTTCAGCAGCCTTGCTCACTTTAACTGGAAACATTTAGGATTCCCATAACAAGAAACATTTAGGATTCCCAAAGAAGTTTCACTTATTTATTGTGCCCATAACGATAAATAAATCTTATCAATTATAGGCCCATTAATCGATAGACAGAACCTAACTCCAATAGAGTACCATCTCTAAGTCCCCCAGCTTGAAGGATCATTAGGGTTTGTGACAAATTGCCCGATTGATACTGATGATGACATCGAATCCATGTTCTCCGTACGATTGTTAGGCACGTGTGGATCATAAGGATAATGAAAACCAGCTGGAAAATATGGGATTCTAGCAAGTGGGTCAAGTTCTTGTGAAGCACATGAATAAGGCATGCCGCAAAAATTACCAGTAATAATCTCACAAGGTTTCGGAATCGTGGGCACTGTTAATGGATCCTCATCATAATGTGGTGCTGTACCTGGACCAATAAGTTTATCACCAATATAATGTGTTACTCCACTAGTGCTGAAATTTTGATCTTCTCTATTGGGATCAAATTGTTCATGTGGTTGATAGCCTAATGACCATAGTGAGTCATAAGATGAAGAATACGATGGTGGTGCTATTAGGGGTGGAAAGTGAACGTAATTGGCACCATAATTGGTTTGCTCTAATTTAAGATCACCATGATCAAAGCCTTGCAACATTGAGGTTGGAGTAGGAAGGTATAGCTGGTCTTGTTGAGAGCTTCGGATCCACTTAGGGTTTGCAATTAGAGAGGAAAAACCTTCCTCAGAGTTGCCATTACAGTGCATATCAGGAAAGGTGGCTATGGCAGGAACATCGTGAGAAATCAGCTTTTTCTTCATGCTTGAATGCCAAAAGTTCTTAATCTCATTATCTGTTCTTCCTGGTAGTTGCTTGGCTATCTGAGACCACCTGTTAGAAAAAAGAAAAAGTTCCCTCTTGCATGAAAAAGGAATGATATTCATGATGAAGGTTACGATAAAGTTAACAATATATAAGAAGAAGATGGGACATAAAAATTATATTAGATTAGATTTACAAGTTGAGGTATTATATGTTAAATATAATATAAAAAAGTAATAAATATTTATTTATTATGTTGTCGATGTGTCACTAATGATATTTATTGTTACATCTTTGTAAAGATTTTTATAATAAAATTGGTAATAATTTAAGCATTTTTGGAAAAGAAAAAGGAGGTTCTTGTTTCCTAGAATGCCATGGAGTTCAATGATGAGGGCTGCTTCTTGGGTAGAGAAGCTCCCACGTTTTAGGCCAGGTCTGAGATAATTTGTCCATCTTAATCTGCAGCTCTTTCCGCATCTCTGCAGGCCTGCTTCATAGAAACCGTACAAGAAGATCGAAAAAAAAATGAACAAGAACAAAGAAAATTTGACAAACAGTACTAGGAATCTATGAAAGCTATATAGCCAATGCATTGAGAGAGAGAGGGGGGGAGCAGTGATCGATAATGTTACCAGCAAATTTTGGGACAGATGTCCAGCAACCATGGCCATAGGTTGAAATGTAGTTGAAGAGCTTCTCATCTTCCTCCGGTGACCATAGTCCTCTCTTCACGTTCTGCTTGTTACAGCATGAGTGATGTCTCATCTCTCTCTCTAAAGGCAGTATTCGTGCAGCCAATGACAGATCAATAATAAGTATTGGGGAATAAGTTTAAAAAGATGAAAAAAGTTCAGAGAGAGAGAGAGAAAAGAAAGGCAGAACTAGGTCTAGCCTTAGCTGTCAGAAGTCAATACCGTCAGAAGAAGAGAACAGAGAATTGGGAAATTTGGAAGTGTGATTTCTGAGTACACTGAGGTTATGAATTTAACGTTAGAGCTGGTACAATTAGGGTTTTACAATGGATCCTTCTTTTGTTCACTCACATGACATGCAAGGTGGTGGGTCCATTCATGTGTGTGAGATATCCCATACCTTGATTCTTTGTCAAGAAAGCATATTTTTTTGGATGAAAATATGTGACTGTTTAACCTCTAGCTTGGACTTATTGAGAATGAGCATATTGGGCAATAATGAGGTTTGGAGACAAGGTCATGAGCTGATATGTACATTCTACATCATGAATTTTTGAACCATGATTGAATATTGAACTTTGCCTTTGTTGAAAAAGGGTTCTCTTTGGAATAAAGTAGACATCCCTTCGTAGAGAAGAACAATAATTTTTTGCTATTGTGTAACGTACTATCATGTCATATGTTATTCCATATATATAATCAAAAAATAAATTATTGTGATTATTAATTACACTAAAGGGGATTTTTTTTTCTTCTATTATATATATATATATATATATATATATATGTTTATATATAAACCGAAACTTTTGAAATTTTCACAATTTTTCACGCCAGTATAATATTTAAATAAAAATATCATTTTATTTATAAGATTATTTTTTTAATCCAAATTTAATAAGGAGTGAAACTTTATCTCTCTAACAACTTAAACTCAAACTCATCATTTTTTTATAATTTTTTAAATAAAATTATTTTTATTTAGTCCAAATTTAACAAGGAGTGAAACTTTATCTCTCTAACAACTTAAATTCAAACTCATCGTTTTTTAATTATTTTTTAAAATAAAATTATTTTTATTTAGTCCAAATTTAATAAGGAGTGAAACGCTATCTCTCTAACAAGTCCAACTTAAACTCAAACTCATTATTATCATTTTTTTAAAACAAAATTATTTTTATTTAGTTCAAACTTAACAAAGAGTAAAACTATGTTTATTTAACAAATCTAACTTAAACTCAAACTCAAATGTTGATAAAAAAAAATTGAATAAATTCTATATTAAGATTATCCTAAACGTGGATTTATTTGGACAAATATAAAAATCATCAACTATTGATAAAGTTAAACTTTTTTGTATAATAGAACAATTCTACTGCAATTCCTTTAAAAATTATTTTCGTACATAAATCACCAAACTCTTTATAGCTGTTTTTTACAAGATAAAAAAACTTGCAATAATTGATATTATTCTTTTGAATGTAACCCATCTTTCTTTTATATTTCTTTATTGTTTAGTCATATAAATTTTGTTTGGTTTCAATAATTTCAAAGCAGTGAATCATTTAATTCTTTAATATTTTTTAGTCTTTTAGAAATTTTAATATCTAAATTTTTGAGTTATTTTTTGCAGTATTTAAAATTTTCTGACATATTTTTGTAAGTTATTGCATGTTCAAGCAATGACGTCTTCATTAAATTGTAACACAAATTGAAATCATACAAGAATAAATCATGCAATGGTGTAGTTTTTTAATCAATTTAAGATTTTATAAAATTATTTTGATCTACCTCACAAATATGTAGGTTTCCGTGCATAGCACGGGTTAGCGATTAATATCATATATATAGATAAACTATTTTGTCACTTAACTTTACACACCTATCAAAGAATATGGTTTTTTATTAACACGTGCCTCAATAATTATTATAGGATAGTTTACTCTATGTGAATTCTTTAAAAGTTACTTATAAGAGAATTAATGTAATTCAATAATAAAATTTAATTATATCCCAATTTTTTATAATAAAGTTTCATCATTTAATTTAAACTATCTTATTCGTCAACTATATTTCTAGTACAATATTTTCAAAAAGTTTGAAATACTCTTTTAAAATTTTCATAGATTTAAAATACCTCAATTAAAATTTTTAAGAAATTTATATGAAATTTCATGAATTTTTTTAAATTGATTTTATCATTTACTATCATTTTTATTATAAAGTTTCAAAAAAAAAATCAATTAAAACTCATTATCAAAATGTTTTAAAAATTTTATTATTTATTTTGAGATTATTCTAAGAATTTACTAAAATATTTTGTTTTACTAAAACTCTGTCTTAAATGAATGCTTCGGTCGCTTAAAGTAATTAAGGTATAAACTCTAATTAACAATAAGTTATACAGGTGAAATTCCAAATGCTCCCAAGATTCTAGTTACTTAGGGAAAAAAAATACATTTAAAAAGATGCCGGAACACAACCAGAAATTATTTTAATATTTATTATGGAATTTCATCGGATAATTTAAGATTTTAATGCTTTTATTTGTTCAATTTGAATTGTGATAGGGATTAAATTCTAGGTTCTTAGATAAGAATTAGTTTAGTATTTGAATTAGTATTCGAGTTCGACTAGGATTAGTTGCTTATCTTTGCCTCTTATTTCCACTATGATTAGTTTTTTTATCTTTATCTCTTAGTTACTAGAAGATCTATAAAACTCCAAATAATTTATTTTGTATTTAGACTATTATTTTTAATCAAAGATTTCTTTATTCAAAATTTGTTTGTGTTTGTGTTTGGTGGTGATTCCAAACAACCCTTAAGTGGTGAAGCCTAAGGTTTAAACATGGGATTGATCTAGGTGGGAAGTCTAGATTGTCCTACATCACAAACCCTATAGGCTTAGTCTCACATCATCATTATTAAGATCTTCTTAATTTGAAATAGATCTATTTAATGTTTTAGATTAAAAATGACAAGTTTAAAAGTGTACCAACACCACATTCTTTGGGATGGCAATTTTGCCCCGCCTCACTTGACCTGCTCCTCCCCACATTCAACCCGCACAGGTTTTCCCTGCCCTGTAGAGGTGTTGGGGTGAGGATGGAGCGAGATTTTAACCCCACACAACGGAGCAGAGCGAGAATGGGTTTAGACTTTTTAGACCCACCTCACCCCTCATTGATAAGGGTTAAATTGTAAAATTTCATATCCTAAAATCCTACTATTTAAACAAATATATTATCAGCTTATTTTATTCTATCTAACATGGTTCACTACCTCTTTTTTCTTTCTAGTAAGGTTGGAAATAAGATGCCAATTTAACTTTTCTTTTGTCTTTATTAGAAACAAATTTATATACTATTGAATCATTGATTTTGCAGTATGAGATTTTTGCATTTATTATGATATTGTATTGTTAACACTTGGATAATATTATTCAATTTTTGCTATAAATTAGTTTGATTTGATGGGATCAAATTTATTTGTAATTTCAACTATATATTTATTAACGAAACATGTTTTATTAGAAAAAAAATGTAATATTTGTGGGCAAATCAACAGGAAGTAGAGTTTTATGAGGTGGGGCGAGGCTTCGCGAGGCCTCAAGAGGTAGGAATGGGGCAATAAAATTTTCCCCATCATGCGGGCTAGGGTGGGAATGGAGTAAGACAAAACCATGTGGGGCGGGGGTGAAAACCCCGTCATTTGACCCTACCCTGCCCCATGGTCATTCCTACACATTCTTTAATTGATTATTGCTACCTCATTACCACGCTCTGTTAGTGCGATGGTCACTCCATAAATATAAGTGTTTATAGGGTGTGGAGGGTAATGACCGGAATTTAAGTCTCTAACGATGAGCTTTATACACATATACATTTAGAGTAGTCTAAAGTATATTTTTTTTCTTGTATAAAAAGAAAAAATTATTGCTACCTCCATAGCTAGAGTACTTCTTTTGATGAAGGCTTATAATTACAATAATGAAGTCTACTACTCTCTCTAATAATGAAGGCAATAAGATTATTATAGATATGATCTCATAATTTGACTCAATATTCACAACAAAACATGCAAGTTATAGCCGTGTTTTTTTAAAACGCGTTTGCAAAAATGCAGCTATAGGCGGCCTAGAGCCACGTTTTAAGGATACACGGCTTAAAGTATTCACTTATAGCCGCGTTTTTAAAATGCAGCTATAGGACACTGTTAAGTTCTAAAAGATTAGAATAATTGGTAAATCGTGAACACACAAGAACATACAAGTTGCAGAAAGAAGATTTCAGAATCTACCTGGTTCGACCGATCGAAAGTCATATCTGCAGAATTTTAATTAAGCCCAAACAGCTGTTCAAGCCCATTAAGGATTAGAGTTTCAGATCTACGTCTCCCACTATATAAAGAAAACCCTAAGCACGTTTTTATAAGGCTTTTCAAAGAGAGAAGAGTGTGCCTCTTTTGTATTTAGGGTTTTGTTCCTAAAAAGCTCTCTCATATGTTCTATTGGTGTTATTACTTGAAGAATCTCAAGATCCGATATTATAGAAGTTGCTGCCTTCTCTAGTCATCAAAATTGCTGATGATCTAAACCTTCAAGGGTGGTCTTGGAATCACAAACAGGAGAGTTTGTATTACTAAACCTTTGAGTGGGATCTCAAAGTCACAAATGTGAGTGTTTGTGTTTTGCAAAGGCCAAGCAAAGAAGTAGTTCGTGGACTCAGAGCTATCATGGGGTCGTGGTAGTAAGTTTTCTACTCAAAGTAGTAATAGGATGTCAGTGCTCTAAGCTGCTATTGTGTAAACTTCAATTCTTTCATAGTGGTTTTGTTGTTTTACCTTGAAAATAGCTAAGTTAAATCATCTCCAGGTTTTTTATCGGTTTGGTTTCCCTAGGTCATCATATTATTGTGTTCTTTATATTTTCGCTGCTTTGCATGGTATGATTTATATGTGTTAACCTAGATCTGCATAATTTATCTAAGTTAATCACTTGGCTAAATAATTAGGTTAATCTAGTTGTGTTTAAGGGGTTTAAAAACGAACAAGTGGTATCAAAGCTGGTTACTTCTAGTGTTTAGATCTTTTGATCTAAGAGTTGATCCTTGATCCTTGTTATCATGGATAATTTGAAGTATCTTTCTGCTCATGTTTGTGATGATTTGAATAAAAATGACATTGTTGTTTTTGTTGATCTTTTTTATGCTTTTGAAACTCTTCGTAAGGAATTATCTAAATCTTTGAAAATTGCTAAGAAATTCAAGGAAGAGTTAAAATTGGCTAATCTTGAAAAAAAGGAATTGGTTGTTAGATTAGATCAATCTAATAAAAAGAATGAATTTTGAGAAATTAAATTTCATTTCAAGATGAGAAGATGAAAGGCTTGGAACAAGAGTTAGTTGAATCTAAGGCTAAAATTGAAAATTTGACTAGTGCCAAGCCTATTGTTGATAACAAAAGTGTTTCTGTTTCTCTTAAGCCTAAAATTGAGAAAGTTTATATCCCTCATTTCAAGAGGAATAATAAAGAAAAGGCTTATTTTGCTAGGTTAGACAAAGGTAAAAGTTCTGATGTAGACGCTGAAGTTTCTAAACCTATGTCTAAACCTTCTGTTTTTTGTTTTGATTATTCAAAAATCCAAAAACATTGACAAAATTTCAAAAAGACAAAAATATTTAATTTTGTGTCTTGTTTTATTTTTTCTTGAGGAGTACATGAATTATGATATATCTCTCTTGATTTAGAACATACTTGACATTGTGGAGAAACTTGAATAGTATGTGTTATATAAGTGCTAAGCTATTTAGGTACTAGTTTGTACATATACTCGTGAGATAATTAAGAAATTGATATTTCTTGTTTGTGTACCCTCTATAGCTTAGTTAAGCATGATCATGCATAACTTTTTATTGTTCTTTTAACATAATGTGTGTTTTTTGTTTTTTGTCATAAATTTTTTAAAACCAAAAAGATTTGTGTTTTATATTACATATCATGGATTTGTAATTAAGGTTGGCCATATTATTTTTACATAACATGTTTATGCATTTTTTTTTTTAGCTTGGATGAGCTTATTTTATTGCATTTTACTAGTTTGAGCTTTGTAGTGCATATTGTGTGGGAGATCTTTATAGTTTTGGATCACTTGATCTTAATCTTGAAGTCACATGCTTTTGATTGTTGGACTTGAATTTAATGAGTAAAGCATAAATAATCATCTCACCACTGTTTATTAGCCAATCATGAACACCTTAGTGCATATTGTAAGATTTTGTGCTTGAGAAAGTATAGCACTTGCACAAAAAGAATATAAGGTGTAGCCTCGGTCTAATGCTAAAATTGATGTGTACATTATTGGACTATAATTAAATCAATCAAATAAAATTGGTGTGTACCTTATCCCGGCTAATTCTTAATAAGTTTATAATCAAATAAAATTGGTGTGTATATTTTGAGGCAAATCAGGAAACTTACATGATTGCAAACTTTTATTCTAGGAGATGTGAGAGTTATATGTTGTAATTCTTTGAGAGATAGTTTCTTTTAAATTTATGTGATGGATTTTGTAGAAATTATGATTGATTACTCTCTACTTATCACCTCACATGCATCTCAAGCTTTGGCTAGTTACACACACTTTACAAGTTACTCTTTGCTAAATTTGGTACATGTTATTGTGTGTGATTTTAGTTTGGCCATCCAAGATTATGTTTTCTATGTTGTTTGATGCAAAATATGTTTAAGGGTTGGCAAAAATTATGTTTTTGATGATTAAAAACCTTGTTTTGAAGATCTGGGTTGAATTCATGTGTTTTTGAAAAACTTTTAAACTCATACTCGTGCATTTCATTCATGAAATATTGTGCTTTGAGGAGTTTCTGCCTAAAATTGCTCTGTTTTTTAAAAATTTAAGTTTTCCAAATTTTTGATCGATCGAAGCTGTTTCTCGACCGATCGAAATTGCGTTAAAGTTTTTTGTTACCTTCTGCCTGACTTGATTGGTATTCGATCGATGCTCGATCGATTGAAAATGAAAATTTTCCAGTTTCTAAGTTTTTAACCAAATTTTTTTTTATGCTTCATTTATGTTTAGGATTCACATGCATCGCATTGTTTTCTGTATCCATCTTGCAGTTTTGCAATCATATCTCTCATTGTTTTCAGACATACCATGCAAACACTTTGCTAAATTGAGTAATCAACTTGATTTAAAAATTGATTGATTAATTTTTGAGTCCTTTGTACTTTCTTGTATATGCTATTTTTATGTGTGAACTATATAAATTTTTTTTCTTAAGAGATATGATGAATAATCAATGTGCAAAATATTTTCTCTACTCATGCATCTGTTTATGGGTCACATAGTGTCCAGTTTACATTTATTGAAAGAGAGAATATTTTTCTTCATGTGTATCATCAACTTAATTTTTAAGTTTGGTTTGTGTCTTTTTATTTTTCCCCACCTCCTAAATTTTCCCCAAAACTGTTTTTCCCAAAACTTGTTTTGTGTTTCCTATTTTTATAGGGGAGAAAAGTTTTTTTTTAACCTTTGCTCTTCATAGGGGGAGTTTTCCCTATTTTCTATAGAGCTGGATTCATTTGTCTCCTTGATTCTTTATTTTCTCTTGACTTTTGTTACGTATGTTTTCTGTTTACTCTTTGTTTGAGTTGTCTTTGTCAACACGTGACAAAAAGAGGGAGAAATAGATGAAATGTGGAATCCTGTTTAAAAAGGTTTTAAAATGTTTTGTTTAGGGGGAGATAAAATTGTTTTTGAAATGGGGAGAATATAAAAACTTTTTTTATGTATCTAACTTAGGGGAAGAGTTAGAATTTACTTTTGTTTTTATATTGTGTTTCATATTATTGTTTATATGTCTTTCTTTCCACACATGCGTTTATGTGTTTGTTGAGTGTTTTCAGGAAAGACAGGTACATTCTGATCAAGACCTTCTACCTCTTCTTGCGACTTCTAGGTTAGGAGTCATAGATTGGGATTTGTGATGTAATTGAGCATTTTATTGTATTGGGTTGTTCTTGTATTTGAGCATTTCATTTTGTATGAAAGTTTTGTCATGAATTGCTAAAGGGGGAGATTGTTAGGTTCTAAAATTTTAGAAACATTGGCAAATCGTAAGCACACAAGAACATACAAGTTACAGAAAGAAGATTTCAGAATCTGCCTGGTTCGACCGATCGATAAACAGGCTCGACTGATTAAAAGTCGTATCTGTAGAATTTTAATTAAGCCTAAATAGCTGTTCAAGCTCATTAAGGATTAGAGTTTCAAATCTACTTCTCCCACTATATAAAGGAAACCCTAAGCACGTTTTTATAAGGCTTTTCAGAGAGAGAAGAGTGTGCCTCTTTTGTATTTAGGGTTTTGTTCCTAAAAAGCTCTCTCATATGTTCTATCGGTGTTATTACTTGAAGAATCTCAAGATCCAATGTTGTAGAAGTTGCTGCCTTCTCTAGTCATCAAAGTTGCTGATAATCTAAACCTTCAAGGGTGGTCTTGGAGTCATAAACAAGAGAGTTTGTATTGCTAAACCTTTGAGTGAGATCTCAAAGTCACAAACATGGGTGTTTGTGTTTTGCAAAGGCCAAGGAAAGAAGTAGTCCGTGGACTCGAAGCTATCGTGGGGTCGTGGTAGTAAGTTTTCTACTCAAAGTAGCAATAGGATGTCAGTGGTCTAAGTTGCTATTGTGTAAATTTCAATTCTTTCATAGTGGTTTTGCTGTTTTAGCTTGAGGATAGCTAGGTTAAATCCTCCTCAGGTTTTTTACCGGTTTGGTTTTCCTGTGTCATCATATCATTGTATTCTTTATATTTCCGTTGCTTTGCATGATATAATTTATATGTGTTAACCTAAATATGCATAATTTACCTAATTTAATCACTTGGCTAAATAACTAGGTTAATCTGGTTGTGTTTAAGGGGTCTAAAAATGAACAGACACGTCTACAGTTGATTTTATATGTTTTTATAGCCGCATTTTTAGCTTAGGCCCTATTGCCGCGTTTGGAAAATGCGGCTAAATTTTTTTTTAAGGCTGACCTATGGCCGTGTTTATAAAATGTGGCTTTAGCTTACCTATGGCAGCATTTTTAAATGCGGCTATAAATTATGTCTATAGCCACGTTTTGAACCCGCAGTTTAGCTTTCCTGTAGTCGCGTTTCTGAAACGTGGCTATAGGGTTGGTATAAATAAAACCCAAGTAAGGCTACTTAGTTTTTTGTTCACCAAATTGGCCTTTGGTTCTCACCTGCACCCTTCGCCCTCTAAGCTCTGGTCTCTCACCCTTGACCCTCGCCCTCCGCCCTCCAATCTCTCAAGATCAAACTAGATAGACTCTCTCTCATCTCAAATCAAACTCATGTCGTGGGTCTCTTTAAGGTGGATAACACCGTGGGTCTTGAAAATGGTGGGTCACGTCGTGGGTTAGGCTGTGTGGGTCACACTTAGGCTTTTCTTGATGGGTTTTGGTCATAGTGGTGGTGGGTTGTTGTGGGTATGGTGGGTCGGTTTATGGTGGTTAGGATGGGTTTCGATTGGGCTGCGGGTTGTTGCGGTGGTGGTGGTAGGGTTTATGGTGTAGGGGTTCTGATTCATGGGTCGATTGGGATGGGTTGGTGTGGCTTGTAGCTCTATGATTTTTGTTTTTAGGTTTTTTCTACTAGTTGTGTGTGTGTCTGTTTTTTTTTTTTCCCCCTATTGGTTGCTAGGTCAGTGTGGCAGTGTTGTGTTTGTTAGGTTCTAAAAGTGTAGAATAATTGGCAAATCGTGAACACAAACTTGTCTAGATATAGATCCCAGAGTCTATAGGTATTATTAGACAATACTCAAGGTGATACAAGTTAAGATTCAAGAATATACAAGCTACAGAAAGAAAAGTTCAAAAACTGTCTAGTTCAATTGATCAAAAGACAGGCTCAACCAATCAAAATACGGGTCTGCAGAATTTTAAGTTTAGCCCAACAATAATTCAAGCCCAAAAAGGATTAGGGTTTCAGATCTACTTCTTCTAGTATATAAAGAAAACTCTAAGCACGTTTTTATAAGGCTTTTCAGAGAGAGAATAGTGTGCCTCTTTTGTAGATCTAGGATTTTGTACCCAAAAGCTCTCTAGTCTTTGATGTGCTATGTGTTGAATCTTTTGTGAGATCTAGAGGTGTTTACCTTCATACTCACTTAGGGTTATCAAGATCAAGATTGATGTCAAGAGTTTGGTGATCGCTTCAATTGTTGCATAAAGAACATTAAAGAAGATCAAGATTCACAAGTAGGAGAACTGGTGGTTGCAGTGGATCAAAGAAAGAAGTAGTTCGTGGACTCGGAGCTGTCACGTGATCGTGGTAATAAGTTTTCTATTCAAGGTAGCAATAGGTTGTTAGTGGTCTAAGTTTTATTGTACAAATTTCAATTATTTCATAGTGGATCTGTTTTACTTTGAGGATGGCTACGTTAAATCCTCCCCAAGTTTTTTACCGGTTAGGTTTTCCTGTGTCATCAGATCTAAAAGTTTACAGTGTTTTTTCTAAAGAATTTTTGAGAAATTCTATCTCACCTTGAGATAAAGAGAGAGCTGGTATTTCATTTATATAGAAACTATTACATTTTGTATATTGTCCATTTAGATGGATATGTATAGAGGAGAAAGAATAGGGAGCAAATCATGTGTAACAGCCGAAAGAAATAAGGACAGCTAGCTGTGGTATTTTGCTAGCTATCTACCTTCTACAATTTAGGTGATTTTGGTATATTTTCCTCCTGATTTTCAGCTGCACTTTTACTCCCCCTTAAACTTGGCCGTGGATCAGGACAGAGGCCAAGTTTGTTTCGTAATTCCCGAAAGGCAACCTTAGAGAAGGCCTTGGTGAGAATATCAACTAGTTGATGGTTGGATGGAACAAAGCGGGTTTCAAGAGAACCAAGAGCCACCTTTTCACGAATATAGTGATAATCTAGTTTAATGTGTTTTGTCCTCCCATGAAAGACAGGATTCACTATCATACACAAAGCACTCAAGTTATCACAATGTAGTATTAGAGGGCGAGGAAGGGCAATACCAAGATCACGAAGTAAGAAGGACAGTCATGTGAGTTCAGCTGCAATGGATGTCATGGAGCGATACTCAGCCTCAACACTAGATCGAGGCACAATTGATTGCTTTATGGCATTCCAAGAGATGCAATTACTACCTAGAAAAGTGCAAAACCCTGTGGTAAACTGTTGGCTAATAGAGAAACCTACCCAATCAGCATCAAAAAACCCATACAAATCAAGAGTACTTGAGGCCAAAATTTGTAACCCAAAGTGAGTAGTCCCATGGACATAGCGCAAAATGCGTTTGACAAGCTGATAATGAGCTATTGTAGGAGCATGCATAAATTGACACACAAAATTGACACTATAGGAAAGGTTTGGTCTAGTGAAGGTAAGATATTGTAGTCCTCCAACTAGGTTACGATAATGTGTGGGGTCAGAGTAAAGAGCATTATTGATGGGAAGTTGCTGACCTTTTGAGGGCATGGGTGTCGAAATTGGTTTGCATGATGTCATGGCAGCACGATCTAAAAGTTCCAAAGCATAGCGTGTTTGTGAAAGGAAAAGACCTTGGGTACTTTGATGGACTTCAATGCCAAGGAAATGATGGTGAAACCCAAATCTTTATTGGAGAATTCACGAGCCAATTGAGAGATAAGCCATTGAATCCTATTTGGGTCATCACCAATGACTATCATATCATCAAAGTAGAGTAGTAAAATAAGAACTCCATGAGAAGATTGAAAATGAACAAACTCGGGTCAGATATGCTGCAATAAAAACCAAGTTGAAGAAGAAAGTTACTAAGCCTATCAAACCAAGCGCGAGGGGCTTGTTTGAGGCCATATAGGGCACGACTTAGTTGGCAAACATGAGTAGGGTGTATTGGATCAACATAGCCTAGTGGTTGATGCATGTAAATAGGAGTAGATAGAAAGCCATAAAGGAACACATTTTTTACATCAAGTTGGCGAATCTCCCATCCTTTGACAACTGCTATTGTGAGGGTAAGTCGAATACTAGCAGGTTTGATAACAGTAGAAAAGGTTTCTGAGAAATCTATGTCATCAACTTGATGAAACCCTTTGGCAACTAATCGTGCTTTGAGTTGCTCTAAGGAGCCATCGGGTTTAAGTTTAGCTTTATAAACCCATTTACATCCTACCACATTCATCTCAGGTTTGGACGGAACAAGGATCCAACTTTTGTTTGTAGCAAGGGCATCCATCTCCTCATCCATGGCAACTACCCAACCTAGGTGACTTTTAGCATTTTGAATGGATCGGGGTTCAGTTGGGATATCATGCTTTATGCAAGCTACATGGAGATTAGCATACTTGGGGTTGGGCTTATGTACACTAACCTTGGAACGAGTGAGCATAGGGTACTAAGTTTGGTTTGTTTCAGGAGGAATAGGAGTGGTCTCTACTGGTGGATCTGAGGAAGATGCTTGACATGGCTCAGACAAAGAAGAGCCTAATCTGGTCACTTTAGGAGGCTCAGTTGAGGAGGAATTGTGATGCATTTGATGGTGCAGTTGGCTAGTGATGTCTTGAGATTCAGGCGGTGCAAAGGCTGAAAGAGGTGTAGAGTATGGTGGAGGAGAATCATTTGGTGGATCAATCTCCCATTTTGAGAAGATGCAAAGCTCCCCCTCAAGAGGATCACTCTTGTACAAACTTGTAGGCGTGGAATAAGGAAAGATGGATTCATCAAAGACCACATGGTGTGAGATATAAACTCGCCTAGTCGGTGGATACAAACATTTATACCCCTTATGATTCATGCTAGAGCCAATAAAAACACAAGGAAGGGACTTTGGATCAAGCTTATATGATCTATACTCACCAAGATAAGGAAAGCACTTTGAGCCCAATACTCATAATGAAGAATAGTCCGAGTTTCTTCCAGAGAGTTTGAAAAAAGGAGATTCCATGTTGAGGTGTGGCGATGGTAGACGGTTGATTAGGAACACTACTATGGAAAAGCAATCTGTCCAAAATCTTGGTGGTAGATGTGCATGGAACATCATGGTGAGTCCCAATTCAGTGATATTTTGATGTTTTCTCTCAGCCTTGCCATTTTGCTCAAGTGTTTTTGGACAAGCAGATTGATGGTGAATACCTTTCGTGGCTAGAAACTGCAAGAACTCCCGATTTACAAATTCTCCACCTTCATCACTTAGAAAGACACAAATTTTTGCATTAAACTGACATTCCACATATTTATAGAATAGATCAAAGCAGCTAAAAAATTTTGACTTCTTTTTCATAGGAAAAAACCAAGTAAAATTGGTAAACTCATCAACAGATATTGTGTAGTAGCGAAACTTTTCTCTAGAAGACACAGGGGCTGGCCCCCATAGATCACAATGAATTTTATGAAATGGGATTTTTATTTCATTTTCTCTAGGCAAGAATGGAAGCCTACACGATTTCCCCATTTGACAACTAGTACAAATTGAAGAAGACTTAGATGCTGAAGCAAAAGAAATGAAATTTTTTGAGTGCAAGTGATCAATGAACCTTTGGTGTGCATGACCGAGGCGATAGTGCCAACAATCTCTAGCAACCCGCTTGAATCAATGGGAGAATAGGGCTATTGGACCTCTATCAAAGGCATAAAGACCACCTCGTTTACTCCCTTTCGCTATTGTTTTGTTGGTTGTCCTCTCCTTTATCACAAAACCATGTCCATCAAACTCAAAGATGAGTGGATAATCAGTAGTAAGTTTACTAACAGAGAGCAGATTTTTCTTAATACCAGGAACTAATAGCACATCTTTTAAGTGAATAGGAGAAGAACTAGTACCAAGAGTAGTTTCACCAATGTGTGTGATAGGTAAAGTATGACTATTGCCAACCATAACACCATCGGATCCATGATAAAGAGTTAAGGAATGAAGATTACCTGGGTTACTAGTAATATGGTCACTAGCTCCTGTGTCTGGGAACCACTCAGAATCTTGACTGTCAGCAATGGTTATAGCTGCTAATGCTTGTGTAATGTTGTCTGCTGTGAATGAGTGATTGAATCGATTAAAGCATTTGAGGGCAGTGTGGTTCCTTTTGTTGCAAATTTGACAGATAATTGCTTCATCTTTTGTGTTTTTGGCTGCGATGATTGGTGAATTCTTTAGTGCAGATTGAGCACCTTGAACAAACCCACGTCCCTTAGAATTAAAGGACCCTTGACCACTATTGCTTCTTTTATTTTTATTGTTGCGTTGGCCATAGAAAGCCATTTGAGGAGTGGGTTGAGCATCAAGCTTATGCCTTTCAGCATAACTCTCCAATGAAGTGACAATTTCAGAGTATGGAAGGACTGGTGGTCTCAACATGGTAGTAGTAAACACCTCATATTCTTTGCCAAGCCCATTGAGTAGCCACCATGATTTCTTGTGATCTGGAACTGGCTTCCCAATGGCTGCAAGATCATCGCACACAGCTTTGAACCGACGGAGATAAACAACTAAGGTATCGGTACCTCGAGTTATAGAGGTAAGCCGCTGCTTAAGCGCAAGGCTTCGGTCCGATGAGACACGAGCAAATGCATGAACCAATGCATTCCAGACCTCAAAGGCAGTATTAAGGCCTATAGCCATGCCAAGAACTTCCTTGAAGAGAGTGGCTGTCAACCAACCTTTCACAAGACGATCAGTTTTGTGCCACTTCACAAATGCAGGATTAGTTTGTGTGCCAGAGTCAGCATTATTGATGAACTGGGGTGCTGGTTGAACTTCACCATTGATAAAGCCTTGGAGGTCATAGCTCTCAAGGATATTGAGCATTTGTGTTTTCCAGAGAAGGAAGTTGGTAGAGGAGAGACGAAGTGACACAAAATTTGCAATATTCTGTGTCACAAGATATGGATAGTCATCAGATTGAGTGAGGGCAGGGGAAGAGCTTGATGTGGTTGACATAGTTGGTTGAAAAAAAAAAATTTGTTTCTCTCTCTATCTCACGGTTGTCTCTGATACCATAAAGAATTTTTGAGAAATTCTATCTCACCTTGAGATAGAGAGAGAGCTGGTATTTCATTTATATAGAAACTATTACATTTTGTATATTGTCCATATAGATGGATATGTACAGAGGAGAAAGAATAGGGAGCAAATCATGTGTAACAGCTGAAAGAAATAAGGACAGCTAGCTGTGTTGTTTTGCTAGCTGTCTACCTTCTATAATTTAGGTGATTTTGGTATATTTTCCTCCTGATTTTCAGCTGCATTTTCAGCTGCACTATCCTGATTTTCAGCTGCACTTTTATTTTCGTGGGTTGGTTTTTTCTCTTTGCATTTGTCACTGAAATTTATTGAATTCATTTGCAGATTTGATTTGTGGGTTTTATTTTTTTTATTAATCAATGATCTGTGGTACTCTAAATTCCAATTAATTGTATGGACACTTTGCTTGAAGCTCTTTTTTTTTTAATAATTATTTTGGTGTTTAGGTGTTGGAATTGGTGAAGTTGTGGTATAATTCCAAGTGGGTATTCAGTAATTATGGACCAAGCTGAGTTAAACACAGAACAGGTTGGTGATCCACTCTGCTTTTTGGTTTTTTGGGTAAATTAATTAATTTTTTAAAAAAAATGATTTGAAGTTGGATTTACTTGTTTTCCAATTGGGTTTTCTTATTTGTATCAAGGTGTACTTGTTTTGGATCATGGTATTTTTTTTAATTTTTTGGATGAACACTGGAATTGGATTTAGTATAAAAAGGTATATAAGAATGATTTGCTTATGAAGCACTAGTTCAAACTTTCTCATTGTTGTAAGAAATTGGAACTGGTTAAAAAGTCTTGTGGTGAGATTGGTACTTATTTCACATTTGGATTATGCAAATTTTTAACCAAAATGAACAATTGAAAGAAAGTTTGTACTTTTATTTTGTTTAATTACACCAATGTCAAAACAAGAAAACAGAACAAAAACATATTAGAAAGTATGAAGTGCAGATGTATGAAATTTAAAACAAGTGGAAAAGATGAAGAAGTGGCGTGACATTTTAAGCTGCGTATCATTAAGAAACATTTATCTTGTTTTACGTAATAGTATTATTATGGAATGCAATTTTATAAGTGTCAATATCTTATTTAGAAAAAACAAAAAGTTCTGTAAACCTTATACAATTGAAGAATATTCTTATTTGAATGAGATCTGACGGAAAAAAATAAAAGGAAAGTGAAGGATCAGCTAAAGGGACCTTGATTTCGTTTGAAATCAATTCCTTGAAAAACAGATATTCCTCCTCAGAATGAGAAAGTGATAGAATAAAATTTCTTGACCTGTTTACCCTTGATTTTTTTTTTTTTTGGATTTTTAATTGTTGATCATGTAATCCTTTGTGGTGTTGCACCCATAGTTCCATGCTCCAGATAGAATTTAATTTATTAATCTAATATGAACATATCGTTATCTACATAAGTTGATTAGGTAAAGATATCTGCTTGGATTAACTTATTCTTCTATCTGCCTAGGTCTTGAGGAGGGGCATACCATGTTGGTTAAATATAGCAATTGAAAATATGCATTCTTTTTGTGACAGGGCCAAAGCACATGAGGGAGATTGTTTTTACCCTAAAATTTTTATACATCTCAATATGAGTTGTGAGAGCTCAGATTTGTGTTAAAACACAAGAGCTGTTTAGACCCCAAATTAATAAATTACGGTTCGGTTGATTTTATTCTAATTTAAACTAAGTTGCGGAATAAAGTAAATGCGAGCGAACAAACAATACAACTACTCTAAGCCATATTTATCAAATCACGGCAGTAAAATGAAAGCTAAAAGACTAGGGAAGAGAAATGCAAACACAAGGTAACACGCCGATGTGTTACCGAAGAGGAAACCGAAAAACTCGACGAAAAACCTCTTCGCCGCCCTCCAAGTGGTAAATCGATCCACTAGACAATAAGTTGAGATATACAAATAAAAAGAGACCCTCCAAGCCTAATCTACCCAATGTACTTAAGCCCTTTAAGCTCGTACTCCAATAAGACTTCTTGGGACCGTGTCTTGTCTAGCTTTCCAGATCTTGCAATACGCCCGATTGCATCCGCGAAGCCTCACCGACTTCTTTTGGCAAATCCCAAAACTTTCCAAGCTCCAAAATACTCTCTACACTCTGAAAATGTGTGGGTCGTGTTTGGGTACAAATCTTCTCTCAACGTATGGTCATGGGAGAGGGAAGGAGAAGAGGCTAGAATGATTTCTCACTAAGGATGAGTAGCTCTCTCTCTAAAAGATGGGCGTGTGTTTTGTAGAAAACCTATCTAGGGTGTTCTCTCTAAATGACTTCTCTTACTTTTGTGGGTAATAAGAATATATATAGTATAGGTGAAAGGTAAAAAAGTCACACTTAAAAATCCTTCAGGCAGAAAGTCTCGCGGGTATCTCGCAAGAAGGCCTTACCTGCGAAATACTCCCAAAATTGACAGTCTGACACGACTATTCAACTTCTAGTCGTGTGCTTCTCACATGCCCTTTTCGCGGGAACCCTTCTCGTGATCTCTCGAGCTAGTCGCGAAATGCACTGATCTTCATTTAAACTTGAGTCTTCACCTACTTAATACTAAACCTAATACAATAAAATCTCACAAAAATACAAAGAACAAAATTAAAGCAATTATAACACTTTTTGTCATGGAATAAAACCAACATAAAACATAATTGTAAATCACAACTTTATAAGTTACAACTTTGCTCTTCGGAATGGTGGTGTTAATTTTTTAGTTGACAACCATGTACTACACTGCAGTACGGAATCATGAGAATTCTCCCAAGTGATTGTAACAACTGCAATTATATTGCAACTTCTTGGAGTGTACTCCTTAGTTTGAGTAATATGAATTCCTCCATGAGGGGTGGCAGAGTGGGGTTGAGGGTAGAGTCAAAACAGCAACCAGTCCAACATAGGAGGTGGTGTATGATCTGCCCTTACAGTGCTTAAGCTCTTCAAATTTCTTAACCCACAAAGTGCAAAAGAACCTATAGAATGTTTTTTTAAACTTCTTTTTCACAATTCCATTTATTTTCATTTGTGGTTTTCTGAGGCAGAAATTATGATTAAAAATTGTCATCAACCGTGTGTGTGTGTGTGTTTTTTTAATAATGAATTTCACTACCCAATGCTCAAGCTGAACTATTACTTGGTGGCAAAAGACAAGTCAGTTATTACTTTGGCCTTCTTATACTTACCTCAGGGAGAAATATATCAATGTTTTGGCCAAAGCTTTATCTATAGTTAAAGTTTTTTAAAACTTAACCGTTGAATTTTCATCTTACAAATTTTTTGTTTCCGTTAGTGGATGAATGTTACCATCAGATTGGTTAATAGCTAGGGAGATCAACCGGGTAAAGAAAGTCCTTTTATGCGAGAACCACTCTGTGTGTGACTGAAATTTTTAAATAGCATAGTTTTTGGAGAATTTCACTATGAATCTAATGACTGAAGGATTTTTGTAGGTAATGAGATGTATCAACAGTTCATATCATGAATTAATGAATTATTATTTAATATAGGTAATCTCTGGGACAGATCCCATAACCATTCGTGCCAAGCTGAGGACTGCACTTCCACATGCGCCAGAAAAGCAACTTGTAAGAATAATATGAATCTCTTAATTCCTGTTGAATCCTTAGAAATATATATATATATAAAATCTCAATGGCTTGAGGTATGAAATATGAATGTCTCATGCGGGGATTGTTCAGCACTTATTATTTGATGATTGGTACTAGGATACTGACTCTTATGATTTGCAATAGATGATTGTAACTGTTGCTTGACTTATGAAATTTTATAGGACCTCTTTTTTCGTGGTCTTTATGGCTGACAGCCTAACAGATACTTGTGTGCCTGGTTTGGTGTGTAAGGTGGCCATGGCCCCCCATAAGTTCAAAACGTCCTTTCTGAATAAAAATTCATTTCCCTTTCTTAGAATGAGTTTGAAATGTCTTTTCTGGGACTCCTTTGTATGCTCCCCAAGGGCTTGAGTTCTAAAATTATGTATGTAAAAGAAGAGGCCCTCAAAAATAATAGACTTCAAATCCCAAATTTGACGTTAGAATATAGTGACTGATGACATATGCATCCAATAATGTTGGTTTGCTTTTAAAAAATAAAGAGATGGTGCTTTATCCTTTGTTGGAACTCACTGCTGTATGGTGGGTCCTATCTTTATGTCCTGGCCTTCTCGGTGCCTTATTCAATAGTATTGGTAGACGTAAACTGGATATCTTCTCTTCCTCAGGTTAAATGGTGATACAATAAATGATGAGTATGTGGTTGCTACCATTTTCTAATCAGCAGTCTTTTTCTGCTAGAGTATGATCTGGCTATTCTTCACACATCATTTGCAAGGCTTCTTGGACACCCAACAGCAACTCCAGTGGTAGTATATCATGAGTATCTCTGTCTTCTTTTGCATCTTAAGTCAAGATCAAGTTAGTGCTTGACACCACTCTTTATTTATTTTTTATTATTATGTTTTTTTGGGTAGAAACTTGAAAGGGATAGTGCATTTAACTGAAAAGTGTCAATTGCAATTAACTAATAAGTATATGCGTTGGCTGTCTCAGCTCTAGTTTATTAGAATCCAATTGAAACAAATGCTTGACATGCAATATACTTTTCATGTCAACTTGGCACACCATACAAATGGAAAAGATATCAGCGCATTTTGGTGCACATGCAAGACAACTTGCACAAGGAATAAGCATTACTTTCATGGATGTGAACTATAGATTAGTTTATGGGTAACATTGACATTTTTCTGTTTTCTTATTTTTAACCCCTTTTTTTTTATAATAATTTTATGGCAGGTGTTTTGGGATGGAAAATGGTAGTAACAGGATTTGAGGAAAAAACAGAAGTAACAACTAAGCTTGAAATTATAGTATATACCTAAACGAAAGAAGGCATTAGATGTAAAAGTCCAGAAAATCATTCTTACTAAATTGTGTATGTGGTCATGACTTGATTACTTGTAATAAGTTTGATACAAGTGTCTTGGAAAATCTGGCATTTTGATCTCATTCAAAATAAGAGTTCAAGGAACATCTGTCAGTTCTCATGTTAAGATGAACTGCATGTATATTTTCTTTTATATACTTAGTTCTAAGTTTGACACTTGCAATTGTTGTCATATTTAGGAGCTGCATAAAACTTCAGATGAAGTTCAATTCTTCCATGACCTAGTTGTTAAGTTAAACTAGGTCAGTTATCATGTTAAGATGAATTGTGTATATATTCAATGCTTATTAGAGTTTTGTTTTCATTTTTCATATGTTCTTCTATATTTCCAAAGAGGCACCTGAACCTAGGTACACAAGAACAGTGTGTGGAGAGACCCACGATTTGTTATTTTACTAGACTTTTGCTCACACAGTTGACCCTCTTATATTTAAAGTTACAATTAAAAAATTGAAATCTATATTGTTTCTGTTTATTATATCCTTACCTCAGTGAACAGCCCATTTTGTTATTCTTATAATTGTTTGAGGATCCAACTTTGCTCTATATTGTATAATTGACAATTCTAACATTTGATAATTAATGGTGTTTTTAAAAACCTCTTTCTTAATATTATTAGTTATAAGAATAAAAAACCTTATTCTTAATTATATTATGGACAATTTAATTAGCTTATTTTTTACAACAGTAAAAAATATATTTTTTTGGCAATTGTGTATTACTCCTCAGCATGGAGTTTTGTTCACATGATCAAAATTCTCAATGAGAGTTTATTTTTAAACAAGACAAGTGGACCTTCCTTCAGCCTCCCTTACGTATGCTCTTTGTCTTCCTTTTCTATACGTGGTATACTTCAAAATCAGGTGAAGTCCTTGAAAGAAGGTCCTATCTGGCTATCTCATGATGTGGTGGCCACTATCTCTGATTCTTTATTTTTTCTTTAATCAAAATTTGTGTTTGTCTGGTGCATTTTTTTTGTTTGTTTATATTTCTTCTTTAATTTCTAATCACCCGCGTTCATGGTACCCTTTCTCATATGTCCATGTCTCCCTACTAGCCTACTAGCTACTCATGCAGGCACAAAAGAGTTGGTTGGCACACACTTGTCCAAAGTTGATGAGAGATAATATTCTTTACTAATGATAATAATAATGTGCGTGCTTTTGTTGCATTTCTTTTAGTAAATTTACTACTCTTATAGTATACCCCATTTATTTGGTTTAGATAATGTGACCCTAAAGATTATTACTATTAGTCGTACCGATATGCTTTGTTCAAATTTGCTTGTGTTTTTGTTTAGATTTGGACCTAGGTTTGCTTGTGTGTGTTTGTTAATATCTGGGTCCAATTTTGGTAAATTTGATTTAGTTACTGGTTGATTTTTGTGTCTGAAATTTATTGATAGGTCAAGAATGTATTAACCCCTTTGTGATGAATTAATTGATTAATTAGTCAAGTTTATTAACCAATCCAATTAACATACAATATATGTGGCAGCACAAACAAATCACCAACTAAAATAAAATACAGTTTGTGATTTGTTTGCGAACATGGAAAACCTCCAAGGCAAAAAAGCCACCGGGTGATTTTAAGGTCATCACTCTCAAGAATCCACTATTATCATAACAAGCGGTTACAAGTAAAGGAATCCCAGTTCCTTATACCAACCTACAGTTAAACCCTTACCCCAATACACAATTGGACTTATTCTGTAGTGATAATCTCTTCTTTTAATGTACGGCTTCTAGTACATGACTAATCAATAGATACGCAGATTCAAGTACGTGACTTAAACACTAACTTGAGAAGGATGTTGGCTACAAAGTTCTTCAATTCATCACACGATGAAGATCACGAAACTCCTTGGTCACAAAACCCTACAGTGTATAAACATAGAAACTTCTTCAAGAGAAAGATCAACTAGGGCATGTCTCTGGTTCACAATATGCTTGTGAAAAACTTTTGCATTGATGTGCATCCGCTTTGATGGCCCTTAAAACAATCCTTATATATGTTTAGGGATGTGAGAAAGGAAAACCTAAACATCTATTCACGGATTGGATGAAAATCAGAACTGAAAAACTAACTTTCTTAAATCTCGACAGATATTCTATCTATCGAGCAACTGTTGAGCATCGGGCTAAAACAACTTATTAAATCTCGATAGATACTAGCTGTCAAGCTTTAAAATCCACCACTTCACTTGATTTTTGGACAGACTTGCATGGTTTTAACACTTGAACTTGAAACCTTATTCCTTGAAGCATTAAACATATCCTAGATCTATCTAATTACAAGTAAAGTGCGTTCTGTCAACGAGTTAGCCAATTCTATATTGACATATATTCTTAACATAATTCACATATATCCTAACAATCGCCCCCTTTGGCAATCCATGACAAAACTACAATGAAAAAATGAAAATATGAGAGAAGTCATAAATTACTCAACTCATACTCACTTGTTGAATACAATAAAATCTATCCTAACACAAACTCTTGAAAAACTTTGCAAGAAGAGAGTTCATGACAAGAAGACTTTGACAACCTGTATTTCTAAAACACTTTAAACGAAACTTATCACGGCATTTTAGTGTGAAACAGAAATAGAAGATTGCATACAATTAATAAAAAGCATGTACATAAAGAGAGAAAAGAAACAATACTTGAAGAGATAGGTGAAAATGTAATATCAATCTCATCAAATATATATATATATATATATATATCAATAATAAATACAGGGTTTGCTGCTATCACAAAGTGGTCACAAGACCAAAGGTACATGAACTAAGTATCTAGAAGATAAAGAAAAGAAAAGATACATAAGTCCTCACTACATCCCTCAAAGTATAAACACCCCCCCTAACAAAAATCTCCTATGCTAACTTTCCCCCTAAATACATGGCTACTCTCATCCCAAAACTACTTCCCTTTTTTGTCACGATTGACAAAAGGTAAGTAAGTCAAGCAATCATCTCATCAGCACTAGAAGAGCTAGCATTCCTATCCTTAGCATCATCATCAGAGTCACCATCATCATCCTTGTCCTCAGATTCCTTTGGAGAAGAAGGAGACTCAACGAAGCCACTAAGGCGAGCCTGTCATCTTGCAATACAACTGACACGGGTATTCACCTAACGCAACTCATCACTAAGAGTGTCAAGGTGAGCATCCATGCGCTGAAGCTACGCCATGATCACATCAAGAGTCACACCACCCGCAGAAGATGAAAGAGCGAATATGGATGGAGCTGAAGAAGCTGGAGGGGTCGCTATCTCGGTCTGTGTACGCCTTGGTCGAAGCTGCACCTCGCTTCGTTTAACGCTAGCAGCGCCTATGGCACATATAAAAAATAAGTGGTCCAACTCAGGATAGGATATGGAAAAATGGCGAATGATCCACGTGATAGCCGAAAGAAAAATAAGTTTATCACGGGTCGCCATATCCCTATAGACATCTATGCGGGATATAATAAAGTGAGAAGGGAAGTTAATAGAAATGTGCTCTAAGATGGATAACAAAAATCGAGCACGAGGCTCTGTGATAGAGTTATAGTGAGACAAAGGATGGAGAATGAATGTCATCACCGTGTTAAGGAATCTCGGACCCTTAGCAAAGGCTGAGCAACGAGTGTTTTGACGATCATCCCAAGAAGAAGGTGTTTCACAAAATAGAAACATGAGTTCGTCTTTAGACACAGTCTTAAGATGATCACAGCAAAGGTAGTCAAGATGCGCTACCCTCGGGACATATAGCACCTCGGATATAAGATCTAGAGTGACTGCAATGTGTGTACCTCGAATGTGAGTGATAAAATAAAGTACAAAATAGTTAGATTTATGCATGTTGGAGTAAAAATCCTGTATGATCATAGAAGAGCACATGACTGGGATGCCACACAGTGACTTCTAACCCTTATTGTAGATGATAGTAGGAAGGTCAGTATCGGAAAAATCCAATAGGATGACTTGACATACTAAATGAATGCCTCGTCGGGAAAAGTTCTCCAAAAAGTCCTTACAAGCTTTATCATCATGGAACCTAACATGTGAAGGAGTAGGATTAGAGGAAGATGCCCCCAAAATGAAGAGGGTTCTAAGACGGAGCATATTTTCGCTTGGGTGCCATAGAGCAACTAAAGAATGAAAGGAGAGTGAGAAAGAAACACGCAGAAAAGCACCAACACAAATCAATATCAAAATAAAGATAGAAGAAGGTACGTATGCATGAGAAATGCATGAATAGGTGACATGCAAAAGTAAAAACATCATGGGCTTAGCTCAATCCAATCCTATCAGCACACATGTATTCAACACATATAGCACACATCTATAATGCATGAAACATTTTTATAATGCAAATGTGATGCAATGCATGAACAATTAGGATCATTCAAACAAAACCCATCCCAAAAATTTTGCAAAACCTCATCAATTTGGAAAAAATCCCAAAAATTGCAAAAACCACAAAAGTTGGGTCAAAAGATATGAAATGCATGATTAATGAGAGAAAAGGAATCATACTAGAGGAAGAAAGTGATCTTGAGACTAAAGATTGAGTGGGGAAGAGGTTTAGAGTGATTGAGAGGTGTTTGGGAAGGTGAGGAGACAAAAGGAGTCGAGAGAGATTGAGAGAAATGAGAAAGAATTCACGCTGACCCTTTATACAAAAATCTATAATTCTCGATAGATCGAGAGGTATCGAGAGGTGTCAAGCTTTAAACTTCGATAGATACGGCTATCCAGGAGCTATCTAGAGGTGTCCACAGTAAAAGAGGCTCGATAGATCAAGAAGCTATCGAGCATCTATCAAGAAGACATAAAATTTCTCAATGGATCGAGAAGCTGTCGAGAAGTTATGGAGATTGCGATAAAAAAAAAAAAGCTGAAGAGCTCGATAGATAGCCTAGCGGTCGAGAGGTGTCCAGCAGCAGTCAAGATTGCTTAAAAACAGTTTTTCTAAAAAAAAAAAAAAAAAACACAAACATGAATGCAATTAAGCATGCTATACAACCAAGTATCCAAACAACAGTTTAAGCTCTCAAAATCATCTCTCAAAAAAAAAAAGAAATGTTAAGCACATAGATCCAAAACACACATACACACACACACACACTAAACAAGTCTAACTAATTTTATATTTCAAAAACAAGTCAAGACAGTTTAGTGAGTATACTTTAGCACATGTAAACCTTGTGATGGTCAAATCACATTATACTTGCACATGTATCAAAAGTAACAAAGAATATTGCGTGTTGTGTGAACATTGCAAGATTGCATAAGCATCTGCATGTTATGACGATTTGAGATATGAGTAAGAGTCCATTTGGATAGGTGTTTTCCTGCACAAAAACGCGCGGTTTGATACAAAACGCAATATACACAATCATTTGAAGAAGCTGTTTCAACAAAATTACATTTAGAAATCATACAAATCCACGGTTTCAAAGAAGCAGAATCTAATTGCATTTTCAATAGGGAACAAATACAACGTTTTCGCATTGCTATTTGTTTCGTTCAAAAAACCAAAAATACCCCCAAATAGCTGGCTATATTATCCCCATACGATTCACTTCACCGGCACGAAGTAGCCCCTTGTTCCACCTGGGGTTGAATTCCAGTTGATTCCGAGCCGTTCCTATCATTCCGGTTGATTTCGGTGAGTTTCGACCGGTATACTAATTCCAGCCGGTATTGAAATCAAACTCGATCAACCCATCTTGTCACAACATCGATCACTTGAGGAAACGCATCTCATCACATCAATCTTCTTTTTCTTCTTCTTCTTCTTCAGTTTTTCTGTGCGTTTCATCCTTTGCAACTCTTCTTTCTTATTCTTGTTGTGGCTATCTTCTTCTTCAGTCTTCTTTTTAGTTTGTGAGCCTTCATATGGGCTGCCTGACTAGTACTTGAAAGGGAAGCTACAATTTAGCTTTTTATGTTGACTTATTGGCCCCCTGCCCTCCTCCATACCATGTGATCTAGCTTTTTAAAAAAAATAAGTTTTAGCTTTTTTATCTTTAAATATTTATATACATTTTAATCTTATAATATTCTAAAAAATTGTTAATATTAGTTTATTTAGGAAGTTGAAAAATGGGAAAAACTGAAACAGTAGTGAATAGGAAGCTTCTTGAAAGCTTACTTGTGTACAATACTCAAAATGTGAGTTTTATTTACAAAAAAAAAAAAAAAAAAAAAAAAAAAAAAAAAAAATCATTAATAAATGTTTTTTAAAATAATAATCCCACTTTTTTTAGTAGAAAACTATATTAAATTTATTATTTTATATAATAGTAATAATAATATATAAATATATATATTTTAGTAATAATTCCAAAACGGTTTCCAATTACAGAAAAATTAAGATAACCTTAACAATATAGTTAAGTCATTTTTTGGAACTTATACTCAAAACAGCTATTTTTAAAACAGCTTATCTAAACGTTTAATATGACTTTAAAAATAGAAAACGCATATTTTCACATTTTTACCAAACACATATCCGTGGTTTTTTAAATGGAGTTTTTAAAATACACATTTTAAAAGCGCTAGTTTTTAAAATGTACATTTTGAAACAGCTTATCCAAACAGGCCCTAAACCACTTTAACTCACACACAATCATAATTACTTGATGGGAACTATCACCTTCGAGGTACATTCTACAACTCTCACATCTCCTAGAAGACACGCTTGCAATCACATTTAAAGCATTTTTATTCTTTTTGCTTTATTTATTTATTTATTTTTTTGCATATTTTTCTTTTATTAAGCATATCATGCATGGGCATATAAGAGAAATAAAAGAAATACCCAATGTTGTTAAGCTTTTGATATTGCAATTTTGCTATGCCGAACCATATAGATTTTATTTCATGATTGGTGGATAACAGTGATGAGATTGTTATTTATGCATTTTTTTTAGGATTTTCTAATCCTACTCGTCAAAAAGAGTGATACAATTGTTAAATACAAGAGATTACTTAATCTTACTCATCACAAACATGAGCCATAAAACTCACTTACTTAGTTATGCATAAGATGCTCATCAAAGTTACAAAAGATACAAAGTTTAGAAAACTTTGTTTCAATGGCGATCCAGGGTACACA
Source organism: Castanea mollissima (assembly GCA_014183005.1). Taxonomy (NCBI): domain Eukaryota; kingdom Viridiplantae; phylum Streptophyta; class Magnoliopsida; order Fagales; family Fagaceae; genus Castanea; species Castanea mollissima. The sequence continues at coordinate 7,521,882 of JACAVU010000002.1, read as the reverse complement.
AGTACCAATGTACACCAACACACACTGTTTTTGTATTTTTCTTATTTTTCAATTTTATTTTTATTTTAATGAAAAACAAAACTAAAACCAAACACACAAAAACATGCTAAGCAAAGCAATGCATAAAACTAGTCTGACTTAAAACAAAAAAAGCAAAACACACAAGTAATGCAAGCAAAAATAGAGAGAGAGAGAGAGAAAAGTGACTAAATCACTTAGATCATTTTTCCTTCCACACCTTGAAAGAACCTTTCCTTTTTGCAAACCCTTGAATCGGCAGTGAGGGGGAAGAATTACAACCGTTCAAGTTTGAAAGGAACATGAGGGCTCTAAGGAGAACTCCAAGAGGACCAAGAGAGGATGGAAATTGATTCTGGTTTCTCGATGAGATCATATTGTTGCTCTGTTGAGTGGATAACCACTTATAGCTATTAGGTTGAGTATGTCCGGTTGCTCCACAGTGATGGCAAAGATACTGCTTCTTTTGTTTAGGCTTTTGAGTATTACCATTCTTAGCCCTAAGGTTTTTAGTTTCTTTCTTAACAAGCTTAGGGGGTGCTTCTAAGATAGATTTACCTTTTTTTATGTTCTCATTAGCTAACACAGTTTTGATATCATTGTTCTCAGATTTAACATTATTAGCAGTAGAAACAAAAATAGTAATACTAGAGGAAGCAGTATTAGGAGAAGAGAAATCATACCCTAAACCAGTTCGATCAGAAGCAGATTCTTGAAGGCTGAGCATCTCATCAAGCTTTGCACTTGAAGTCCTCTCCTGCTGAGCTCTGACTTGGAACAACTCTGCCTTAAGCTTCTTGGTCTTTTCAGCTAAGAAATTATTCTCAAATCTTAGTGCTCCAATAGTCTAATTGGCTTTATTAAACTTTGTGGAGATTTCTTCTCGTTCAAGCTCTACATCATTAAGCTTCTTGGTAGCCAACCTATACAACTTCTCATGCTTTTCAAAAACCTTGTATAATTTTGCATAGGCTGTGTGGATGTCATCCTATTCATCCATCTTTTTAAACATAGACTCCACCAAGTCCTCTTCTTCATCCACATCTTCTACAATCCTCTTAGTAGGATTGACGGTGGCGGTGAAAGCATTCAAGATTCCATCATCCTTATTTTTAGAATCATCCTCAGGTTTGGTGTCGCTCAATGTAGCAGCAAGTGCTTTGCTTTTCCTAATGTTCTTAAGATATGTAGGGCACTCCTCTTTCATGTGTCCAAAGCTTTGACACCCAAAACACTTGGCTCTTGAGGGAACAGTGTACTAATCGCCATCTCTAGCATCCTTCTTCTCTTTGTCTTGGCTCTTAGACTGAGAAGAACTAGATTGCCTATGGTCCTTGTCGAAGCCTTTCCATTGGCCATTTTCATGAACTTCTTGAATTACCTTGTGATGTAGGACTTCATTTTAGAATCTTTATCGTCTGAAGACTCATCTGTGTCATTGCTCTTGGCCTTCAGTGCCATGCTATTACCCTCACTTGATTTCCCAGTCCTTGTCAAACCCAACTCATAGGTCTGCAGATTGCCAACCAACTCTGTCAAAGGAATTTTGTCAATATCTTTTGATTCCTCAACAACGGTGATCTTGGCATGAAATCTCTCTAGTAGAGATCTGAGTACATTTATCACAATCTTGGGTTTGAGAATGGTTTCCTCGAGACTAAAGGTTGAATTCACTATGTCCTTGAGTTTGGTATAGAACTCATCAAATGAATCATCCTCCTCCATCTTGATTTTTTCAAAGTTTGTAGTAAGCCTCTGAAGTTTTGAATCCTTGACAGCCTTGATTCCTTCATAGGTTGTCTAGAGGATGGTCAATACTTTTTTCGCAATTTCAGTGGAGGATATCTTCTTGAACTCCTCATTTGTGACAACACTAAATAAAAACTCAATGCCCTGCTGTTGAAGTTTGCCACCTTGATCTAAGCATCATTCCAATCGGCCGACACTTCCTTTGGCTTGGTCCAGCTTATCTCCACAGCTTGCATCACTTTCTCATCTAAAGATTGCAAGAAAGCTCTTATGTGTACTTTCCAGTATGCATAATTAGTTTTATCAAATAAAGGAGGTATAATGAGTGACTGTCCTTTATCCGTGACAAACAGGGGTCAATGGATTACATAACAAAGATTAATCCTAATAAGAGTGTGCCTGCTCTGATACCACTTGATAGGTCAAAAATGTATTGACCCCTTGTAATGAATTAATTGATTAATTAGCCAAGTTTATTAATAAATCCAATTAACATATAAATATATGTGGCAGTACAAACAAATCACCAACTAAAAAAAAATGCACCGGAAAATAAAGTTGACACAGTGGTTTGTTTACGAATGGGGAAAACCACCAAGGAAAAAATTCCACTAGGTGATTTTAAGGTCACCATTCCTGAAAATCTACTATTATAACAACAAACAGTTAGAAGTAAAGGAATCTCAATACCTTATACCAACCTACAATTGAACCCTTACCCTAATACACAATTAGACTTGTTCTATAGTGATAATCTCTCCTTTTAATGCACGGCTCCCAGTACGTGACTAACTAATAGATGCATGAATCCCGGTACATGACTTAATCACCAACTTGAGAAGGATGTTGGCTGCAAATTTCTTTAGTTCATCACACATTGAAGATCACAAAGTTCCTTGGTCACAAAACCCTACTATGTATAAACACAGAAGTTTCTTCAAGAGAAAGATGAATTAGGGCATATGTCTCCAGTTCACAATATGCTTGTGAAAAACTTTTGCATTATGTGCATCCGCTGTGACTGTAACGCCCCAGCCCACTTAAAAAAATAAAAAGAAGAAGAAGAAGAAGAGAGGTCAGATTTTTTTTTAAGGCCCACATGTGCCCCACCTAACTCATCCTCCCCCACCACATATCTCACAATTCTCTCTTTTCTCTATTTGGCCCGTCACTCTCATTCTTGTTCTTCTTTTCTGTTTCATTTCCACTCAACACAACACACATACACACACTCCTCTCCCTCACTCTCCCACCGGTACACTACTCATCACCTCCACCATTTTTCCAACAAGATCATCGAAAAACCCTAAAGAGCATCACACCTTCACATAATTTGAGGTAAAAGTTCTAATCTCTTTTGATGGGTATTATGTTCTTGTTCGAGGTTATCTTGCCCAAGCTTTAGTAATGATGTTCTTGAGATTTATGAGCTTCTTAGGAGATATTCTTGTAATTTTGTATGTGTTTTTGATTTGGTGGACTAATTTGATGAGTGGGTTCATGGTTTTACTAGAGGTGGCTAACTAAGGTTTATGAATGGTGAACATTTAGGGGTTTTGAGGTATATCATGTGAAATAAATAGTGAATATAATTTTTATGGTTTATTTGGAGCTAGTTAAAGATTTAAATTGTTAGTTTTGAAGGATATTGTGACTTTGGTGTCTAGGCCTCTTGATGATGTTGTGAAAATCTTGTGGAAGCTACTCATAAATTATTGAGGTTTTGATATTAGAGATAATACCTTGAATGATTCATGAGTATAATGGGAGTCTATGCCTTGTAATGAAATTGTTGAGAAACTTTGGAAGTGGAATACATTATTTGTGAGGTTAAATGCTAGGCTTTCCTAATTAATTTCTTAGTTAGCAATTTCTAATTCATAGTTAGATGCAATGTCAAGCTTTATGCCTATTGTGATAAGTTTGCTTGATATTGTTTAGGTTCTAGCTAATCTTATTTGGAGCTTGAAAAATTAGGCTTTTGCAAGTTGCAAGGTAAGTAGCTTTTAATGGGATTTTTGGAAAATAACCATATTGCATAAACATTATTTTTGAGTCAAACACATTTTGGAAAATTAATGGTGGAACTATGTTTTTCTAAAAAGTGTTGTGTTGTGACTCTACTATTTATGATTATATATGAAAGTGCATATTCTTATTGCATATGGGGAATTGCATGATTTGTTAGCATGGAAAAGAGTAGCATCTTGATTATATTCTTGAGAATGAATTTTATGGATTTATTGCATTATTTGCAAAATATAAAGATGCTTTATCTTGAACTATGTTATTTGGGAAGTTAATACAAAATCATTTTGACAAGAAATGAGTTGAGGGCTTTGAGAACCTTGTGAATATCTTGGGCATTCAAATATTTTATGAAACTACTTGGAAGTGAATTATGTATTTTGAATTAAAGGTAATTTGTGAGCTCTTTATGTTCTACCCATGTGCCGTGACATGTGATTACCTAGCTAGATACTATAGTCCGTGTGACATTGGTATCTTAGCACCCGTCTTTGTGATGGTTATTGAGTTCCATTTTTGTGATGGCATATTTAGCTCCGGCTATGTGTCGACGATGAGTTCTGTCTTTGTAACAACAGATTAGTTCCGTCTTTGTGACGGCATTATCATGTGGACTTGGGTTTGGAATTGTATTGTTATTGCTCACAAATTATAGTATGTAGTTTCATGAAAGCATTTTGAGAAGCTTTGTGCCATGTCATTTTATTCATTCTTGTCATATTCTTTTTGGAAATGGTTTTGTAGAAATCATTTGGAAATTCCCAAATTAAAACATGATTTGTAAATTGTTATCATCATGAAACTTGCATTTCCCCACCCCACCCTCATTAATTATACTGGGCTCTATTTCATTATATTATTTTACAAACTTTTTCAGAGTAGGCAACTATCTTTTTGAGATAGCTTTTTGGTGGATAGCAATATTTAGACTTACTGCTGATGGAGGCTGACTTCTGTGATGGAAATAATTGATGATGTATAACTTAAAGTAGGCTTGACCCAATTCTTTTGTATCTAATAGTGGTTATGCCTTTATTTCCACTAATGGGACACATTGATGTTATATAATTATTTATTCAGACCTCTATTCTTTTGTGACCAATGGTCATTGTATTTATTGAATAGAGATCTGACTTACTTGGGAGTATATTTAATGGAATTATTAGTATAATTCTTGATGTTGGTACTTGTTATGATTTTATTTGGATTGAATTGCTAAAAGGAACAAAATCTACAGGTGCCTTTGAGATGTTTTTCTCATGCTTTGGACCTTCAGGTTTGGGGCATGATAGTGATGGCCCTTAAAACAATCCTTATATATGTTTAGGGTTATGAGAAAAGAAAACCTAAACATCTATTCACAGATTGGATGAAAATCAAAACTGAAAAGCTGACTTTCTTAAATCTCGATAAATACCCTATTTATCAAGCAACTGTTGAGCATCAGGTTGAAACAGCTTATTCAACCTCAATAGATACTAGTTTTCGAGCTTTAAAATCCAGTACTTCTTCACTTGATTCTTGGAAATACTTGCATGGTTTTAGCACTTGAACTTAAAACTTTGTTCCTTGAAGCATTAAATACATCCTAGATCTACTCAATTACAAGTAAAGTGCGTTTTGTCAAAGAATTAACAAATTCTATATTGACATATGTTCCTAACATGATTCACATATGTCCTAACATTTATAAATTTTTTTCAATGTTAAATTTGATTGGTTGTGTATTTGTATGAGCAACACATACGAGAGTGACTAATAAATGCTGAGTTTGTTTAGATCTAGTTAGTTTGAGTTTTGTGTTTGGTTAGCAGGAAAGTGTAAAAAAAATTTGATTGATCTTTCATTTTTGATTTTCTATCCTTTAAATACATGAATTCATATTTGTCTTGCAATTACTGAGGACTTTTCTTTCCCATTTTGCTTGGTAAAATGTGCTAGCTTTAAGTTGACACTTTTTTCTGATTTATTTTCCTTTATATTTATAGTTCTTGTCATATGAAATGAACAGATAGTATGTTCTCACAATGGTGCTTATAAATTTTTAACCTTTTTCTATAGGGTCTAAGATATCACTTGTCTTCATCACATAATCTCTTCAACTTTGAGTTTTGGGTTGGTAATTTTCAAAAATCTTGTGTGATTCTGATATTAAGCTTTGGCGAAGCATAACTACTAAAGCATGGGTGCATTATATAGGCGACTGAAAAGTATCATGCTGAAAAGGTAAAAATGCATTTAAATTTTGTTTTAAGAATGCCTCTCTAAGAATTTTGTTTTAACCTCTGGCACAATCTTCTTGTTTTATGTGGGCTTGGATTGTGTGGCAAGGGAGTTCATGGAGACATGGGAAAGAATTAGCTTTTGTTAAAAATGATAATTTGGTGGCAATGCATGGCTTACATGAGTATTGGTGGCTTGAAGGTTGATGGAGGCCTTGTGTTGATGCTGTTACATGGCTTAGCCTGACAGATTGTAGACTTGTAGGCCATTTTGCGTGATGTGCATGGCATTGATTGTGCTGGGTTGCGGTAGCCTTGCATTGATTCAGCCATGGTTAGGCTGTGGGTGCATGAGTTGTGTTGCCTTGAGTGTAGAGTAGGCATGTTGGGGCAATGTGAGAAATAACGTGGCTTGGGCTTTGTGATGCTTGCCAAGTCTGGCTGGATGCAAATGGTTGGTGATCAAATTGTGGGTTTTGAAGCTTGTAGGCATGGCCCAAGGCATCCATATGCATGTTCAACACAATTGGGCTGCTGGGCCTGTGGTTGTCTTAAGCATGGGCACATGTTGTGCACATGTGGGCAACAAGTGGCAATAGCATGATAGAGCAGTACCATGGTTGTAGGCTTTGTGGGTGTGCTGTTAATGCTACATATGGGCCAAGACAGTAGCAATTGTGTGTGGCCTTAGGCTGTTCCATGCAAGTGGTAGCATGTCCGAGGCCACAATTTTAATAGAACCCTTTATATATTCAAATATTTATTAAATCATATTATTTAACTTTCTTTTAATATCAATTTTTTCAATTACTTAAAATTTATTTTCTTGCCTTTTGAAAAGCAAAATTATTAATTGTTAGCTTTTGTTAAAAATGATAGGGTTAGTTTAGGAGTGCTGCAGCTTAGGGCTAATAGGTTGGGTGTTAAATCTCGACAAGGAGGACCAGAGTAAGCCTTTCTTTGAGTTGAAAATTTTGTTGGTTGTTGTTTTCTTTGAGTAAAATGAAAAACGGTAGAGATTTTAGTGTTTTTGGGTTGTTTTGGTTATAATTGTGGTAAGAAGTTAGTAATTTTGGGTTGTTTGGTTTGTGAGAAAAGGTTGGGGAGAAACGAAGTGATTGCATTTTTGTGTTGTTGGCTGTATTGCATTGTTAAGAAATTGAAACGGATATCAAAATTTATGTCTTTGATAAACAAAGTGATTTAGCTATATTTTGGCATAGAAGTTGGGAATTTAACTTGGGAGAATTTCAGTAAGTTAAAGATTTTATTTATTTATTTTAAAGAGTGGGTTGACTTTGGAACTGTGTGATGTGCTTCAAATGGTTGATGACAGGATGGAGGAAAAGAAAATGAATGGAATATCTGGGTCATGTTTGTTGCTTCAACCAATCCAAATGGTATGTGAGCTGGGTTGAGTGTTAAATCTTGAAAAATGGGAAAATTAAGAAGAATTTATAAGGGGAAAAAAAATATAAAAAGAAGAAGCTTAAATGTCTGTAGGTTATGCTGTTTTGATGTTCCAAAATAGTGATGCATTAATGTGGTTCAGTTAATCTGCTAAATCTTCATTGGGGTTCTGGGAAATCTGAGGAGGATAAAATCTCTAACTTGATGAACTTTCATGCCTTATGCTGATTTGACTTCCTTGAACTGAAGTGCTTACATTATAAAAGGCTTAGTTGAAGAGAGACTACTACTTGTCCCAGAAGTGCATAATTTTAGAGAATCACAAGTTAAAGTTTTTCTTTTTGTACTTTTCTGAACACCCAGGCTAAGAATAATGGTGGTAGGTTTATATGATCTTGTTGCTATGCGCTGCTAGTACACTACCTGTGTACTAGGTGTTGTTTCCTTTTCTTTCTTTTCGTGTTCTATAAAATGTACTTGTAAAAAAAGGTTTATATGATCATAGTTGTCACATTAGTTCTTTTTACTTGTTGCTTTAGTCATGTTTCACTCGATTTGTTGTAGGTCCTGTTTAGGGCTAATAGGTTTATGAAATCAAGGATTTTTTTTCCCTAAGTATTTATTAGTGTTTTGCATTGTTTACATCATTTTTTCAAGGAAAGGTCCCATTGTTATCTCTTACTGCAGTGCATCATCTTCACATATTTATCTTTGTGTTAGCTGTTGGCATGTGACAAAGGTTAGTTGTCCCTATTCCTTATAATTATCTGGCTATTGCTTTCTTTTTTTAATTATAACCAAGAATTTTTATTCTTTAACCTTGGATTCAATTTTCTTCTATAATATATTTTAATGGTGTAGATACATCAATAGAAACATTGGGAGGATTCTATCTTTAAAATGGAAAACCATCCAGAAGAAGGTAATGCTCAATTTCTCATTAAAAGTTTAAGTCTACATACTTTCCTATTTTATGCTTCCTTCTGCAGAATCCCAGATCATAAAATAAATTTTTTCCTTACCTTAATTCTTTTGGACTGAATGATATAGAATTGAGTCACTCAGAATTTTTCACTATGTTAAATGATAGAGTAATTATGATAAAATTGATTAAGACAAGCCTACAGTTGCGTTTTTAAAACGCGGTAATAGCCAAATTCAAAAAACAAAAGGGTTATAGCCACGTTTTTAAAATGTGGCTGTAGCTTTCCCCTATAGCTGTCTTTTACAAATGCGGCTAACGTATGTCTTATAGCCGCATTTCTATAAACGTAGACATTGATCCTGACCTATAGCCACATTTGTAAAAATGCAGCTATAGACCTTCAGCCTATTGTTACGGGTCGTAGGCCACGGTTGAAAACGCAGCTAAAAAAAATGCAGCTATAGGTCGAATTGACCTATAGCCACGGTTTCAGGAGCTATAGCCGTGTTTTTAAAACACGGCTATAGGACTTTTTTGGTAGTGGTTGAGGGTTCAGAATTTGTTTTAGGGCTTAATATTCTATGGATATTCGACAATTTTAGTGTAACTCGTCTACTCCTATATATTATTTTTGGTTTTTCTTTTTGAAAATATCAGAATATTCTCAATGCAATCATTTCTAAGACTAAAAGAGAAACGCGATCAAACGCAGTCAAAAGATGATTTATTAACTAGTTAATGTATCTTTGGCACGTTTTTTCATTTTGTTTCGACTTTCAACAATGCTGGCAAGGAAATCTAATCAAGTATATATATAATAGGGCTATGCTAAAAAGATGTAAGTCTCAATCAAGTACAATAGCCCGTTCCATTTAAGTACCTTCTTTTTAACTTTAAGTAATTAATACGTGTTGAGCTCATACCCATGGCTTAGGTCATTTGGGTCAGGTGGAGTTTTTTAGAATCGTATTAATTCATTGTGCACTGAATGGATTATTTTATAATGTAGTTAATAATTTAAATAAGCATCCAAATTATATTAGTCGATGTTTATTTAAATGTTATTGATGCGACAAAATCCAATCCATATAATTCAAAATGGATTATTATAGTTTTAAGAGCCATATATATAATAGACATATTACTCTTAAAACTTTAAAGGATCATTACCTTGGATAGATGATGATCTATAACCATGTATAGTAATATATTTGATTTCCATTACAAAAGATTTAACAAGACAATTTACCAAACCAAAGAAGGAAAATTAGGGCCGGTGTACTTCTTGCTAAATTAATAGACAAACTTAGATTTACATGCTTGGTTGAAGAACAACAAAGGTGAAACTAATGAAGAACTTTTTTCTTAGTCATGTTAACTTATGCTTGATGTTAATGATAATATATGTATGTATGCTTTCCAAGTTTCCCCAATACGAAGGATATGTGATAATGATAATTATAATATAAAGAAAGATTCTATACATAGATATATCTTAGGTTTCTAACTTTAGGTTGGTAAACCATGAACAAATAATGTCTTGGTTTAGTACTTTTAGAGTCTTTTAAGTGTTGTCAAGTTTGCTACCTAGGTGATAAAGTTTATTCTGCATAAGTGTGGACTCATACTCGACCGATCGAGAATCCCAAATCTTGACAAATTGAGTAGTACCTTAACAAATCAAAACTCACAATTTTAGAAATGCTAAAGTCAGCCTATTTAGCCCATTAAGTGATTAGGCTGGTGTGCAAATAAGTTAAAAGGTATTTAAGCAAACCCTAATACACATCCAAAAGACTTTTGGAGTTGCTCTCTTATAGATCTAAAGGTTTTGTGCCTCTAGCTCTTAAAAGCTTCTAAGGAGATCATTCAAAACACAATTTGAATCGGTGGTGTTGACGCCTCTGTAAAACCAGACATCACAAGAATTGGATATGAATCTTCAAGTAAATTATTGAAGTCATGGACTATAGATTCATGTTGCAACATCTCCATAGATGAGGAAGTACATGGACTAGGACTTGCATTTGGTAATGTTAATAAGTTTATAGGAGTAGGGTTATTCGGTTATTGTAGAAGTTGTAATTAGTTAGTGAATTTGTTTACCTTGGGATTGATAAGTTGAATTATTCTAGGATTTTTACTTTGAAATTTTTATTTCTTTTGTTTTCCCTGGATCACCATATCATTGTGTACTGCTTTAATTTTGATATGCTTGATTGTATTCTTGTTGGTAATTATTTAATTAACCAAAACAATTTATAAATAATCTAATTAAAATCTTGGCGCTAAAACTGTTTAATAACAATATATATATATATATATATATATATATATATATATCAATGATTATATAAATGCATGATAGAATAAATGGAATAACGTAGCACATCTACCAAACATTTAAGGTCTATTATTTTGTTATTCTAGAATTGGTTGACTTGGAAGTATTACAAGTGCGGTAGGAAGAATGGTAATTCAAGATGAAAGTGATATTGATGACGATTGCAATATATGGTAGACTTTGACATGAAATGTTAGAAGCTTAATTTGTATTTTATCCCTAGGCTTAAGTCCAACTCAAAGAGTATAACAAAGAAACAAACAAACAAAAAACTCAAAGTGCTCATTCAATCCAATTTTTTAGGTGAAATAAAGAACAACAAAATTTTCATCCAACTGTAAAGGAGTGAACCTTTGGAGTTTGGACATGTATTTTTTTTTTTTTTTTTTTTTTTTTTATCTGTGGCTGAAGAAAAAGGGTGGAAAATTTTATTGTTAGCCAATGAACTTCTAAGGTTGGTCATGCATATGGTTCCTATAAAAGTTAAAGAAGGTCCCAAAATACAGTAATTTCTGTGTGTATTTGTTTGTGTGATTTTGTCTGTTTTGTTAACAAGTCATATATACAATCCATCTGAATTAGGGGAAAAAAATATCAATTACAATTCTGTGATATGAATCTAGAATATTTCCTGGAGTACGTTTAAGATACATAATTCAACCAAAGTATTATTTTGCATTGACACTTGACTATATGAGGACTATTGATATACTGAGACGTTGATATTAGAAAGTGCTGCACTAATTCGACCGATTCCCTTTTTGGTTTTTAGGACCTGAAAATATGACTTCTTATAACAGGCTTTGGTGTCAAGTTATAATTAAGCACAATGACTTAATCAAATAATAATGAAAATTTAAACATGGAAAACGGCCAAAAGAGTATTTATATGCCTTAATTTTTTTTTGCTTTGTCTAACTATAGTTGAACTTTATTTGAGGGGGTCCTATAGTTGAACTTGATTTAAATTAACATTAGCAAGATCACTTTATAAGACAACTATTAATAATATTAAATATGTATTTGTGCTAGGGTTTTGTCAAATTTCCAAGGAAATATTAAACAAAGTATTAGCTAACATGATCAAGGTGGCTTCCGAAGTAAAATATGACCATTTCCAACATAGCCTACTACTACGAAGTAGAATTAACAAACAAGTGGTACAAATTACAAAATACAGTCATATGCCTTGAAAAATAGTTGGGTTGGCTTCAAAAGCGCTCTTAAGTATTATAAAGTTGATCAGGTTTTTATTTTTTTATGACTGAAGTATGAAATGTTGATTAGGTTTTATTTGGGTGTTGTTGCCAAAGCTAGAGAAGCATTAATTGTGGCGTTTCATATATCATTGTCGACATCTTTTTTGGTTAAAGAGGATAATACATAATCAACTAGAATCATTTTCAATATCATTGAACTGGTGACTTGAAGATTTTTTGTTAAAAAGAATTTGATAATTTGGTGATATAATCCATTGCAGGAAGAAGGATGAATGTCAGGAAAATGATTTTATGTATGCAATTCATGTTAAATATTAGTTATGATATTTTTCATGTTGAATATACTTAAATAGATGTGGAAGAGGGAAGCATTAAATAAAACACAAGAATAAGAGAGTTACGTGGTTCAGCCTTTTGGCCTACGTCAATAGAGTAAACTCTTAAAAGTATAATACAAAATCTGTGTTACAATGAATCATAACATTATAATATATAGTAAACTAAACTCTAGATAAACTTATAATACAAGTAGGAAACTTGGATTGTAGAAAAAGTAGAATTAACCTTGGACCTATACTAGTGGGCCAATATATCTCCAACATGTCTTAATAGAGGTATTCCACTCCACCTTCTCCTTTGAGCCTTTGACAAACAAGGTTCACATCTCTGAATTGTTAAAGAAATAGATTATTAACTTGTTTTTAATTGAATGTTTGTTTTAAAACACCGGGGTAATCAGGAAATGCAGATTGAACTTTGACCAGGTGTTTTACAAAATATAATATTGGCCACATATAGTAACACACTAGCACTGCTCTCATCGATGAGTGACTAGTTTTCCAATTGCCATTGTGGTTATAGTTGTTGTTTTCATTCAATAGATTTATTTAGGGTAGACTTTGAAACCCTTTTGAGTAGTATTAGGAAAATCCAATTGTAACTACGGTGAAGGTGAGAATAGCATCTTTTGGGGTTGGTATTGAAGGTTATGAGGAGTGAGAACCCTGTACTATATGGCGAAAGCGAAAGCAAAGGGTATGGATAAGCTCCAACATTATTATTAGAAGATGCACCCTTTATTATTTCCCTGTTTGAATACAAACTATTGGGAAGAGTAAAAAATTTAGGATGCATTTGGTTCTAGATTCTCAAAATTATTGAGATTGACAACCCAACAAATTAAAATCTATTTAGAATGCTTTGGTTAGTGAATTAAAGTGTTCTTTAATTATATGTTAAGATGACATGAGCGGTACCATGTTGAAAGCCTTAATTATATGTTAAGATGGCCGCTATTGGTTCTTGGATGAAAAAAAAGGAGGTTATACTAGTTTAGCAGGCAGTGAAAAATCTTAGTGCTATCAACACGTAAATCGGTATCCTCTGTCAAGCATTTAGAAGTAGCCTAGATAGTTTGCAGTAGCAATGTCATCAGGACTAAGGCTTAGCTTTATATTATAGAACCATCACTACCCTTGGTGGATATGAGGCATACAGAGAGAGTATATTTTATCGTTACTCTTTGCCACTTAGCTGCTTACCACAAAATATTACTTGGTGTCTCTACTCATTAGAATGTATACCACTCTATAGGATAGATCAACAAACTTAAGTGTGATAACTGTCATAACATTCTACAGTTATATTGTGCTTTAGTGTAGGGGCATGTACATGTGTTGCTCCCTTGGGTCAAAATTTTGAGGGAAAATTTCAATTCATTGGAGTCAGAGTATCACATGCAGAATTCCACGGCAAATGTGCTTCCATTCGACTAGTGGTATTCCCCTCCAGTTCAAGCAAGTGCATAATTGTTAGATGTTTAGTTAGAGTTGTCTTCAAGTAACCCTGGTCCCTAGCACAAACCCCTGATTTAATATATCAGCTGACCAATAGAGCTGTCTTCTGGGAAGCTATTCTTACTTTATTGGTCACATACTGAACTATTGACTTTGTCTGGAAAAAAAAAAAAAAAACTATTGCTTGTGATATAAGTACTTGCTTTCACAATATTTATTTCTCCTACACTCATCCTTTATACTTTCCCTCTTACATATGTGTGAAAAATGAAAATGTTTTGTCTGACAGGGTTCCGTGAAGGTGGAAGCCACAATGGACAAAATATGTCTATTTCAAGAAAATAATTTCAAATTCACAAGGTGATAGAATCTGAAATTTACTAGAAAAGTGATACAAAAGTCTGTATTGTTAGGTTCTAAGACTTTAGGAACTAATGTATTAGAACTTCACTTTGTATATGTTGGCAAACCATGATCAAAACAATAAGTCTAGGTTTAGACTTGCTTAAAGTTTGGTTAAGTGTAAGTTTGAAATCGAGTAATTGTAGGAGTTTATTGGTCAAATTCTGCAAGGCTTGATCGATCGAAAATTAGACTTGATCAATCGAATCTCACAGAACATGAACTTTCTACAGTAGTTTCATGCAAGCCCAAGCCCATATGACGTGTAGGGTAAAGTGTTTCACTCCAAGTCTAAAAGGAAAAACCCTAACTACATTTTAAAAGTTTTTATTGAGTTGTGTGTTGAATTTTTTGTGAAATCTGAGAGATGTTTACCTTCATACACACAATAGAGCTATCAACATCAAGATTTACATCAAGAACTTGATGGTTTCTTCAATCGTTGCATAAAGAACTTTCAAGTAGGAAAACTTGTGGTTGCTACACATATTCTTGATGTAAATCTTGATTTTGATAGCTCTATCAATTAAAGGTTTCAAGAATATGTGGTTACATCAAAGATTTACATCAGGATCATATGGCCTGTTGAATTTTTCTATTATTTCCTTGAGTATCTTTGTATGATTACATGTGGTGATATTTATGTGTGTTATACTACTTTAACCGCCTTAAAGGCACGTGATTATTGTCTTTGGTATTTGGATAGTAGTTATTCCAAGCATATGACAGGAAATAAAGCATTATTCAAGACACTCTTTGAAGGAAAGATTAGGGCACCCACGTTTGGAGATGGGAGCAAGTCTGTAATCAGAGGTATTGGAACAGTAGACATTCTAAGGCTGCCTGTTTTTGAAAATGTCTGTATGTTGATGCCCTTAAGGCTAATCTACTCAGCATCATTCAGATTTGCGACAAATGATTGAATGTTCTCTTCACCAAGTATGAATGTGAGATACTTGATAAAGGAGGTGACTGCATTTGCATTGGTATTAGGACTGTTGATAATTGTTATGGTATCACACCCAATATAAACAACAAGTGTTATAGCATAAAGATTAATCAATAAGATCTATGGCATTGACAGTTAGGACATACAAGTCACAAGCAATTTGAAAAAATCTCCAATTATGAAGCAGTTTTAGGTTTGCCCAAGTTTGAAAAGATAAAGAAAAGCATATGTAGACCATGTCAGATGGGCAAACAAGTGAAGTCCAAGCATTTGTCTATAAGTGAAATTCAAACAACAAGACCTTTGGAATTGTTGCACATTGATCTCATTGGTTTTTCCAGAGTTCAGAGTTTAGGCAGAAAGAAGTATATTCTAGTCGTTGTGGATAATTTCACTATATATACTTGGGTTGTGCTTTTGAGAGATAAGGCTGAAGCTCCTAATAAGATGATACACTTGTGCAAGAAATTGCAAGTTGGAAAGGGCTTCATAATAGCCAGAATTAGAAGTGATCATGGGAGAGAATTTGAAAACACTAACATTGCTACCTTCTGCAATGAACAAGGCACACAACAAGAGTTCTCTTCACTCAAGACACCTCAACAGAATGGAGTAGGGAAAGGAAGAATAGGATTATCCAAGAAATGGCTTATGTCTTGTTGAATGTTAGGACATATGTGAAAATTGGTATGAACATATGTCATTTAGAATTGAATAATCCTTTGATAAAATGCACTTTACCTATAATTAGGTAGATATAGGATGGTTTAAGTCTTCAAGCAACATATTGTTCAAGTTAAGAGTTAAAACCATGCAAATCTGTTCAAGAATTAAGTGAAGAAGTATTGTATTTTAAAACTCGATAGATAGCTCGACAGATTGTATCTATCGAGGTTTAAAAGGGAATTTTTGCCCGATGCTGGACAGTAGCTCGACAAATAACCTATCTATCGAGAATTATGGAATTCAGATTTCTAGATCTATTTTTCACACATATCCAAGCTATTTCTATAGGGTTTCTTTTCTCATAACCCTAGACATATAAAGGATTATTTTAAAGGTTGTCAAAGGTGATGCAACTTAATGCAAAGTGATTATTCACTCAAATTGTGACAGGAGACAATTTTCCCTAATTCATCTTTCTCTTGAAGAAGCTGCTGCGTTTGTGCGCAGTAGGGTTTTGTAACCAAGGAGCTTCTTGACCTTCATCGTGTAGATGAACTGAAGAACTTTGCAGCCAACATCTTTCTCAAGTTGGTGTGTCGGTCACATACTGGGATTCGTGCAAAGGAGTAAGCCGCGTACTGGGATCCATGCATCGATTGGTTAGTCATGTACTGAGAGCCGTGCATTGAAAGGAGAAATTGTCACTGCATTACAAGTCCAATTATGTATTGGGGTAAGGGTTCAACTACTGTAGGTTGTTATAAGGCACTGGGGTTTCTTTACTTGTAACCGCTTGTTTTGATAATAGTGGATTCTCAGGAGTGGTGACCTTCAATTCACCCGATGGAGTTTTGCCTCGGTGATTTTTCCCATTCGTAAACAAATCACTTGTGTCAAATTTAATTTCTGCTGCATTTAAATAATTTGGTGATTTGTTTGTGCTACCAAGCATATTGCATTTTAAATTAACTTAATTAATTCACTTGGCTAATTAATTGGTTAATTTACCTAAGAGCTCAATACATTCTTGGCCTATCAAGTGGTATCAAAGTGGGCACACTCTAATTAGAGTTAATCTTTGCTATGTGATCTATTGACCCTTGTTTGTCATGGATAGAGGACAAACCTTAATTATACCTCCTTTATTTGATGACACTAACTATGCATACTAGAAAGTACACATGAGAGCTTTCTTGCATTAGATGAGAAGGTGTGGCAAGCTATGGAGATAGCCTGGACCAGGCCAAAGAAAGCGCCGACTAATTGGGATGATGCTAAAATCAAAACAGCTAACTTCAACAGTAGAGCATTGAATGCGTTATTTAGTGCAATCCCAAATGAGGAGTTCAAGACGATATCCTCCACTGAAACTACTAAGGAAGCATGGACCATCCTTTAGACAACCTATGAAGGAACTAAGGCTATCAAGGATTCAAAAATTCAAAGGCTTACTATGAGCTTTGAAGAGATTAAGATAAAGGAGGATAAGTCATTCAATGAGTTCTATGTCAAGTTGAAAGACATAGTAAACTCTATATTTAATCTTGGGGAAACCATTCCAGAACCCAAGATTGTTAGAAAGGTGCTCAAATCTCTTTCAAAAAGATTCCATGCCAAGATCACTGCCATTAAGGAATCAAAGGACATTGACCAAATTCCTTTGACAAAGCTGGTTGGCAACTTGCAAATCTATGAATTGGGTTTGTCTAGGATCGAGAAATCAAGCAAGAGCAAGAGCATGGCATTGAAGGCCAAAAGCAGTGACACCGATGAATCTTCTGATGATGAAGATTCCATGATGAAGATTCCATGATGAAGTCCTACATCACAAGGCAATTCAAGAAGTTCATGAAAAATGCCAATGTGAAAGGCTTTGAGAAGGGCCGTAGGTAATCTAGTTCCTTTCAATTCAAGAGTCAAGATAGAGGAAAGAATGATGCTAAAGATGGTAGTTAGTACATTGCTCCGTCTGGACCAAAGTGCTTCGGATGTCAAGGTTTTGGACACATGAAACAAAAATGTCCAACTTATCTCAAGACCATTGGGAAAAGCAAAGCGCTTACTACTACCTTGAGTGACAACGAGCTTGAGGATGATTCAGATAATGATGACGAGGGAATATTGAAAGCCTTCACTACCACAATAAATCCTACTAAGGGAATTATTGAAGAGGTGGATGAAGAAGAAGACTTGGTGGAATTTAACTTTAAGAAAATGGATGAATAAGATGAAATCCATGCAGCCTATGCTAAGTTGTACAAAGTTTCAGAGAAGCACGAGAAACTGCATAGGTTGGCCACCAAGAAGCTCAGTGATGTGTAACTAGACCAACAAGAGCTCTATACGAACGTTGATGAAGCAAATCAAACCATAGGAGCACTACAGTTTGAGAACACTTTCTTGGTTGAAAGGACCAAAACGCTTGAAGATGAGATGTTCCAAGTTAGAGCTCAATTGGAAATGACTTCCAGTGCAAAGC
The DNA here is from genome assembly GCA_014183005.1 of Castanea mollissima. Taxonomy (NCBI): domain Eukaryota; kingdom Viridiplantae; phylum Streptophyta; class Magnoliopsida; order Fagales; family Fagaceae; genus Castanea; species Castanea mollissima. Next base: position 7,503,674 of record JACAVU010000002.1, on the reverse strand, counting down.
TTGATGAGATGCTTAGCTTTCAAAAATCTGCTTCTGATAGAACTGGTTTGGGGTATGATTTCTCTTCTCTAATATTGCTTCTTTTAGTACTACTGTATTTGTTCCACCTGCTAATAATGTTGATTATGAGAACAATGATGTTAAAACTATTTTAGCTAGTGAGAACATAGATAAGGGTAAATTTATCTTAGGAGCACCCCCTAAGCTTGAAAAGAAAGAGACTAAAAACCCTAAGACTAAGAAGGGTAATAACCAAAAATTTAAACAAAAGAAGCAGCATCTCTGTCATCACTGTAGAGTTACAGGACATACTTGACCTAATTTTTACAAGTGGTTAGCCACTCAATAAAGCAACAATATGATCTCATCTAAAAACCAGAATCAGTTTCTATCCTTTCTTGCTCCTCTTGGAGATCTTCTTAAGGCCCTTATGTTCCTTTCGAACTTGAACTATTTTAATTCTTCCTCCTCACCACCAAATCAGGGGTTTGCCAAACGGAAAGGTTATTCCAAGGTGTAGAAGGAAAAATGCTCAAAGTGATTTAGTCACTTTTTCTCTCTCTCTTTCTTTTTGTTTATGCATTACTTATGTGTTTTGCTTTCTTGTTTTTGAGTCAGTCTAGTTTTATGTTATGCTTTGTTTTAACATGTTTTTATTTATTTGTTTTCAGTTTTTGCCTTATTCTGTTTTTCCATTAAAAAAATTGAAAAATACAAAAAATACAAAAAAAAGTGTGTTTTATGTACATTAGTACTTGTCTACCTTGGATGACCATTGAAACAAAGTTTTCTAAACTTTGTATCTTTTATAACTTAGATGAGCATATCAATACACAACTAAGTAAGTGAGCTTTGTGGCTCGTGTTTGTGATGAGTAAGATTAATTAATTTCTTGTACTTAACACTCAAATCACTCTTTTTGACGGAAATAACTAAAAAATCCTAAGAGAAAGGCATAAATAACCATCTCACCACTAAAACCCGCCAATCGTGTATAACATATATATGATTCGGCATAGCAAAATTATGATATTATTGACTTAACATAATTGAGTATTTCTTCTCTCTCTTATATGCCCATTCATGATATACTCAAAAGAAAATATATGCAAAGAAAATCAAAAGCAAATCAAAATGCTTTTAAATATGGTTGCAAACGTGTTTCTAGGAGATGTGGGAGTTATAAAATGTACCTCAAATGTGATAGTCCCCATCAAGCAGTTATGATTTTGTGTGAGTTAAATTGATTTTCTCATATCTCAAATCAACATAATAAGAGACACTTATGTGATCTTGTGATATTTTCACACATATCACGCAAAATTCTTTGCTACTTTTGATACATGTGCAAGTACAATGTGATTTGGCAATCACAAGGAATACGTGTGCTAATGTATTCTCATTAAACTGTCTTAACTTATTTTTGAAATATAAAATTGGTTAGACTTGTTTAGTGTGTGTATGTGTGTGTGTGTGTGTGTTTGGATCTTAAATGGTTTACATTTTTCTTGTTGAGAGTTTTTTTGAAAGTTTAAAATGTTGATTGAATCTTTGATTAAGTAGCTTGCTTGATTGCATTCATTTCTATATTTTTCTCCTCCTTGAAAAATCTGTTTTTATCAAGCTCGACAGCTCTTGACAGATAGCTATCTATCGAGACCTTTGGACTTTTTTTCTTGACAGATCTTAACACATCTTTGATTTATTAAAGCTTTCTGAATTTGTCTCAATAGATTCTCGACAGATTCTTGATCCATTAAGAAAGTTTATGTCTGGCCGATAGATTCTCGACAGCTGTTCGATCCATCGAGGTATTTTTGTCATCGACAGATTCTTGATAGCACCTCGACAGATTTATCTATCGAGAATTATTGCTCGACAGAATCTCGATAAATCGTGGATCCATCTAGATGAGTTTTCTTTAAATAGATCTAGCACGAAATCTAATCTCATTTCTCTGGTTCTCACTCAACAGAAACTGTCTTTTCATCTCCCAAACTCTCTTTTTTCTCTCTAAACCTCAAACCCTCTTGGATTTCGGCCTAATCCTTGCTTTTTCCCTCTGGTAAGCTTCTCTAATCCTTCATTCTTCGTGCATTTCACGCATTTAGACTTAGGTTTTGGGTTTTTATGATTTTTTGGAGTTTTTGAAAATTGATGAGTTTTTTGTAAAAATTTTGGGTTGGGTTTTGCTTATATGATGTTATATGCTCATGCCTTGCATTACATTTGCATTTTCACAATGTTTCATGCATTATAAATGTGTGTTTCTATGTTGGAACCTTGTGCACTATTAGGATTGGATTGGGCTGAGCCCATGATGCATTTTTGTTGCACGTCACATGCTTATGCATTGTTCATGCATACATACCTTTTCATTCCATATTCTAGTACTATATGTTGATGGTGTTTTTCTGCTTCTCTCTCTCTCTCTCTCTCTCTCTCTCTTTCTCTCGGATAGTTTGCGCATGGCACCTAAGCGCAAAACTACTATGTCTTGGAACCCTTTTCGTTCCGGGGCATCATCTTCTAATCCTACACCTTTACATGTTAGGTTTTGTGATGAGAAGTCCCGTAAGGACTTCTCGGAGAACTTCTCCTCATGTGGCATTCATTCGTAATGCCACGTTATCCTATCAGACTTCTTCGATACTACTCTACCGACTGTCATTCACAGGTGGGGTTGGGAATCCCTTTATGAGATACCCCTGAGTTGTTCTTCCGTGATCATATAGGAGTTCTACTCCAATATACACAGTTTTGATTCTTCAGTACCTGAGTTTGTTACTTTTGTTTGAGGTACTCATTTAGTAGTTAATCCAGAGCTTATCTCCGAAATGCTACATGTTTCGAGGGATTTGCATCCTGATTACCTTGGATGTCCATGTTTGGGGACTGTGTCTAAAGATGAACTTCTGTCTCTCTTTTGTGAGACACCTTCTTCATGAGGTAAGCGTCAAAACACCACATGCTTGGGCTTTTCAAAAGGTTCACGGTTCCTGATTATGGTGATGACATTTGTTCTCTTTCCCTTGTCTCACTATAATTCTATTACTGAGCTTCGGGCTTGCTTTTTGTTGTCCCTAATTAAGGACCTTACTATTGACTTTTCCTCTCATTTCATTCTCTCATTTATAAATGTCTATAAGGATATGGCGACCCGTGATAACCTTATCTTTCCTTCTGCTATCACGAGGATCATTCGACATTCCTTTGTCTCTTATCCTAAGTCTACTCATTTCACCTTCATGGGTGCCTTGAGCACGGAGTCTATTAGACGGAGCGAGGCCCAGCTTCGACTGAAGCGGCCACAGTCCGAGACGGCGACTCCTCCAGCCTCCTTCACTCCATTCACCTTCGCTTCTTATTCTTCAGCGGGTGGTGTGATGCTTGAGGTGATAATTGCGCAACTTTAACGCATGGATGCTTGCCTTGACACTCTCATTGATAAGATGAGTCAGGTGACCACACGTGTGGATCGTAGTGCACGACATCAGGCTTGCCTTGGCGGCTTCGTTGCTTCTCCCTCTCCATCTCCACTGGCTTCAAAGGACGAGGACAATGATGATGGCTCCGGTGATGATAATTGAGGATGAGGATGCTAGCTCTTCTGGATCAGGAGATGACTGCTTCTTAATGACTTGCCTTTTGTCATTCGTCACAAAAAAGGGGAGTAATTGTAGGTATGAGAGTAGTCATTTACTTAGGGGGAGAGTTCGCATAGGACCTTTTTGTTAGGGGGAGTGTTTATTTTTTTAATAGATGCAGTGAGGATTTATGTATCTTTTCTTTTCTTTCCCTTTTCGATACAGTACCTTTTTGTACATCAATCTTGTGACCACTTAGTGACAGCAAACATTGTACTTATCTTTGATATATGTGTATATATATATATATATATATATATATTGATGATGATGTTGTTATCACTTTCACCTATCTTTTCATATGTTTTTTCTTTTCTCTCTTTAAACACATGTTTCTTATGTATGCAATCTTTTATTTCTGTTTCACACTAAGATACCTTGGTGAGTTTTGTTTAAAGTGTTTCAAAAAGACAGGTTGTCAAAATCTATCATGCCATGAACTCTCTTCTTGCAAAATTTTTCAAGAGTTTGTGTTAGAATTAGATTTTGTTGTATTCAACAAGTGAGTATGAGTTGAGTGATTTATGACTTCTCTTATATTTCAATTGTTTGTTGTGGTTTTGTCACAGATTGCCAAATGGGAAATTATTAGGACATATGTGGAAATTGTTATGAACATATGTTATTTATAATTGGTTAATCATTTAACAAAATGCACTTTACTTGTAATTGAGTAGATCTAGAATAGTTTAAATCTTCAAGCAACATATTGTTCAAGTCAAAAGAGTTAAAGTCATGCAAATCTGTTTAAGAATCAAGTGAAGAAGTGCTGTATTTTAAAACTTGACAGATAGCTCAACAGATTGTATCTATCGAGTTTTAAAAGGGAATTTTAGCCCAATGCTCGATAGTAGCTCGACAGATAACCTATCTATCGAGAATTATGAAATTCAGATTTTCAGATCTATTTTTAACGCATATCCAAGCTATTTGTGTAGAGTTTCTTTTCTCACAACCCTAGACATATAGAAGGATCATTTTAAGGGTCATTAAAGGTGATGCAACTTGATGAAAAGTGATTATTCACTTAAATTGTGACCGGAGACAATTTGTCCTAGTTCATCTTTCTCTTGAAGAAGCTATTGCGTTTATGCGCTGTAGGGTTTTGTAACAAAGGAGTTTCTTAATCTTCATCATGTGGATGAATTGAAGAACTTTGCAGCCAACATCTTTCTCAAGTTGGTGTGTCAATCAAGCACTGGGATTTGTGCAAAGGAATAAGTTGCATATTGGGATCTGCGCATCGATTGGTTAGTCACATATTAGGAGTCATGCATTGAAAGAAGAGATTGTCACTACATTACAAGTCCAATTGTGTATTGAGATAAGGGTTCAACTGTAGGTTGGTATAAGGTACTAGGATTCCTTTACTTGTAACTACTTATTTTGATAATAGTGGATTCTTGAGAGTGGTGACCTTAAATTTATCTAGTGGAGTTTTGTCTCCTTGGTTTTCCTCATTCGTAAACAAATCACCTGTGTCAAATATAATTTCCACTACATTTAGATAATTTGGTGATTTCTATGTGCTACCACGCATATTGCATGTTAAATTGACTTAATAACTATTGTCTACTTTTGCAACTAATAGCTAGGAGTTAGGTTGAATCGTATTTTGGGCAATAATGTGTAATTGGGCTATTTTTACTTTGAGCATTTTATTATGTGTAATGTGTTTTGTCACGGATTGCCAAAGGGGGAGATTATTAGGTTTTAAGACTTTAGGAACTGATGTATTAGAACTTCACTTTGTATATGTTGGCAAACCATGATCAAAACAATGAGTCTCGGTCTAGACTTGCTCAAAGTTTGGTTAAGTGTAAGTTTGGAATCGAGTAATTGTAAGAATTTATTGGTCAAATTCTTCAAGGTTCAATTGATCGAAAATTAGACTTGATCGATCGAATCTCACAGAACAAAAACTTTCTGCAATAGTTTCAAACAAGCCCTAGTCCATGTGATGTGTAGAATTAAGTGTTTCACTCCAAGTATAAAAGGAAAAACTATAGCTACGTTTTAGAAGTCTTTGTTAAGTTGCGTGTTGAATATTTTATGAGATCCGAGAGATGTTTACCTTCATACACACATATAGAGCTATCAGGATCAAGATTCACATCAAGAAATGGTTGCTTCAATTGCTGCATAAAGAAATTTCAAGAAGATATGAAACCTTTGAGAGGTGTCTTAAAGTCACAAGTAGGAGAACTTGTGGTTGCTGCAAATCAAGAAAAGAATTAGTCCGTGGACTCGAAGCTGTCACGTGGTCATGGTAGTAAGTTTTCCACGTGAGGTAGCAATAGGTTGTTAGTGGTCTAAGTCTTATTGTACAAACTTCAATTCATTCATAGTGGATCTGCTTTTACCATGAGGATAGGTAGGTTAAATCATTTCCAGGTTTTTTACCTGTTAGGTTTTCCTTGGTCATCAGATCTTTGTGTTCTTTACTTTCCACATTATATTTGTTTTACACATATTTGTTTAACCTAGACTTAATTAACAATCTCATTAATCAACTTGGCTTAATATTAAATTAAACATATTGTGTTAAGGGGTCTAAAACTTAACATGTATTTTTATTAATATGAAAACTAAAGTGTTTTGGTGGCTACATTAAGTTTTTTTTTTAAAAAAAAAAAAAAAAAAAAAAAAAAAAAAAAACCTCCTAAAAAGCTTTATTCATGTTAAGCAAAAAAATTAGGTGCCAAAATAGTAAATTTTACCATAATAGACAAAATTAAGATAATTGCAAAACTAAATACCATCGTTTTTACTCTAAAAGACGTCCCAAAAAGACAAAACCTTATTCTAACAAATTTTGAATAAAAAGTGGAAAAGGAAATAAATATTACTAAAAATAGCAAAAATAAGCATTTCAAGATCTAAATGAAGGAATTTGCCCAACGAGATAGATGAGAATCTGGATTTTAGAGCACTTGAAAGTTGATACATAATAATAACATGTTTAGTTAGAAGAAAATAAAGTATGCCTTATATGTATACATTTTCAATTTTCAATGGGATCCATCACAAAAAAAAAAAAAAAAAATGGTATTGTTTGCAAAATTGTACCAAGTTTTCATTTTTAATATCCTAAAAAGTGAGTTTGAATGTAGAAAACAAAAATGTCTTTTGCCCGTTATCATTTTTGTGAAAATAAAAACAGTGGCATTTTGTAAAAAAATCAAATTTGTGGGTCCCATTAATAGTGACATGTCTCATTAAAACACACATATACTCTCTCTCTCTCTCTCTCTCTCTCTCCTCTCTCTCTCTCCTCTCTCTCTCTCTCTCTCTCTCTCTCTCTCTCTCTCTCTCTCTCTCTCTCTCTCTCTCTCTCTCTCTCTCTCTCTCTCCTCTCTCTCTCTCTCTCTCTCTCTCTCTCTGTGATGTTGGGATTTAATGAAATTTGTTTGAATTTATGGGTTTTCGAAGTTTTGGTTTGGGTTTTTTTTGTTTTGTTTTTTTTTTTCAATGGATTAGGCTTGTGACGTAGAGATTTGGGCTAGGTATTGGCTTGCGAAGGTGGTTCCTATGGGTTTTTATGGAGTTGTGGTTGGGCTTTGGTGGATTATGAAGATGTGGAGTTGTGTATGGGTTTAATGAATGGGATGAATGGTTTCCATCGTGTGATAGGTGACCGTTGGTTTTATCAGAAAATAGAAGTATTTAAGCAAAACAAAAACTAGACCAAAATTGGTGCCAAACAAAAATTGAGTTGGAAACAAAAAATGAGTGTAGGATTTGAGAAGAGAAATAAGAATAGAAAATGAAAATAAAAAATGACAAACCTTTAAGAAATGAATAAAGTTTCTCTCCAAACTAATTTGGAAAGCAACTCTTCAAACTTCTCGTGTATCTCTTTTTTTGTGAATTTTGAAAATTTAACCATTGAATTTCATATTTCTTATATTCCTAACGTGCATATCATATTTCATTCAAATTAAATGTTATTTATTATTCAATTAATAAATTTATTTTTTATACACAATTTTAAATTACAAAAATATGAACTTTTAACATTTTTTTATAACAAAACAATTGATCTTCAATGATTAGATTTTCAAAATTCACACTTAATATAAAGATATATAAATCGTTTGTAAAGTTTCTTTTCAAACTAATTTAGAGATAAATTTTAATCTTTAATCTTTTTTAAATTTTGCAAGTATAAATGATATAATAAAAGTTGATATTAGATTTTCAAAATTCACATTTAATATAATAATATATGAAGAGTTTGCAGAATTTTTTTTCAAACTAATTTGAAAATAAATTTTGTTGTTAAGAAACCAAACAGTACCCAAGTATTTATAATTGTTTTTTTTTTTTCATTTTTTCCTTATCATTGAATTTTTTTTTTTTTCTCGTCATTGTGTGTCATTCAGTCGTATGGAAATGCAGTAGTGACTGAATCTAGATTTTCACAAGTATCATTTTTGTGGGCCCCTCCATGTATATGTCTTCGGTGTCAGTTAAAAAATCTAATAACGTGTACTACAAAAGTATTGAAGAAAAAGTAACAGAAGAAGCCATCATAAAAAATAAAAATAAAAATTACTCTAATAAAAATCTCTAAAAGGCTCAAATGTCAATTTTGATTTTTGTTGTCATTAGGTGTACCCGTAGAATTTGCATGCTTTTGTCTTTCACGTTATTTGAAATAATATCCTAACTGTTAAATATTTCTTGGGTGGTACGGTTTTAGTATCTGTTAAAATATTCAAGATTATCAACAAAAAAAAAAAAAATCTATTAAAATATTTAAATAGGATGTTTTATAATGGCCTAAATTAATACATGTTGGTCTTAACATGTTGAAGATGATTACTTTTCTGTTATGGAAGTATTAGATACTTTGCTTCATATCTTTTTCAATATTATTATCAGCTTCTTTGGTTGCTGATTTGTGTCTCATTTGGAACAACAAGTTGCAATAATTATGTTTGAACTAAAATTAATTTTATTCTTTTACTGTTGCTTGTAGGTTATATAAGATAAACCTTGAACCATTGATCTTTTCTCGAAGTGATTATTGACTTTGTGGATTAGGATTTCAGGTTCAAAAACACCTAACTTAATAGGACTTTTGAAATATGCATAAGTTAACTAGTAAGAATTAAAAATCCTTAGTGAATAAATTGATCTTCTTGACTAAGATACAATGCTTACTTGAGATTCACTAAATCAACATAAAGCATTTCTATGTAAACTATCGTGATATTAGCCATCTCGATATACATATTTGAACAATTAATCTTTGGGCTATGCAAAAAAATCGCGTGACCAGCCCGACCCGACTTGCACCAACTAAACCCATCCCATGCGGTTCTATCAAGTGAGGCGGGTCAAGTTGGGTGGGTTAGATAGATAATTCAGTGGGTCAGGTTGAATAACAAGTTGATATATGTTTAACCCACCACAAACCGACCCACCCGCCTACACACACATATATATACTTTGTCATGCTACAAAAATCTACCTCACATATACTCACACTTTATTTCTCTTATCTCTTTCTCTTTCTTTTTATTTTTCAATTTTCACATTTCTCTTCCCTAATAAACTCTAGTTGCTCTTTCTGAGATTTTGTTATTATTCCTCTCTATGTACATGAAAAATTTCATATTTTGAGATATGTTTCTTTTTAATGTAATAAAATTTCAGCGTTCTCATAAAAAAAATATATTAATTGCAATTATTTTTAATAAAAATTACAATTTTTTCTTTCCTTTTTTTATTTGAGGGAGCCAATAATTATCCAATTTAATTGACATAATTTCATTTAGTCTCTCTATAAAAAAAAAAAAAAAATTAAATCAATTGCCAACCTTGTTACAAACCCATGGGTAGAATTCACCCTTGAAAACCAACTTACAAGGGTAGGGTGCCCAAGAGCTTATAAACACATGGTTAAGCTTACACCTAACCAATGTGGGACACTAGGATCATAACAGACCACCACACTCTGTAGCCGACGTCCACGACTGCTCACTCTAGCGACACTAGCCTGTTGGTAGCCCTTTCTCTTTTGGGTGGCTCTACTCAACTATCAGTAATTTTGATCCACCCTCTAGGTTGCCCCTTTTGAGATCCGACCATAAAGCTGCAACTCATTTGATCCCATACTCAATGAGCTACGCCCAATCAATCGGAGTGATGGTTGGTTCTGATACCAAATGTTACAAACCCATGGGTAGAACTCACCTTTGAAAACTGGCTTGCAAGGGGAGGGTGCCCGAGAGCTTATAAACACATGATTAAGCTTACACTTAACCAATGTGGGACACTAGGATCATAACAAACCTGCTCAACTCATTGAGTTGAAACCGTTAAGATTTTCAACCGATTCGCTAGTTTTCCCAACTTGCCCTTGGCAGGTTGGTTAAAAATATTTTCCTCCACTTACCCAACTTGGCTTGCTCACACTCTTATTATATCTCATTTAAAGCTAAATCACAAGAAATTAAGGGATTCAAGCATGCTGGATTAAACTAACTCCAAATTACTTAGAATTGAACAGTAAATCAGATAAAACTTAGATTAACAACAACAAATTGCATTAAACTTAAATACATGATTGAAGTCACAAGTACTAGCTTGGAAGACCTTCATAAATATAAGTTTATATACATGATTACACTTAAAAATAAGTTTATACACTAGGAAATTTAAACTTACAAGCATAAGACAACGAAGATCTCCGTACAAGTCTAAGGAATTAATTGAGCGCACGTTACAAACTACTTCCTAAAAATTTAACTAATTATCTCTGAAAGTGCTTTGTTTATGCTCTAAATAAATTCTTAAGTATGTTTTAATAGTATTAAAAAAATTGGTCAACAAAAAACTATCTTTAGTCAACGGAAAACTCTAACAAAAATAAAGCTTATTTTCTATAGGTTGTTTTTCAAAAAAAAAAAAAAAAAAAGGAAAACAATCTCTCTCTTGCGCAACGCATAACTCTTATAGCTCTCTCACTTATTCTTTTCCCTTTGCTTTTTCTCTCTTCTCATACCCTTTGGTCTCTTCTCTTCCCACATATTTCTCCCTATTTGTCTCTCTTCTCTCTTTTCTCTTGGTTTCTCTTCCCCTTTGTAACACAGTTCTTTAAATTTTGAGCTATATTTTCTTTTTTCTTTAAAACATTTTTGGCTTGATGGATTCCCATATGGACAAATGCAGAAGTTCATTCTTTTTCATACATAAAAGTGCAACAAAAAGGAAAAGAAAAAAAAAGAAAGAATGAACGAAGTAAAAAACGAAAATTTGCCAACATAGTGTTGTTTGGCTAATTGCTTTTACATAGGGCAATCCATACAATAAATTAATAATGTTGTTACAAATAATAGTATAATAAATGATAATATTTTTAGGGGAATTGCATTTTGGCGCTTATCATGTTAATATTATGAAGTGGATTACAACGTTTTCCTCAAACTTCAATGCTAAGCCATTGATTTCTTTAAACTATTGTATCAATGGTGACCTATACCCTAGTCCTGTGCATGGGATAACATCGTAGATATATTATGCATATATTTTTTTGAGCAATTTGTATTTGTTTTTAGACCTACAAAGTGATCAATATATATTTCTTATGTACGTTATTGCCCATAAATATATACACATATATATACGCACGTATATAAGCAAGATGAATGGTAGAGATCATGAAAATTGACACCTAGCTTTAATTGTATCAAATTTTGATTGTATCTGTTGTTAAAATTTTAGTTTGAAAACCAAATTCATTTTTGGGCTTTTTTTTTTTTAAAAAAAAAAAATTATGTTGATTACAATAGTTGGGTTTACACAAATCACTTGTTATACATGTTTTAAATTATACAAGAAATGCTATAAAAATTTTGTGTATACCAAACACCAAAAAATATTTTCAAAGTTGCTACTAAACACCGAAAAAAGTGGTAGTTTTCTAGAAAATGACGTTAATGCTAAAACAAACAGAGTGTAAAGGTCTATTTCTTTCAACATTAACGTTTTCTTATGGGAGTATTTCAGCATTAATGTATTATTGGAGTGTTTTTTTTTTGTTTTTTTATTTTTATTTTATGATATAGTGTTTTGGGCTTTACTTAAGCTTGGGCCAATCTTTACAATTTAAGAATTTATTTTCTATTGGCCCAACAAACTCCTCTTTCTCTTTCACCACATATTGTTGAGATGGACATTGAAAAGATTGGATCTCCTGGAGAGCAATAAAGCATCCTCAATCCAGCATGATTTAGTTTACATTTGGAGTTCTGATATATATAATTTTCATGTGTCTGCAGTTATGATATTCTACAAAAATTGTTTTTTAAGTACAAAAATTGTAGAGTTGCTTGTAGTTGTAATGGATAGTTTCTTTGGTCTAATTTTTATGAGGTCCAGTTAATGGGTGCCCATAAGGTATTTGTTAATGGACCATTTTAAGAATGTTATGATATTATTATTATGAAAAATATAAAAATTTGTTTAAAAAATCAGTCAATTTTTTATTTTTCCTTAAAAGGTTTCTAAAAATATTTTCTAAACCAAGGTTTTTGAAAATATTTTGCCCTTATTGCATTCCTTAACTTTTCTGATTTATAATTAATCACATATCAGATTTTTCCAAAGTAATTTATCCAAAAAAAGCATTTTTAGTGTTTTGTGTCTTCCTATTCACCAATTTCATTACTTCGTGGATTAGTTAAAACTAGCAGTGACATTAAATGAAGGCAAGAATCTAGTTTTCTAATCGAATAAAAATTAAATCTCAATTGTTTCACTTTATATTTCATCAATTATAATTTGTTACATCTTTTTTTTTCTTTTAAAAGTAACTTATGTTTAAAATGAAAAAAAAAAACAAAAAACAAAGACATGATATGCATGAATATTGTAGATGGTGGAGTAGGAAGTGTTACACTAAGAGCGTGGCGTGATTTTTATTCGAATTTAGAATTCGAGTGACCTTGTGACTGGTGTAAGTCTTGAGTTTGGACTGAAGAATAGAACTTGCACAAATGGGGGTCGAATGTGATTGGATATGAACTTTGCAAAAACATGTAACATTTATGGTAATTTTCTGTAGTTGGCGGTGCAGTAGGACAATAATTCAAGCTTTACATGCAAGGTAGACCCAATCAGCCAAGAGTTCAGTACTTGGTTGGTGACATTTCATTTGTATTAATTTTTTGTCACATTAGCCCAATGACAATAGATATGTGACCCAAAACATAAAGTCTCTCAGCTCGTCTTCCTAAACCCTTTATGTCAAGCATCAAGAACGTATTTGCAAATTGTAGAGAAAGACATGCGATTTGAATGAAGAGACCGTTATCATTTGCACCAGTCCACGCATGGAAAGCAGGAAAGGGCTTATTTTCTTATTTTTTTAGGATTTGTTATTTTGTGTAATGGTTTTATGTACGTAATATCCATCTTACACGAAAGTGGATCATACAATATACTACGACATCTTTCAAATAGTACCATTCTTCACAAACAAGCTTGGTTTTTTGTTTCAATGGTTTTTTTTTTTCCTACTATTATTTATATATAATATAAAATTGAAGTGTTTGACCATTTGTTAAACGTATAATATCTTGATACATAAGCTTTGTAACTCTCATAATTTTTTACATCATCATTATTTTTTTAACTTGGTTTATCCTATTTTAAAAGGAAGTATAACCTAAGCAGAAGTCCAACTCTAACCTAAGGGAAAGAGAGGAGAATTATAAAACAGGGGTTTGGAGGCTTTTTTTTTTTTTTTTTTTTTTCTGTTAGTGCTGGTTTATGCTTTTTTTTTTTCTCTTGCACTTCATGGATAGGAGATTCTAGCCCATGCATATATCTCCATTGGTGTTGAATTTGGAGTATTCATAGTCACCACCGGAGACCTTCTCATTAAGGTACACATTTAGGACATTGTAAGTCCTGATAAAGATAGCTATTATATATGTCCTTGCATGATTTATATCTATTTTATAGAAATATGTATAGCTACGAATCATTAGGATTAATTTTCTCATGCTCATTTTGCAAAATATTTATTAAGAAAAAAAAAATTATTGATTTCTCTCCAACATAAAGAATTATATGCTACAAACTTCATTAACAATTAAAACTGCTTTCACTTTTTTCCTACTATGGAATCAAATGACTTTTACAGTTGGTATTATATATTTTTCAAATGGACATGGTCAAACACCCCCTTGGAGAAAAATATATGTTTTAAATACCAAGAAGTTATATGATTGAATCTCATATAATTATTTTTTATTGCCAGTGATACAAATTTATGTTAAATACAAATTTTTACATCAACTTTTTTTCTTTTTCTTTTTTTTTTAAATAATGGAAAAAAACCCCAACCCTAAGCAAGTGACTGTCTCTTCAAAGCTATCCACAAACCCTAATGTAGCAAGGTTTCTCTTCTAACACTACTCCCATTCAACTTTCAAGGCTCTCTTCCTTCACTCTCTTCCCCCACGATAGTGTTAACCTAGATTCTCTCCCCATTTGTACACGAATTCATTTTTCCTTCAAAATCTGATCATGAATCGTGATATATGATTTAAAACACCCACCTCTATTTGGTCCACTTTGGTTTTATTTGGTCCACTTCGGTCTTGTTCAATCCACTTTTGTCCTATCAGGTCCATTCAATCCTATTTGGTCCACATTGGTCCTACTCAGTCCACTTCTATCCATTCTGTCCACTTTGATCCTTTTCAGCCCACTTTGGTTGTATAAGATTCGTTCAATCCCATTTGGTTCACTTCGGTCCAGTTTGTCCACTTTCATCCTATTCAGTCTTATTTAGTCCGCTTTAGTCCTATTTAGTGCACATTGCTCCTATTAGGTCCACTTTGTTCCTATTTAGTCCACTCTGGTTCTATTCAATCTATTCTGTCCACTTAAGTTCTATTTGTTCCTATTCGGTCTACATTGGTTCTATTTGGTCTATTCGGTCATATTCGGTCTACATTAGTCCTTTCTGTCCACTTTGATCCATTCAGTCAACTTTGTTCCTATTTGGTCCACTTCAGTCCTATTCCGTCAACTTGGTTCCTATTTGGTTTACTTCGGTCCACTTTAGTCATATTCGGTCCTATTTGGTTCATTTGATCATATTCTATCCACTTCGGTCCATTTTGGTCCACTTCACTATATTCAGTCCATTTTTGCGCATTTACATAGTGGGAAAATATAGGTTTGGGTTGAGTGCAAATATTTTAAATCCAAATTTATTATATATATATATATATAAAATATCTCAAGCTCCTAATATCTAAAATCTTAAGTATAACATTTATTGTTGTTACATTTCTGTTGAGCCACATTAATATACGTAGCATTTGAGACTATTTCAGTCCAGTTAAATTTAAGTGAATTCTTTTTAAACAAGAAGGTTGTGAATATAATATACAAATGTTATCTTTAGGGTAGTTTCTCATTCGTTTTAACGTCATTATTTTTAAGTAATCACATATGGTTAATTATACCTTTAAGCTAAATAAATTATATATATATATAATGGCAAGTCGCAATTAATTTAGTAAATATGGGTTAAGGGCTTAGACAAGTAAAAGATCTGAAAAAGGGTAGAGACAGTGGACAAATTAGACAATTGAACTGATCTAATCCTCTTTCACAATTGCATCATCGGGAACGCCAAGGATATGTTTGTTAAATATAACTTTTCAATCTTGTTCACTCTTACACTTCACACTTTTGATTAAAATTTTTGGATCCCTTAACCTTGGAATGAGGTTCTTATTTGTTGGGATGGAGCTCCCTCCTTCATCGTCCACTTGTAGGGCGTAGGATTAGAGGGAAGATACTTGTCCCATCTCTTTCGTCTCTTCTTTTGAGGCATAGATGAGTGGGAAACAGGTGTAGAGCTAATGAGTCATTCTGTAACAAATATGGCCTACCAAATTGGTAGAGTGCATTAAATGAAGAGATGATTGTTGCTTAGCTTTCATGTTTCCATTTTTGGTATCTCGATGAACTTCTGCTTTTAGATGAGACGCTTCCCCATCTTCCTCAACCTTTGGGGGGGGGGGGGGGGGGTTTTGTTCGGTTGATTAGGATAGGGCTATCCTCAATTTAGTATTCTTGGGGAGTGTAGAAATATAAAAATTCTAGGACCACGCATGTGTTTACTATTTGAACACATGACAAGTAGTGATTGAATTATTTTTCACTAAGTGCCAATGGTGTACTTGTGTGTAAATGATGTAATCCAATCACATATTAACAAATGTACAACCTGTGTGTCCATAGAATTGGTACAAATATAGAGTAGTAATTTGAACTTTGTTAGGCACCAAGGAGTAGCTAGGAACTCATACAAGATATTAATTAAGTTGACAATCTTTCTTTTCTTTTCTCTTTTTTGAGAAGGAAGTTGACAAACTTGAATAACATACCTACACATATTTTTTGAACTTCAACCGGCGTTATTCACTTTAACTAGAAACATTAAGATTTCCCAAAGAAGTTTCACTTATGTCTTGTGCATGCATACAACCAAAAATAAATGCATTGTATCAATTATAGGCCCGTTAATTAATAAATAGAACCTAACTCCAAAAGAGCACCCTGTCTGAGTCTCACAGCGTCAAGGAAGATTAGGGTTTGTGGCAAATTGGCCACTTGATAATGCTGACAATGTTGATGCTGATGATAACGATGATGACATGATGGCATCCATGTACTCCATATGATTGTTGGGCACGTGTGGATCATAAGGATAATCACAACCAACTGGAAAATATGGGAATCCAGCAAGTGGATCAAGTTCTAGTGAAGCACATGAGTAAGACATGCCACAAAAATTACCATTAATAATCTTACAAGGATTTGGAATCATGGGCACTGTTAATGGATCCTCATCATAATTTGGTGTTACGATACTTGTGCCAATAAGCTTATCACCAATATAATGTTGTGTTGCTCCACTACTGCTGAAATTTTGATGCTCTTGATTAAGATCAAAATTTTCATGAGGCCGATATCCTAACGACCAGAGTGGGTCATATAGGAGGAAGAATTTGATGGTGGCGCCACGCGGGGGGGGGGGGGGGGGGGGGGGGGGTGGTGTGGGGAAATTGAACCAAATTGGCACCATAATTGGTTTGCTCTAATTTAAGATCACCATGATCAAAGCCTTGCAAATTTGGGGTTGGAGTGGGAAGGTATAGTTGGTCTTGCTGAGAGTTTAGGATCCAATTAGGGTTTACATTTAGAGATTAAAGACCTTCCTCAGAGTTACCATTAAAGTGCACATCAGGAAAGGTGGCTATTGCAGGAACATCATAAGAAATTAGCTTCTTCCTTATGCTTGTATTCCAAAAATTCTTGACCTCATTATCTGTTCTTCCTGGTAGTTGCTTGGCTATCTGAGCCCACCTGTCCAAATAAGAAACAAGTTCCCTCTTGCATGAAAAAAATAAATGATATTCATGATGAGGGTGATGATAAGAATAATAATGATAAAAAAGAGAGGATCTTATTAAATTTACTAAATAGATTTACGAGCTAAAGTATTATATATCAAATAAAATATAAAAAATTTACAATAATTTATTTGTTGGGTTGTTGACGTGTCGTGCCATTAATGATATTTATTATCATGTTGGTTTGTAATTTTTTTTTTTTTTTTGCAACAAAAATGCTAAATATATTGTTAAAGAAGAAAAACTACAAAGTGAGAAAATTGAGAACCTAGGACAAATATGAAAGCCAGCAGTCCAAGGCTGGCCATAAGCTTAGGCTAATTAGGTCATTGCTTAGGGCCCTTTACTAGAGATTAGAGAAGGCCCCAAATATGGGGGCAAAATTTTTTTTATATATATATAAATATTTGTTGGAGATTTTAAAACATTTTAGTTTACATCTTTTTTCATTGATAAGAAAGCTCAAAGAATTAAGTAATATTATAGATAGAGATAAGACAAATTTAAATAAATAAATCTTACAAATAGGCATGTTACTGATCACAAGTAATTTAAATAGGAAAATGTTAAAAATACTATAAATTTTACTACATAAATTTTATTGAATTAATTATTTTTATACAAGATGAAAATTTTACTCTAACTTAATCTAAATGTATATGTGTGCAGAACTTTCTTCTAGAGACTTAAATTTCGATCATTGCCCCTCACACCTCACAAGAAGTTATACTCGTGATCACTGCACCAAGGGTGTATAGTGGTCTCTATAACTTTTATAATTTGACGTAGCAATGAATATAATTGATGAATTTCAACAAACTATTGAATGTATTTTTGAATAAATATTTGTGATTGGTGATATATCTTTGTAATTCTCATATTGTAAATTTTATAATATTTTTAGCATTTTTGTAAGTCTCATGTCATTTATAACATTTATTATAACTTTAATATTTTCTCAAAAATAATCATATTAAAAAGTAAAAAAAATAAATTTTAAAAATTTATTATATAACATACCAGTTAAATATTATTTAAATGATAATATAAAATTCCCATTTGAAAATTTTGCTTTGAAAACCCTTGGGCCGCCCTGGCCAACATGGCAACACCTACTGGCGTCTGGCTTCAACAGCAAAAGAAAAGACAAAAAAAATAAAAAATAAAACAAAACAAAACTATAAGTAAGCCTAAAAAGTGAAAACTTAGCTCGGGGGAAAAGTACCAGTCAACGGCTGATATTATAAATATATAAAAACAACCTGATATTGTAGAGTTTATAAATATATATAAAATAAAATTGGTAATAGTTTAAATATTTTTGGAAAAGAAAAAAAAAAAGATAGTACTTGTTTCCTAGAATGCCATGAAGTTCAGTGATGAGGACCGCTTCTTCTGGAGAGAAGCGCCCACGTTTTAAGTCAGGTCTGCAGGCCTGCTTCGTAGAAGCCACGTTTTAATGTTACCAGCAAACTTTGGGACAGAGCTCCAGCAACCATGGCCATAGTTTGAAATGTAGTTGATGAGTTTCTCATCTTCCTCCGCTGACCACGGTCCTTTCTTCACCTTCTTGTCACAGCACGAGTGATGTGCCATCTTTCTCTCTAAAAGCAGTATAATGCTCTAAAAGCAGTGCTAGTGCAGCCAGTGATAGATGATAAATAAGAACTGGGGAATAAGTTTAAATAGACGAAAAAAATGAGAGAGAGAGATAAGGTTACACTTACTTTACACCCAAGAAAAAGGAAAACAGTGAAAGAAAGAAATGGGTAATTTGGAAATGTGAGTACCACTGAGTAAACCGAGGCTATGAATTTAATGTAAGCGCTGTACCATGGTGGCCCAGTTAGGGTTTGTACTTTGTAGCAAAGGGCTTAAACTTGCAGTATCATCCTTTAAGGGCTGTATTGCTTAGAATGTATCCTTTTTTAGTTCTGTATTGCATAGGACGATGGGAGTGGCAATATAGTCTAAATCATGAAAACATGATTGGGTATTGAATCAGAAAAACTTCCAAAACTTTGGCTCAATCAATGCTAGCAATTAGGTACTAGGGAATTAAGTAGATCTCCCTTCATATATACAGAAGTACACTAATTTTATGTTATATCATGTCATATATTATTCTATATAATCAAAATTGTGGCTATGGGGATGCTTTCTTCTTGTGTCATATATTCAATCATTTTGTAGCTTTATTTTACACGCCTATAACCGAATATGTTTTTTTTTTTTTTTTTTTTTTATCGCGTGTCTCAATATTTAATTTTTATAAGTTAGTTTAACTGAATTCTTTAAAAAAAAGTTTCATCATTTATTTAAGTTATTTTATTCATTTGATGTATTATCTATTGCAAAAGTTTCAAAAAGTTTGAAATACTCTTTTAAAAGTTTCATAAATTTAAGAAACTTCAATAAAAAATTGAAATTGAAATTGTTAGGACATATGTGTTTCACTTATTAAGAACATATGTCATTATTTTATGTAATTAACTAATTATTTTATGTAATTAACTAATTCTTTGACAAAGCGCACTTTACTTGTATTTGGGTAGATCTAGAATGTTTTTAATACTTCAAGAAATAAGGTTTCAAAATCAAGTGTTAAAGCCATGCAAGTCTGTCCAAGAAACAAGCTGAAGAAGTGTTTGTCATTAAAACTCGTCAGCTAGTATCTATCGAGCTTAAGAAGTTGTTTCAGCCCTATGGCTCAACAGCTACTCGACAACATCTCGACAGATGCTATCTGTCAAGGTTTAAGAAAAACAGAATTTTAGATTTATTTTGATTCCAATCCGTGGATATATTTTTTAGCCTTCTTTTTTCAAAACCCTAAACATATAAAAGAATTATTTTAAGAAATGTCAAAGAAAACACAAGTTGCACAAGCATTGAACAAAGTCTGTTCAAGCAATTTGTGATTGGAGACAAAGTTTGCCATAGTTCATCTCTATTGTGAAGAAGTTGTTGTGTTTGTGCACCATAGGGTTTTGTAACCAAGCATTTTCTTGATTTTCATCGTGTGGATGAACTGAAGAATTTTGCAGCCAACATCTCTTCTCAAGTTGGTGATTGAAGTTACGTACTGGAATCCGCGTAACTGGTTAGTCATGTATTAGAAGTCGTGCATCAAAAGGAGAGATTATCACTATAGAACAAATCTAATTAAGTATTGGGGTAAGGGTTCAACTGAAGGTTGGTAGAAGGTACTGAGATTTCTTTACTTGTAACTACTTGTTTTAATAATAATGGATTCTCAAGAGTAGTGACCGTAAAATCACCCGGTGGAGTTTTTGCCTTGGAGGTTTTCTCCATTCGTAAACTAATCACCGTATCAAATTTATTTTCCGCTACACTTTAGTTTATTGGTGATTTGTTTGTGCTACCACGCATTTACATGTTAAATTGATTAATTAATTAAACTTGACTAATTAATCAACTTAATCCATCACAAGGGGTCAGTACGTTTTTGATCTATCAGAAATATTAAAATTTTAAAGAAATTTAAATGAAATATGATTATTTATTTTTAAATTAATTCAATTGTTTTCTATTGTGAAAGTTTAATTCAAAAAGTCTAAAAAAATACTTTAATTCAAAATTATTATCAAAATGTTTTTAAAAAATTTATTGATTCCAGATTATTCTAATAATTTACTCTTTTTTTTATAGCAAAAGGTACTTTCGTCCCTATATTTAGGATAATTCACAATTTCCCATTCTATCTCTGAAATATTGGTTTAACCAACTATTGTTGCCTCTCCAGAAACACGTTATTTAACTGACTATTTCTACCTCCATAGTAATTGCTAATGTGTATCAACAAATCTGCCAAGGAAGAATTCGAATCAAGTACATGTATTGTATGGTCATTCTAAAAAGATGTAAAGTCTTGAAATTTATTTGGATACTGCTTATTTTGCTAAAAACTGAAAATCTAATGTTGAAAACACTGTAGAAAAAAAAAATTAAAATAGCAAAAAACTATTCAAACTATGCCGCGGGTCTGTGTTTTTTTTTTATTTGTTTGTAACAATTCTATAGGTCCCATACTTAAAACTCATGAACAGTACTTAATGCTGCAAAACATGTTACCTAAACGTACGCTTAGTCAAAAAATATTTATGTTGGAGAAGGCAATAAGTAATAACTTTTCCATTTAAGCACTTTCCTTTTAACTTAAGTAATTAATACTTACTTTTGGTAATGCTCATCCACTGCTGCTTGATTCTGTAAATCTAATTGATAGATGTGATTGGCAAAAATCAGCAGCATTGAATGAGAATGTTGAAACATGTGAAATGGTGGATTAATATTCTTTAAAGTTTTTGGGATAATTATATATTGTAGAGTTTCTTAAAACCTTATTAATCCACTGTGGAATGAATTATTTTAGAGAAGTATTATGTGTTTACAATATTCTTACAATAATTTTATAATAAATTTTATGCAATAAGTTATTATTGGTTTTAATTTGAACCTCGTTGAAATTATCTTTTTGCTCACTAATAATAGGTAAATGCTAATAACAACTTGCCACTAAGAAAATGTTGTAACCATATGTAGCATTTCTCACTATTTTATGACATGGTTAATAATTTAATTAGTTACCCAAATTATTACTAGTCAATGTTTATTTAAATGTTGTTGACGTGACAAAATTGAATCCTTCAATTTCACAATAGATTATTATGGTTTTAATAATTATATAATATAACTTTTACTTTAAATCTTCAAAGGATTATTATGTTGAAAATGATGATCATTACTCTTAAAATTTCAAAGGATTATTATATTGTTGTACATAACACCACTAAGGCATGAGAGAATGCATATGTTATTGGATCTAGCCTTTACACGTGGAACGACTGTGAGCAAAGGAAGAGGAGGCATTGGTTAAAAGATCATATTCTTAGTTCGTACCAAAGGCGTGACTGCCTTGGAAAGGAAGTAAGATATGTACCTGAAATGGTACTCAAGTACTCACAAAAAGGAAAATAGTGACTTTCTAAGGTCAGTAGTTATGAGAACACTCCTTATTGGTTCAATGTATGTTGGACCACTTCAGGAACACATGTATTATTCATAGCACTCCTAATGTCCTTCTCAATGTCCAGGACTGGTTTCCCAAGCAGTGGCAAAGTCACCTACCCACAGGTCCTAGTGCCACATTGGCGCAATTTTTATCCTCTAGTCAGCAAATAATATTACGGCTGTGGAAATGTCCAAAATAGAGCAATGATGACTTGAAACCTGTTTTTGTACTTAACTATATTCCTCAGACTATAAGAGGAACATGCAATTGTACCAAAGAAGGAAAATTGGGGTCGCTGTTCTTGCTAAATTAATACGCAAACTTAGATTTGCATCGATGAAGAACAAGAAAGGTGAAATTAATGATGAACTGTTTTCTTAATCATGATAACTTGCTTGATGTAAATGATAATATATGTATGTATATGCTTTCTAAGTTTCTCCAATGTTAAACTCTTGTTAAGGGTGACAGAGTTGTACAACAAAAACCAAGAGTCAATAATAATGATGATTGTAATGAAAGATTCTATACATATATATATATATACACACACACTACATATCAATGATCACATAAATGTGATGATAAAATTAATGGAATAACGTAGCACATCCACCAAACATTTAAGGTCTATTATTTTGCTACTCTAGAATTGGTTAACTTAGAAGTTGATGATGCACAGAAAATCAGTAGGTTGAATGCTCTGGGCTTCAATGGGCTGGTGGTTGCTTGGAAGGCCTGAAAAAAAAAAAAACACAAGATCGAAGGTGGCCGGGGTGAACCGGCCAAGAACCCTCCGATGCTTAAGTTAGTTTTTCTCTCAAGAACTCATGAATTCCAAATTTAGGAGTGGTGGACACTTAACTTCTATTTGATGTGGATGAGTCCTTTTATAGTGAGCATTTGGAGTGGTTACTTGTGTAGTCACTTCCACAATTGCTATAGAAGTTAGAATATTTAATCTTATCTTCTACAACTGTCATTGGAAGCTAAGTAATTAATAGCGATGAATAAGGATTTGGTAGCATGTGGTCCGAGTTACAAGCTCTTGTGGATAAATCCATTTCTGGAAATTTATAAGTGTCGGGTGGTCGTCCAAGTTACTTTGTGAGCTGCATGACCCTTCTAGTCCTGGACAACCCTTCTGGTCCTAGACAACCATTATGGTCTTAAACGACCCTTCCGATCCAAGACGACCCTTCCGGTCTTGGACGACCTTTCTGGTCTTGGACGACCTTTCTGGCCTTAGACGACCCTTTCGGTCTTGGACAACCCTTCTGGTCTTGGACGACCCTTCTGGTCTTGGACGACCCTTTCGGTCTTTAGATGACCCTTTCGGTCTTTGGACGACCTTTTGGGTCTTTGGACGACCCTTTTGGCCTTGGACAACTCTATGGATGAACTGGGGATCGATTTTTAGTTCACCATCAGTTGCCCCCTTTGTCCAAGAGTCGTCTTGGTCACTGTAGTAAAATTTTTGTTCACTGTTCATTTTTGATACATGTGGATATTTCATTGGTCAATTGGCATGCCACGTGGTGTCACTATTGTGGTCGGTTTTCGACACGTCAGATTGTGCTACGTGTCATAATCTCATTGACCAACCTATTATGTCTATTCGTAAACTAAGGAGATTGCCACGTGTCAGATTTTGATTGCCACATGATTTCATTGTCCAACCTATAGGTACAATCTCTCTCTTGCCCTCTCATTTTTCTAATATTTTCCTCTGCCATCTCCTCCAAAAGCCTCATCTAGTCATCCTTGTCCTTAGGCTTTTGTTAGGTACTTCTTCTTTTTCATAGTCCTTAGGTTTGCCTTAGAAACTTCTGTATTTTTCCTATCATGTCTTCGTCTAGTGGTAGTACTGTGAGAGAGATAGACTAATAGCAGCTTTAGTTCCCAAGATGAGCATTATTCGTCTAGGGTTCCTAGAGTTCCTTTGGAGGTCTTCTAGGAAGAGATGAGGCGGAGGGCAACTTCTAGTTCTAGAGCTAGCTCGTCCAAGAGGGCTGAATCATCCAAGACTCCTTCTCAAGAAGAGGAGGAGAATGTCATCTATAGTTGATTAGGGGTCGTAATTCTTTCGATAGGTTATGGAAGACGGAATTATTATTTGTCTTTGGGAATTGTGTTGGGGACCCAATTGATGTAAATAAA
Organism: Castanea mollissima; assembly: GCA_014183005.1. NCBI lineage: Eukaryota > Viridiplantae > Streptophyta > Magnoliopsida > Fagales > Fagaceae > Castanea > Castanea mollissima. The sequence goes on along the minus strand of JACAVU010000002.1, from coordinate 7,479,378 downwards.
ACTTCCTTCCCTCCTTTTACCAATGCTTTAGGTCGTCTTCATCTTGAGGGTATGTTTTCTTTGAAGTTTACTTCGTCTTTTCATTTGCTCTTTCCCTCGTCTAAAAATTCTTCTCGTCCATGCAGTTGTTACTCATCTACACTTAGATGACTATAGAAAGAGCTCGCAATTATCTTGATAGGTCCTTCCATAATTTGGCAACACTATGTCGTCTTGAGCCCACTGAGGAGAATCTCCTTCACAAAGAGACTACTCGTAGAAGTAAGAGTCGTCTTTCAATTCTTTTTTTTTCTTTTTTTTTTGTCATCTAATTCTTCATGCTTTCTCCATTATAGGGCTAGCCACCATGAAGGAGAACAATGGTAAGAACATTGCCAGTGGGACTAAGGAGGAGGGGGAAGTCCAAGTCCTCTAGGACAAACCAATTCCTTTGGTTGTCCAGAGCCCCACTGTCCAACCTCATGCTAGGAAGAGGAAGGGTATCTCTAGAGATGTGGACCTTGGAAGCCTTCCTAGTCATTGACATTTAAAGGTTAGAACTGACAAGGCGCCTTCTAAGACCCCTTCGTCCAAGGCCCTCAAATCCAAAGATGCAACAACATACCTGGATGATTTGGCTATGAACTTGGTCCCTTCTGAAGCTCCTCCTTTAGTCGTCCAGGCTAAAGCTCTTCATCCTTTTGTTGGTTGACCTTCTCGTAAGACTCATCATTCAACTCTTGTTGATGCTCCTCCTACCTTGGTGTTGGACGAAGGCTATGCATTTTCTTTGTTGATTTTTTTTAAGAGAAAATTTCTAACTCTTCCTCGTCCATCACTAAGTTAGGCAATGGCAAAGTTTTATGCTACGTCCTAGCAGGCCAGGGAGTTGTGTGACGATGTTAAGGTTCTTGTCATAAGGAACAAGGAGCTGGAGGATGAGCTTCGTCTTAAAGGAAAAGGCCAAGAGTTATCCTCGTCCTTAGAGAAAGCAAAGGACGAAGCAATCGAAGCCTTCAAAACGTTTGACGAGTTCACTAGGCGTCTGGACGAGCAATATGCTGCTAGCTGTGAGGACTTTCACTTTGATGCTAAGGAAGCCTATCTTGAGATGGACTTTAATGTCTTCAAGGTTCCAACTACTGCTGAGAGTTCTTTACTTCAAACGAGCTTTGAGGATGTAAATATCATGGACGATGTCTCTACTGACCTTCCAAAGACAATCCAAAGTCTAGGGATGCCCTCGGTGGTTTGTCAAAGTAATCTTCCATTTAACTTTGTTTTTATATATTGTTCATGGCGCCCTTTTTTTTTTGGGATTATTTTAAGTTTTATCTAAGTACAATCTTCTCGTTCAAATGTATGGAGATATGATAATAGATACAACTACCTTTATTGGCATGCCCAATTTAAAGGTTTTTGGACGATTGTCGTCTACCCTTTTTAATTTTTTTTTTAATGAATATTTACTTCCATTTTCATTCTTCATTTGGTGTTGAACATGTTATATGCTTTATGTATGAATGAATTTTCCCTTGTTTACATCTTCCATGTTATTTCTTTGGTTTGAAGTGTGGTTTGTCCACTTATAAGACATTTTATCTCGTCTTAACTGTATGAACGAATTTCCTTTGTTTACATCGACCATGTGGTTTTTTTTTTTAATGGTTTTTAAGTGTGGTCCGTCCACTCATGAAGGCATTTGGCTCGTCCATGTTAGAATAATGTTTTATGTTCAACACTTTTACCATTCTTTAAATTTTACAAGTATAACTCGTCTATGAATGGTATTTCTTTTGCTAGCTTTATTCGTCCTTAGATTTGACTTATAACTTGCATTATCCCTCGTCCATAGGCTGGACGGTCCTTTACTCATCTTTGGGCAAGACATTGCTAGCATTTACTTGTCCAAAGATTGGACTGTTTGGCCGATCAAATTCATCCATGGATTTTGAATATTTTTACGTGCACATTTTTCTTTGTCCATTGGTTAGATGAATATACCTTAAGTTTTACCTCGTCCATTGATTACATGAATATACCTTAGGTTTATTTTTCTTTGCTTTATCCTTATTTTAAGGAAAGCTTATAGACGTTACATCCTTGCGTCCATCAAAGAAAATGTGGAGAGAGTGGAGGACTTCAATCCCCATTGATAAAGAGTCTTCAAAAATAAAAAGTTGAAGTTTGGTGTAGTGGACTCTCTGTCCTTGAAAATGCAGCAATTCCTTTCACCCCAAATGCACAAATGCTGGGAAAGCTAAGGTATAAATTCACAATTTTCTTTTGTTGCCATGAAAATTTAACATTTATTACTTTATCACTCTTAGATTTAAGATTATTGTAGTAAAGATGTTAAAAGTTATGCTATAGAAAGAACACTTTGAGTTGTTAACAGAAGCCCATTTGTGATCATTTATAATTCATTAACATCAGTTTCCACTATAAATTAAAAAGAAGAAAAACAGTAGATTACAAATCAAACTATCTACATGATTGATAGAGCTTGATGTATATATAAACTAAATTTGGCCTTTAAATTATGTATAAATATCCAAAATGGTAGGAGAAAGCAAACCTGAAGTGCCTTGGCAACAGTTGTCATCAACTCAATTATTTTCCCAAATGCAAACTTCTTGCTAGCTTTCTGAGTTATTCTTCGTCTTCGAAATCAAAGCAATCTGATTGCCTTCAAAAGGTAAAAACCATATATATATATATATATTAGAACCATCAACACCTTCAGTGCTATTTGAAATTTTAATTTACTAGTAGGACTGGGGATCGCATAATCTCATGGTCCCCCAAGTAAAACTAACCCCCCAACCCAAACATGAAATGAAAAATCAGCAAGAACTTCACCTACCCAATTTCTCGTTATTGTGCAACTAAACTCCATTTTTCCACAATAAACAGAGCAATTATGACCCAGTCCAAATCAAAATATCTACTGTTAAGTTTTATACAGCCCTAAGCAAAAGAACTGATCCATATATAAACTCTTACCGTATAATAACGTGAAGGTTACAAGGAATACAAAGAGAAAGAATTAAGTATAATAATGCTAAATCCAATATTCCAAATTTCCCATTGTCGAGAAAATTTCAATTTTTGAAAAAAATTAAAGAAAGAGAATAGCTCAACAAACAGAAATTGAATAGCAGCAAGACATATTGGTAACAGAAATTTGAATAAACTTAACCAATAACCCACTATCCTATATGTCAACAAATGGAATATGGTCGATCTTGGACCGCTCATTGTCTTCCAAATTGGGGCAATCATAAATCTCCAGCGTTTTCAATTGGGTGAGGCGTCGCATGGCTTCCTTGGTGGGCAGATGTACCAAGCGATTGCAATCCACAATATACAGCTTTTGAATAGAGGAAAGATTGCCCAACCACTCTAGCAAAGCTACCATCTCATAAAATCCTTCCTCGACTCTCAAACCAGGATTAGCCTCATTTGGTATAGCAACCTGTATATCCTTATACAGAGTTTTCACCTCTTGATGACATTATGTCTCTTCTTATTGGTACTATCATTAGTTGGGGTACTAATCCTAGGATTACCACACATGAGTTTACTGAACTCAATTATTTGTTCTTTAGGATTTCTTGTCATAGCATCTAGCCTATTTCTTACATACATACCATTCCCATTAAGATATGTGCATTTTTGTATGCTCCCATCACTGATGCTCCTATCAATTTTCATGCTCTTTTCATTCGTTCACTTGTTGAGGTTCATAGGAGTAGTGCTAAATCTCATGGTTTGTTTTTCCCTATTTTCATTCATAGGATTCTTTTAGATTTAGGTTTAGAGGACTTCCCCTCTTCTAAGCTTGTTCATATCATCGCTCCTATAGGTGCCACCTTTCTTAGGCAAAGGGCTGCTCAGTTAAAAGCCAGCTCTAAACGCCCTAGAGTCGAGTCGTCTACAAGTGATGCATCTAGAGACCCTCCTTCTAGCGATCCTCTAGTTGAGGAGTTTGTTGATCCCACTACTGTCGTGGATCCTCCACCATCTACATCATCATCTTTGTCTAAGAGTACTATGCTAGAGACATGTCTCACTGTTCAAGTGGCACATGGTCAGCTTTTGTTGGATTTGCTCAACGAGGTTGCAGCCTTACAAGCAGATTTGGCTGATGCTAGAGGTGATTCTTTCATCGACTTCACCCTCGAATTAGTCTTGATTGCCCTTTGGCAATTCGTCACAAAAAAAAAAAAGAGTACATAGATAGGTGGAGATGTGTAATGTTTTTGTTGAGATGATATATATGTTGATGTAGATTGTATTTAGGGGCATATGATGTTATTGTATATGTTAGGGGGAGACATTGTTTTTGTTTTTTATGTTTTAGGTTTATTTATCTTTACGTTCTTTTTTCACAAACTATGGTACTTTGGTTATGATTTATATTATGAGATTATCCATGGTATTTGTCTTTTGTTTTATGTTTTGTGAAAACAAAAAATTTATTTTGATTTACTTGTATTTTCCACACATGAGTTTATGGTTTGTTTAGTGTTTCAAGAATTTACAGGTTAATTCATTCGAAACTGCTGTCTACTTTTGCAACTGATAGATAAGAGTTAGGTTGAATTGTATTTTGGGCAATAATGTGTAATTGGGCTATTTTTACTTTGAGCATTTTATTACTTGTAATGTGTTTTGTCAGGGATTGCCAAAGGGGGAGATTGTTAGGTTCTAAGACTTTAGGAACTGATGTATTAGAACTTCACTTTGTATATGTTGGAAAATTATGATCAAAACAATGAGTCTAGGTTTATACTTGATCAAATTTTGGTTAAGTGTAAGTTTGGAATCGAGTAATTGCAGGAATTTATTGGCCAAATTCTTCAAGGCTCGATTGATCGAAAATTAGATTCGATCGAATGAATCTCGCAGAACAAGAACTTTCTGCAGTAGTTTCAAACAAGCCTAAGTCCATGTGACGTGTAGGGTTAAGTGTTTTACTCCAAGTGTAAAAGAAAAAACCATAGCCACGTTTTAGAAGTCTTTGTTAAGTTGTGTGTTGAATCTTTTGTGAGATCTAAGAAATTTTTACCTTCATACACACATATAGAGCTATCAAGATCAAGATTCACATCAACAACTTGATGGTTGCTTCAATTGCTGCATAAAGAACTTTCTAGAAGATCTGAAAAACCTTTAAGAGACATCTCAAAGTCACAAGTAGGACAACTTGTGGTTGCTGCAGATCAAGGAAAGAATTAGCCTATGGGCTCGGAGTTGTCACGTGGTAGTGGTAGTAAGTTTTCTACATGAGGGAGCAATAAGATGTTAGTGGTCTAAGTCTTATTGTACAAACTTCAATTCTTTCATAGTGGATCTGCTTTTATTATGAAGATAGTTAGGTTAAATCATTTCCAGGTTTTTTACCAGTTAGGTTTTTCATGGTCATTAGATCTTTGTATTCTTTACTTTTCGCATTATATTTATTTTACACATATTTGTTTAACCTAGACTTAATTAACAAACTTGTTAACCAACTTGGCTTAATATTAAGTTAAACATATTGTGTTAAGGGTCTAAAACTTAACAAGTATTTTTATTTATATGAAAACTGAAGTGTTTTGGAGGCTACATTAAGTTTAAATAGTAAAAAAAAACAAAAAAACAAAAAAAACTCCTAAAAATATTTATTCATGTTAAGGAAAAAATTAGGTTCCATAATAGTAAATTTTACCAAAATAGACAAAATTAAGATAATTGCAAAACTAAATACTGTTTTTTTTACTCTAAAAGACGTCCCAAAAAGACAGAACCTTATTCTAACAAATTTTGAATAAAAAGTTGGAAAGGAAATCAATATTACTAAAAATGGCAAAAATAAACATTTCAAGATCTAAATGAAGGAATTTTCCCAAAGAGATAGATGAGGATCTAGATTTTAGAGCACTTGAAAGTTGATACATAATAATAACATATTTAGTTAGAAGAAAATAAAGTATACCTTATATGTATACATTTTCAATTTTCAATGTGATCCATCACACACAAAAAAAAAAAAAAAAAAAGGTATGGTTTGCAAAATTGTATTGAGTTTTCATTTTTAATATCCTAGAAAACAAAAATGTCTTTTGCCCGTTATCATTTTTGTGAAAATGAAAACAATGGCATTTTGTAAAAAAAATCAAATTTGTGGGTCTCATAAATAGTGACATGTCTGTTGGGATTTAATGAATTTGTTTTTTATCGAATGGATTAGGTTTGTGACATAGAGATGTGGATTTGTGTATGGGTTTAATGAATGAGATGAATGGTTTTTATCGTGCGATAGGTGACGGTTGGTTTTATCAGAAAATAGAAGGATTTAAGCAAAACAAAAACTAGACCAAAATTGGTGCCAAACAAAAATTGAGTTGGAAACAAAAAATGAGTGTAGGATTCAATTAACAAATTTATTTTTTATACGCAGTTAGGAAACCAAACAGCACGCAAGTATCTATAATTGTTTTTCTTTTTCTTTTTTTCCTTATCATTGAATTTTTTTTTCCCGTGTGTCATTCAGTCGTATGGAAATGTAGTAATGACTGAATCTAGATTTTCACTTGTATAGCCTAGTTTGGATAGTGCGTTTTGCGTTTACGTTTTCAAATTCTGCGTTTTTTTTTCAACGTGCATGAACAGTAACCTGTACTGTTCATGCACGTTATTTCACTGTGCGGGAGACCAAATTTACTGTTCATGCACTGTAGCTGCACTGTTCATGGGACCCACATGTACTTTATTCAGAAAAAAATTAAAAATGGGTCCCACGGTACTATTCACACATTTAAAAATTATTTTGGTACAGTGTTTTCAGTTTTCAGTTTTCAGCAATAAACTATATCCAAACGGACCCTATATATCTTCGGTGTCAGTTGAAAACTCTAATAATTGCAAATGGATCCTGTTTTAAAGACGTGGATCCCACTTGGCTGTGATTGGTGTGTGTACTACAAAAGTATTGAAGAAAAAGTAATAGAAAAAGCCATCATAAAAAATAAAAATAAAAATTATTCTAATAAAAATCTCTAAAAGGCTCAAATGTCAATTTTGATTTTTGTTGTCATTAGGTGTGCTTGTAGAATTTGCATGCTTTTGTCTTTCACGTTATTTGAAATAATATCCTAACTGTTAAATATTTCTTGGGCGGTAGGGTTTTAGTATCTGTTAAAATATTCAAGATTATTAAAAAAAATCTATTAAAATATTTAAATAGGATGTTTTATAATGGCCTAAATTAATACATGTTGGTCTTTTTTCTTTTTTTGTTTCTTTTTTTTTTAATACAAGATAGAATTTCTACTCTAATCTAGTCTAAGTGTATATGTGTGTGAAACTCCCTCCTAAATATTTGAATTTTGGCCCTTGCCCCCCACACCCCACAAGTATTTATACTTGTGGAGTGACCACCGCACCGTGGTCATGTTGGTCTTAACATGTTAAAGATGATTACTTTTCTTTTATGGAAGTATTAGATACTTTTCTTTTTCAATATTATTGTTAGCTTCTTTGGTTGCTGATTTGTGTCTCATTTGGAACAACAAGTTGCAATAATTATGTTTGAACTAAAATTAATTTTAGTCTTTTTCTGTTGCTTGTAGGTTATATAAGATAAACCTTGAATAATTGATCTTATCTTGAAGTGATTATTTGACTTTGTGGATTAGGATTTCGGGTTCAAAAACACCTAGCTAAATAGGACTTTTGAAATATGCAAAAGTTAACAACTAAGAATTAAAAATCCTAAGTGAATAAATTGATCTTCTTGACTAAGATATAATGCTTACTAGAGATTCACTATATCAACATAAAGCATTTCTATCTAAACTATCGTGATATTAGTCATCTTGATATAAAGCATATTCGAACAATTAATCTTTGGGCTGTGCAAAAAAACCGCATAAGCAGCCCGACCTAACTTGCACCAACTAAACCCAACCTATGCAGGTCTATCAAGTGAGGTGGGTCAAGTTGGGTGGGTTAGGTAGATAATTTAGTAGGTCAAGTTGAATAATAAGTTGATATATGTTTAACCCACCACAAACTGACCCGCCCGCCTACACACACACACACACACACACACACACATATATACGTTGTCTTCCCGCTTTATTTCTCTCATCTCTTTCTCTTTCTTTTTATTTTTCAATCTTCACATTTCTCTTCCCTAATAAAATCTAGCTGCTCTCTCTAAGATTTTGTTATTATTCTTATTTATGTACATGAAAATTTTCATATTCTGAGATATTTTTCTTTTTAGTGTAATAAAATTTTAGTCATTCTCATAAAAAATAATATATTATTTGCAATTATTTTTAATAAAAATTACAATTTTTTCTTTCCTTTTTTTATTTGAGGGAGCAAATAATTATCCAATTTAATTGACATAATTTCATTTAGTCTCTATATAAAAATTTAAATCAGTTGAATTTGCCAACCTTGTTACAAATCCATGAGTAGAACTCTCCCTTAAAAACCAGCTTGCAAGGAGAGGGTGCCCAAGAGCTTATAAACACATGGTTTAGCTTACATTTAACCAATGTGGGACACTAGGATCATAACATACCACCACGCTCCACAACTGACGTCCACGACTGCACACTCTAGCGACATTGACCCGTTGGTAGCCCTTTCTCTTTTTGGTGGCTCAACTCAACTATTAGTAATTTTAATCTAGCCTCTAGGTTGCCCTTTCCGGGATCTGACCACAAAACTACAACTCATTTGATCCTATACTCAATGAGTTACATCCAATTAATCAGGGTGATGGTTGACTCTAATACCAAATGTTACAAACTCATGGGTAGAACTCACTCTTGAAAACCGGCTTACAAGGGAAGGGTGTCCAAGAGCTTATAAACACATGGTTAAGCTTGTACTTAACTAATGTGGGACACTAGGATCATAACAAATCTGCTCAACTCGTTGAGTTGAAACCATTAAGATTTTCAACCAATTCGCTAGTTTTCCCAACTTGCCCTTAGCAGGTTGGTTAAAAATATTGTCCTCCACTTACCCAACTTGGCTTGCGCACACTCTTATTATATCTCATTTAAAGCTAACTCACAGGAAATTAAGGGATTCAAGCATACTGGATTGAACTAACTCCAAATTACTTAGGATTGAACAGTAAATCAGATAAAACTTAGATTAACAACAACAAATTGCATTAAACTTAAATACATGATTGAAGTCACAAGTATTGGCTTGGAAGGCCTTCATAAATATAAGTTTATATACATGATTACACTTAAAAATAAGTTTATACACTAGGAAATTTAAACTTACAAGCATAAGACAACGAAGATCTCCGTACAAGTCTAAGGAATTAATTGAGCGTACGTTACAAACTACTTCCTAAAAATTTAACTAATTATCTCTGAAAGTGCTTTGTTTATGCTCTAAACAAATTCTTAAGTATGTTTTAATAGTATAAAAAAAATTGGTCAATAAAAAACTATCTTTAGTCAACGGAAAACTCTAACAAAAATAAAGCTTATTTTCTATAGGTTGTTTTTCAAAAAAAAAAAAAAAAAGGAAAACAATTTCTCTCTTGTGCGACGCATAACTCTTATAGCTCTCTCACTTATTCTTTTCCCTTTGCTTTTTCTCTCTTCTCTCTCTTCTCCTGGTTTCTCTTCCCCTTTGTAACACAGTTCTCTAAATTTTGAGCTATATTTTCTTTTTTCTTTAAAACATTTTTGACTTGATGGATTCCCATATGGACAAATGTAGAAGTTCATTCTTTTTCATACATAAAAGTGCAACAAAAAAAATGAAAATTTGCCAACATAGTGTTGTCTGGCTAATTGCTTTTACATAGGGCAATCCATATAATAAATTAATAATGTTGTTACAAATAATAGTATAATAAATGATAATATTTTTAGGGGAATTGCATTTTGGCGCTTATCATGTTAATATTATGAAGTGGATTACAATGTTTTCCTCAAACTTCAACGCTAAGCCATTGATTTCTTTAAACTATTGTATCAATGGTGACCTATAACCTAGTCCTGTGTATGGGTTGCATTATAGATATATTATGCATACATTTTTTTGAGTAATTTGTTTTTTAGTCCTACAAAGTGATCAATATATAGTTCTTTTGTACATTATTGCCCATAAATATATACACACACATACAAGCAAGATGAATGGTGGAGATCGTGAAAATTGACACCTAGTTTTAATTGTATCTAATTTTGATTGTATTTGTTGTCAAAATTTTAGTTTGAAAACCAAATTCATTCTTGCTTTTTTTTTTTTTTTTAATATATATTCATATTGATTACAATAGTTGGGTTTACACAAATCACTTATTATACATGTTTTAAATTATACAAGAAATGTTATAAAAATTTTGTGTATACCAAACACCAGAAAACATTTTCAAACTCATTTTCAAGGTTGTTATTGTGGGGAGTAAAAGGACCCAAGCAGGCATTTGGGCCTTTGGGCTCTAGCAAGGAGGGCCGACCTGTTCTTGAGTTGAGAATTTGTTAGTACTGCAAATCGGCCCGTACGCCGAGGGTCCGAGGACACATCCGAGGGCGAGTTTCTCCTCAGACAGACCCAAGAGAACTCGGAGGTTCACTATGAAGGTTAAGACAGAATTCTGGAAAGACTGTTGGTTAAGAGGGGGAACTCCTGAATGTTATAGATACACCGGTGTTAGGAAAATATCATAAGCAAAGGCTGTCACCTCCACATTAAAGACTCTGCACCTACCTCCCTGGCCGCATTAATGAGGAAGTGACCCCTGAACAGTAGAACCAAAACATCTGGTTACTATTCAAAGCATTAAGAGAAGAAATATCTATCGGGGAGGAGATTGGAGCAACACGTGGATGAAACACCAAGAGAGGAAGTATTTAAAGGGGGTGAAGGCCAAAGAAAAAGGGGAGATCGGTCAATGGTAAAGAAAAAGATTAAGAATTGTAACCTTTAAGAGAGAAAGAGAATTAATATAGAAGTGGCCCTCGGCTCACGTCCGAGGAGGTCCATTTGCCATTATCATCTATTATTTACAAGTGCTTTTACACCTTAACCTGTTATCAAGTTCTCAGTACCTCTAACTTAGATTTCAAGCTCACACTCTACAAATTTCATTGTTCAAGGCTCATTGGGCCTGAGCCCATAATTGTCTTTGGGTCCAGGTGCAATTGTGCACTTACAATTAGCGCCGTCTGTGGGAATCTAGTCCGGAAGGAGCTGGGATACTATGGCAGGCCTAGGCTCACACCATGCAGAGTCTCAAGGATCACAACCTGAGGATCTTTTCGAGCGTCTTGAGCATTAAAGGGATCGAGAGGGAAGCGTTCATACGGAGTACCCTAGGGCGAGCCATACTCATGGCGAGGGCAGCACCACCCATGAGGATGGTGCTAAGGCCATGCAGAAGGAGATTAATCTTTTGAAAAGGAAACTGCTCTGCGTCAGACGCAAACATTCACCGTCCCCATCTAATCCTTCTTCAATGGAGGTCCGGGGAAGTAGTTATAGCTCGAGGTCATGGTCGTCCCCCAGCGCAACGTCTTCTTATGAGGAGGACGACTTGCCAGCTCGCAGGCACAAGAAGCTCCCTTCCAGGGGCTTGGGGAACGATGCTATGAGTTGGGCGTTGCACCAACTCTCTAAATTGCCATTCTCACGAAGGATTGAGAAGGGGAGGCTCCCTAGGAGGTTCACCCAGCCCACCTTTACCATCTACAATGGCCAGATTGATCCGGTGGAGCACATGAGTCACTTCAACCAGAGGATGGCAGTGCACTCTCATAATGAGACCCTGATGTGTAAAGTTTTCCCCTCTAGCCTGTGACCTGTTGCTATGAGGTGGTTCAACGGCCTTAAATCGGGGTCTGTGGGTTCGTTTGGGGAGCTTACTAGAGCATTTGCATCACGGTTTATCACATGTAGCAGAGTGCCTCGATCGTTAGACTCCCTGTTATCCATGGCCAAGAGGGAAGAGGAGACATTGAAAGCGTACTCTGACCGGTACTGGGAGATGTTTAACGAGATAGATGGTGATTTTGATGAGGTGGCGCTCAATACCTTTAAGGTCGGCCTTCCTACTGATCACGACTTGAGGAAGTCCTTGACAAAAAAACCCGTCTGTAGCGTATGTCGCCTCATGGATCACATTGACGAATACAAAAGGGTAGAAGAAGACCAGCAGCAAGGAAAGGGTAAGGAGAAGGTTATCCCGCAGGAGAGAAGGGATTTCAGGTCGGACAGATACCACAACAGACAGCCAAGAAGAGATTACATCGGGCAATCCGGCTCAGCAGCCCCTTAGACCGTGAATACTATGTTCCGAGAACCAGTACACCAATTACTGGAGAAAGTTCGTAAGGAGCCCTTCTTCAGGTGGCCTAGTAAGATGGCGGGAGATCCTGCAAAGAGGAAACAAAACCTCTTTTGTTTGTACCATCAGGACGTGGGCCACACTACCGAGAACTGTCGGACCCTTTGGAACCACTTGGAGCAGCTTGTCAGTGAAGGAAAACTGAAGCAGTACCTGTATCAACCTAATGGGCAGGGCAGTCAATCCTACTCAAACAATCAGAAGAATAATCCATCTCGACTAGCATTGGGAACAATTAACGTCATCCTTGCTGCACCTAGCAGGACCGACTCATGTCCCACTAGGGTGATGGCAGTTTCCCATTCTCAGGCCGAAGAGGTAGGCTCCAGGCCAAAGAGGTTGAAGGTGAATTTACCCGTCTTGGGATTTTCAGAGGAGGATAAGGTCGGTACCATCCAACCCCATGACGATGCCCTTGTAGTCACTCTCAGGATACGAAATTATGACGTGAAAAGGGTGATGATTGATCAGGGCAGCGGTACAGATATCATGTACCCTGATTTATTTAAAGGGCTAAGGTTGAAGCTGGAAGATCTTACTCCTTATGACTCGCCACTCATAAGCTTTGAAGGAAAGGCCGTTGTGCCGAAGGGACAAATTCGTTTTCCCGTTCAATTTGGCTCAGAAACGGTTGAGGTGGATTTCATTGTGGTTGACGCGTACTCCCCATATACAGCCATCCTCGCCAGGCCATGGCTACACGATCTGGGAGCTGTCTCCTCTACCTTGCATGTTAAGGTTAAGTTCCCCTCGGAGGAATATGTTGAAGAGATCCTCGGCAGCCAATCGGTGGCCAGGCAATGCATATCGGCCGCAGTGCTTATCAGACAGAAGCTGAGTCTTCGGCTTTGATCATCAAAGACTTATAGCAATTAACAGCTCCGGATGCGCCCGATGAGATGACAGGAGAGGAGGCTCTTTGTGAGGATTTATAGAAATTTTTGATAGTCGATGACCCTGAGAGGTTCTTCCAAGTTGGCATACGCTTGCCACACCAGAAAAAGATGGATTTGTTGGAGTTTCTGAAAGACAATATTGATGTTTTTGCGTGGGACCCTTATGAGGCTTCGGGTGTAGATCCGAGTTTCATTTTCATCATTTGAATGTCAACCCCACCATTGTTTCGAGAAGGCAGCCACCTCGGCGTTCTTCCAAGGAACATTCTGAGGCCTTCAAGGAGGAGGTGCTTAAGCTCAAGAGGGCTGGGGCTATTAAAGAAGTTTTCTACCCCGAATGGTTGGCGCATACAGTTGTGGTCAAAAGGAAGAATGGAACGTGGAGAGTATGTGTGGACTTCATGGATTTGAACAAAGCCTGCCCCAAGGATTCATTCCCAATGCCGCGCATTGATCAACTTGTGGACGCCACCGTCGGACATCCTCGTATGAGTTTTTTGGATGCCTTCCAGGGTTACCATCAGATTCCACTGGTATTGGAGGATCAGGAGAAGACTGCTTTCATTACTCCAACAGGAAACTACCACTATAAGGTCATGCCGTTCGGATTGAAGAATGCTGGGGCCACCTATCAAAGAATGATGACCAGAATGTTCGAGCAGCAACTTGGGAAGACCATTGAGGTATATGTGGATGATATGGTGGTGAAGAGTAAAATGATACCTTCGCATGTTAAAGATTTGGCCGACACCTTCCAGGTGCTAAGAAAGTACAAGTTGTGCCTTAATGCCTCAAAGTGTTTTTTTGGCGTGGGTTATGGAAAGTTCTTGGGTTATATGATTACTCATAGAGGCATAAAGGTAAACCTAGCGCAGGTCAAGGCTATTCAGGACTTGCGGTCGCCTCGGAACCCAAAAGAGATCCAGAAATTGACCGGAATGATTGCCGCACTGAGCAAATTTATCTCTCGGTCAGCTGACCGGTGCCGTCCTTTCTTCCAATTGTTGAATAAATGGAAAGGATTTCAATGGACCGACGATTGCATGTTAGCCTTCCAACAGCTTAAGCAATATCTTTCTCGGCCACCCATCTTGTCTTGCCCCGAGGTGAACGAGGTCCTGTTTGCTTATTTAGCAGTGGCCGTCCACGCGGTCAGCTTGGTCCTCATAAGGGATGAAAGCGGGGTGCAGAGACCGGTCTACTATGTTAGTAAGTCCTTGAATGAGGCCGAGGTGTGCTATCTACTCTTGGAGAAAGCACTTTTGGCCATAGTTCATGCCACACGAAAACTTCCTCATTATTTCCAATCCCACACTATGGTGGTTCTAACCCAATTGCCCCTCAAGGCGGTGTCACGTAGCACTGATTATTTTGGCAGGGTTGCAAAGTGGGGAACCATTTTGGGGGCCTTTGACACTAAATACATGCCTCGCTCCTCGCACCTCGGTGAAGGGTCAGGTCCTTGCTGATTTGGTGGTGGAGTTTGCCGAACCATTGCTAGAAGAAACTCTGAAGGAAGCACACATGGATGAAAAATCAGTTGGTGTGATCACAGCCGCAGCACTGTCGACTCAGAAAGTGTATGTGGATAGGGCCGCTAATCAGAGAGGGTCTGGCGTTGGACTTGTCTTGATATCCCCTGAGGGAATTGTCTTCGAAAAATCTCTATGACTGGCATTCTCGGCTACTAATAATGAGGCCGAGTACGAAGCAGTCTTGGTGGGCATGAACATGGTACATAGGATGGGTGGAAAGGAAGTTCATGTGTTCTCGGATTCTCAGTTAGTGGTCGGCCAGGTCACGGGGACCATGGAGGCTAGGGAGTCAAGAATGCAAGAATACTTGGCCCAGGTCAAATGTCAGCAAGCCCAATTTGATTCGTTCGTCTTATCTCACATCTCTAGGAGTGGAAACACCCATGCAGATTCTTTGGCCACGTTAGCAACGTCTTCAGCTCAGGGCTTGCCCAGGATTATCCTTGTAGAGGATTTGCTAAAGCCAACTCTTACCGCTATCAACGCGGCTCCTATCCATTTGATAAGGCCTGGACTTAGTTGGATGGACCCGGTCATATCTTTTCTTAAGAACGACATCCTTCCTAAGGACAAGTCTGAAGCAGATAAGATACGTCGAAAGGCGCCACGTATCTGGTTATCCGAGGATCAGAAACTGTATAAACGATCCTTCTCAGGACCATACTTGTTATGTGTGCACCCTGAATCAACTGAAGCGCTTCTGGAAGAACTGCATGAAGGGATTTGCAGGAGTCACACTGGGGGAAGGTCCTTAGCCCATAGGGCCCTGACTCAGGGTTATTGGTGGCCCAATATGCAGAGGGAGGCTCAAGACTATGCCCGAAAATACGACCAATGCCAGAGGTTCGCCCCTAATATTCATCAACCTGGAGGGGTTCTCAATCCTTTCTCCAATCCTTGGCCTTTTGTACAATGGGGATTGGATATCGTGGGGCCATTTTCGAGGGCTACAGGAAACAAAAGATGGCTGCTCGTGGGGACAGACTACTTTACTAAATGGGTCGAGGCCGAGCCCTAAGCAAATATCAAAGACGTGGGTTCCAAGAAGTTTGTTTGGAAAAACATCGTCACTAGATTCGGAATACCACACACGCTTATTTCAGACAATGGCGTTTAATTCGACAGCAAGGCTTTTAGGAAATATTGTGGTGATATGGGCATCATAAATAGATACTCCACCCCAGCTTATCCTCAGGGAAATGGGCAAGCCAAAGCCGTTAACAAGGTCATAGTCGGTGGGCTCAAGAAAAGGTTGGACGATGCGAAAGGTAAATGGGTAGAAGAACTACCACATGTTCTGTGGACGTATCGGACTACACCACGCAAGTCCACTGGAGAAACTCCATTCTCTATGACTTATGGAGCCGAGGCAGTGATACCTCTGGAATCTGGTTTTCCCACCCTAAAGACGAGTTCTTTTAGCCCGGAGAATAACGATGGCCTCCTGGAGAAAGGCCTAGATTTAGTTGAGGAACGGCGCGAGGCAGCTATGGTCCAAATGGCTTATTATCAGCAGAAGTTTAAGCGGGGATATGATGCCCACGTGCTAAGGCCACTTGCACCTGGGAATCTTGTACTAAGAAAAGTCGTGGGCACTGCTAAGAACCCAGCTTGGGGTAAGCTAGGACCAAAATGGGAAGGTCCTTATCGCATTGTTTCAGTAGCAGGCATAAGGTCGTATCGGCTAGCTGACTTAGATGAAAGAATTGTACAACGCCCGTGGAATGTAAATAACCTTCGAAGGTATTATTATTAATAAAATGTGATTTTGTTAGTTAACAGTTCAAAGTTATAAATACCTCAGAGGCTTACAGTTACTATTACTAAGTGTCAAACAGAAACTTGGTTAAGTATGATCCTCGGACCACAAACCTTGTGGAAATTGATATCTTGTCATTTGTTAAACAAACCTTAGTTATGCCGGGTCCTCGGACCTTTTACTTTGGGAAAATTAACATTTGAAGTTCCTATTCTTAAGTGTCAAACAGAAACTTGGTTAAGTATGGTCCTCGGACCACAAACCTTGTGGAAATTGATATCTTGTCATTTGTTAAGCAGAACCTTAGTTATGCCAGGTCCTCGGACCTCCTACTTTGGGAAAATTAACATTTGAAGTTACTATTCTTAAGTGTCAAACAGAAACTTGGTTAAGTATGGTCCTCAAACCACAAACCTTGTGGAAATTAATATCTTGTCATTTGTTAAGTAGAACCTTAGTTATGCTGGGTCCTAAGACCTCCTACTTTGGGAAAATTAACATTTGAAGTTACTATTCTTAAGTGTCAAACAGAAACTTGGTTAAGTATGGTCCTCGGACCACAAACCTTGTGGAAATTGATATCTTGTCATTTTTTGAGCAGAACCTTAGTTATGTCGGGTCCTCGGACCTCCTACTTTGGAAAAATTAACATTTGAAGTTACTATTCTTAAGTGTCAAACAGAAACTTGGTTAAGTATGGTCCTCGGACCACAAACCTTGTAAAAATTGATATCTTGTCATTTGTTAAACAGAACCTTAGTTATGTCGGGTCCTCGGACCTCCTACTTTGGGAAAATTAACATTTGAAGTCACTATTCTTAAGTGTCAAACAGAAACATAGTTAAGTATGGTCCTCGGACCACAAACCTTATGGAAATTGATATCTTATCATTCATTAAACAGAATCTTAGTCACTGTTCTTATTCTTATCACACACTTTGTGGAAATCAGTATCTTACTATTCGTTAACTTGGATCTTAAGTTCTATATCTTTAAGTGTTAAACAAATTTTTGTAAGGAATGGTCCTCGGACCTTACATCCTACTAAAAGTGATACCTCAGGTTACAAAGTTTAACCATCATGTGGGTTTTCTAACTAAGGCATTGTATAATATCCAAACTAAGTTAGTTTCTGTCAGGTTCTTAAATGTTTTACTTTGCAAAGCAAATACGCGCATGGCTGTTTAAAGGTTATAATTGTTTAACTTCTGGAGTTAGACTTGTTTGTTCTGTCTTTAGTGATGTGTTAGTAAAAACTTTCATGATGTGTTAGTAAAAACTTTCATGACAAGTATAAAAAGGATAAAGTGAAATAAATACACCTCGGATGGAAATAGAGTAAAATTGTTCTTCATTAATTATAAAGGGAATACATCATCATATAAAAAAAAGAAAAAAGAAAAAAAGGGGGAGTACAGAAAAGTCCTATGCTAGGCCCTAAGCTTAGGGGGGGGGTCTCGGAGGGAGCTGCTACCAGCCTCAGTGCTCTTCAGCTCCAACTCAAAGGTAGACAAGACTTGTTTCCCTTTGTCTATTGAAGGAATGAGGGGCTCCACGTTCTGAATCTGCTCCTTCTCAGCACCTCCACACCCGTCCTTCTCTTTATGGGAACCTTCAGGTTCTATAGGATCAGGAACGAGTTTTGGCATCACAGGAGGAAGGGCAGGAGAGGCGACAACAGAGGCGTCTTCTATCTCCTGTATGTCAAGGGGAAGCCAAATGTTCTCGGGCTTCCTCAACTCGGAAGCTTGAGGAACCCCTGCTACGTTCAAGGCCTCCCCCCAGACCTGCTAACAGTATTCTTGGCACAATGCCGCAAAAGCTTCTGTTAGCTGGTCCTGTGTTGCGACCACTCCCTCCTGGTAGCTGGCCTGCTTTGCAGCCTCTAAAGTGTGCTTATGGGCAAGAGCTTCCTCCTTCATCCGAGCGAGCTCCTTTTCCAAGTCAGAGCATGCTCGTTGGGCTTGGGAGAGCTTGTCGTCTTTTTGGTGAAGAAGCTGGCGTTGCCCCTCCACTTGATTCTTCATGGTTTTCAGACTGGCTTCAGCACCATCTCTCTCTCTTCAAATCAGCCAGCTGGGAGGTAAGTTTTCCATTCTCCGCCAGGGCCTAGCACAGGGACCTTTCTGTCTATTGTCTTATTTCCTGCTCCACTCCAATTCGCTTCCGAGAATCCTCCACGAATTTCTCAGCAACAAAAACTTCTTGAATGGCCTGCGATAAATGTTAGGGGGTTAAATATACTACGAAATTTATAAATAACCCTAAGAATACAAGAATGAAATGAAGCTTACCAGAGCTAAGTCCCTTTTTAAGGAAAGGAACAGCTGAGGCTGGCTCATTTTTTCCAAGGCTTCCATGTCCTTGGGCAGCAAAAGTGGGCCCTCCAATGCATCGGCCAGGTGGAGGGCATGGCCTTGTTGGAACGCCCTGATCGTAGACTGAAGGGGAATTGGCGATCCATCTAGTCTCAGTTCGGGAGACCACATAGCAGGTGCTCGGCACACCTCGGCCATGTCTTTGATCTCCCTACTTTCAGCTGAACGGGCGCGCCCTTTGCCCTTATCCAGCTTCTGTTGCTGAGCCGGTGGTGGCTGCTGTTTTAGCTTTTTTTGCTCCTTGCCACCAGCCCCCTCAGCCTCCACCTTCCTTTTCTTCTTCGAATCGTCAGCGGGAGGCTTGGGATTGGCTGGGGGAGAGGGTGGTGGCAAGGCTAGGGGAGCTTGGGATCCCCTCGCCCCCTTGTTAGCAACTTTTTCACCTCTCGTGGTCATAAGGCCCTTAAGCGCGTCCATGTCCTCTTCAACAGAGCTGTCGTCTGGACGTGCTATCACTAGGCCCGGGATCCCAGAGGTCTCGACGGCCTCTTCCTCCTCGTCGGAAAGGACGACGAACGGGTTTACCCGAGGTCGTTGGACGTCCTCGAGTTGAAACTGTTCTATCTCCTCCTTCAACGTGTTCGACGAAGACACTTGCTCCTATGGGATTGCGGTTGCTTGAGAGTGTGCTGCGAGAGGGATCGCCGCGAGGGGTTGTGTGTATAGGATTGTGTGGAGATCGTCGGGAATATCGTGGTCGGCTAAGAAATGCGGCCTGGCAACGTTGATTTGCCTACGTCTCCGGTCACCCGCAACGATGGCGTTCTCAATCTCCTGGAAGTCCGAGGAGATAGGGTTGTACCCTAATATCAAATAAGCCGCCCTAAGTTGTAAGTCTTCACTCACGATCACCTCTGAGCGAACCACTCGGTTCAAATTTGCAATGTTGCAGTGGCTCAAGCGGGGGCGCACGTGTTGTTTATCTGCAAAGAAAGACACCAAAAATAGACAAACATGGTCAAATTTGTAGGACATGAGATGAACTAAAGTTAAACGCTTAAGTAAATGTAAATGAACATTTCAAGATGTTAGATGGAGCTACGGGGTGGAAAGTTAGATCCTAAGGATTTACACCTAGATCTCCCCACTCGACTAGACAGTGGGGGCCTTCATGCCAGTTGCCTGAGGTGATGAGGTAGTCGTCCTTCATGCCTTTATTGGATTTGGGCAGACAGGAGATCAACCTAACTACGCTAGAGCAGGATTTGATGTAATAACCTACCCTAGTAAGTTTGTGGCATTCGTACATAAAAACGACGTCATGCCAAGTGAGGTTTAATCCCAGTTGCTCATTTAAAGCGTCGACACTCCCTAAAACTCTAAAGACGTTGGGAGCACACTAGTTAGGACACAACCGGTGGTTGCGGAGGTACTCCCTGGTTACACTTTTCATTGGGAGGGTCATCCCGCCTTCTATGAAGGCAATCATGGGAATGATAACCTCTCCCGTTTTCTTAGACCCAGCCACGGCTTCCGCCGGGCAGTATCTTAAACCTACGTCGCTGGGAATGTGGTATTTGGCCCTAAAACCTTCCATCCCAACGGCAGTGTCAACTAAGCACTTAAATTTTCCCATTAGAAAGGAACGAAAGACTGAGTTTTAACAAGGAGAATGGTTAAGGTGGGAGCCGAGGACAGGATCCGAGGAGGATGGATTAAAGAAAAAGTAGGAACTTACAAGTTTGAAGTTGTGCGAGGTTCCACGGATTTCTGCAGAAAAAAGGAAATTACTGATGCTTTGATGTGATTAGCCTCTGAAGAAATAAATGAAGGCGCATATTTCCAAAGCGTCACGACGTGTGGGAAGCGGCCTCGAAATTGCATTCGTCTCGCCCAAATTTTCAGGGGGCAACAACGGCCATTGGATGCTCATCTCACCGTTGAACGTGGGGGACAAGGTGTAACTTACGATCATAAATGCGTGCGTTTTTGAAATTGAAACCGCCAAATGGCATCCCCTAGAAACACGAAACGATCTCCACATGCGAAGCTATTTACAAAACGTGTGGGGTAAGTTCTCGTTGGATCAAAACCCTATTTTTCTCCTCGGATGCTAAAAAATAGAGTTTTGAGGGGTTATTGTGGGGAGTAAAAGGACCCAAGTAGTCATTTGGGCCTTTGGGCTCTAGCAAGGAGGGCCGACCTGTTCTTGAGTTGAGAATTTGTTAGTACTGTAAATCGGCCCGTACGTCGAGGGTCTGAGGACACATCCGAGGGCGAGTTTCTCCTCGGACAGACCCAAGAGAACTCGGAGGTTCACTATGAAGGTCAAGGCAGAATTCTAGAAAGACTGTTGGTTAAAAGGAGGAACCCCTGAATGTTATAGATACACCGGTGTTAGGAAAATATCATAAGTAAAGGTTGCCACCTCCACATTAAAGACTCTGCACCTACCTCCCTGGCCGCATTAATGAGGAAGTGACCCCTGAACAGTAGAACTGAAACTTTTGGTTACTATTCAAAGCACTAAGAGAAGAAATATCTATCGGGGAGGAGATTGGAGCAACACGTGGATGAAACACCAAGAGAGGAAGTATTTAAAGGGGGTGAAGGCCAAAGAAAAAGGGGAGATCAGTCAGTGGTAAAGAAAAAGATTAAGAATTGTAACATTTAAGAGAGAAAGAGAATTAATATAGAAGTGGCCCTCGGCTCACGTCCGAGGAGGTCCATTTGCCATTATCATCTATTATTTACAAGTGCTTTTACACCTTAGTCTGTTATCAAGTTCTCAGTACCTCTAACTTAGATTTCAAGCCCACACTCTACAAATTTCATTGTTTAAGGCTCATTGGGCCTGAGCCCATAATTGTCTTTGGGTCCAAGTGCAATTGTGCACTTACAGTTACTAAACACCGAAAAAAGTGATAGTTTTCTAGAAAATGACGCTAAAACAAACAGACTGTAAAGCTCTATTTCTTTTAGTATTAACGTTTTCTTATTGGAGAGTTTCAGCATTAATGTATTATCGGAGTGTTTTTCTTATGATATAGTATTTTGGGCTTTAGTTAAGTTTGGGCCAATCTTTACAATTTAAGAATTTATTTTCATTGGCCCAACAAACTCCTCTTTCTCTTTCACCACATATTGTTGAGAAGGACATTCAAAAGATTGGATCTCCTGGAGAGCAATAAAGCTTCCTCAATCCAGCATGATTTAGTTTACATTTAAAGTTCTGATATATATAATTTTCATGTGTCTGCAGTTATGATATTCTACAAAAATTATTTTTTTAAGTACGAAAATTGTAGAGTTGCTTGTAGTTGTAATGGATAGGTTATTTGGTCTAATTTCTATGAGGATCACTTAACGGATGTCCATAAGGTATTTGTTAACAAATCATTTTAAGAATGTTATGATATTATTGTTATGAAAAATATAAAAATTTGTTTAAAAAATCAGACACTTTTTTATTTTTCCTTAAAAGGTTTCTGAAAATATTTTCTAAACCAATGCCCTTATTGCATTTCTTAACTTTTCCCATTTATAATTAATCACATATCAGATTTTCCAAAGTAATTTATCTAAAAAAAGCATTCTTAGAGTGTTTGTGTTTTCCTTTTCACCAATTTCATTACTTCGTGGATTAATTAAAACTAGCAGTGACATTAAATGAAGGGAAGAATCTAGTGTTCTAATCGAATAAAAATTATACTCAATTGTTTCACTTTATACTTCATCAATTATAATTTGTTACATCTTTTTTTTTTTTTCTTTAAAAAGTAACTTACGTTTAAAATGAACAAAAAGAAAAAGAAAAAGAAAAACAAAGACATGATATGCATGAATGTTGTAGATGGTGGAGTAGAAAGTGTCACACTAAGAGTGTGGCGTGATTTTTATTCGAATTTAGAATTCAAGTGACCTTGGGACTGGTGTAAGTCTTGAGTTTGGACTGAAGAATAGAACTTGCACAAATGGGGGGTAGAATGTGATTGGATATGAACTTTGCTAAAACATGTAACATTTATGGTAATTTTCTATAGTTGGCGGTGCTGTAGGACAATAATTCAAGCTTTACATGCAAGGTAGACCCAATCAGCCAAGAGTTCCGTACTTGGTTGGTGACATTTCATTTGTATTAATTTGTTGTCACATTAGCCCAATGACAATAGATATGTGGGCCAAAACATAAAGTCTCTCATGTCGTCTTCCTAAACCCTCTATGTCAAGCATCAAGAACGTATTTGCAAATTGTAGAGAAAGACATGCTATTTGAATGAAGAGCCCATTATCATTTGCACCAGTCCACGCATGGAAAGCAGGAAAGGGCTTATTTTCTTCTTTTTAGGATTTATTATTTTTTGTAATGGTTATATGTACGTAATATCCATCTTACACGAAAGTGGATCATACAAATGTCTACTCCACATCATATACAAGGGATGTTATATACAACTGTTACACAAAATACTACCACGACTTTCAAATAGTACCATTCTTCACAAACAAGCTTGGTTTTTTGTTTCAATTGTTTTTTTTTTTCCTACTATTATTTATATATAATATAAAATTGAAGTGTTTGACCATTTGTTAAACTTATAATATCTTGATACATAACCTTTGTAACTCTCATAATTTTTTACATCATCATTATTTTTTTAATTTGATTTATCCTATTTTAAAAGGAAGTATAACCTAAGCAGAAGTCCAACTCTAACCTAAGGGAAAGAACGGAGAATTATAAAACAGGGGTTTGGAGGCTTTTTTTTTCTTTTTTTTTCTCTTAATTTCTTTCTATTAGTGTTGATTTATTCTTTGTTTTTTCTCTTGCACTTCATGGATAGGAGATGCTAGCCCATGCATATATCTCCATTGGTGTTGAATTTGGAGTATTCATAGTCACCACCGAAGACCTTCTCATTAAGGTACACATTTAGGACATTGTAAGTCCTAATAAAGATAGCTATTATATATGTCCTTGCATGATTTATATCTATTTTATAGAATTATGTATAGCTATGAGTCATTAGAATTAATTTCTCATGCTCATTGTGCAAAATATGTATTAAGAAAAAAAATTATTGATTTCTCTCCAACATAAAGAATTATATGCTACAAACTTCATTAACCATTAAAATTGCTTTCACTTTTTTCCTACTATGGAATCAAATGACTTTTACAGTTGGTATTATATATTTTTCAAATGGACATGGTCAAACACCCCCTTGGAGAAAAATATATGTTTTAAATACCAAGAAGTTATATGATTGAATCTCATATAATTATTTTTTATTGCCAGTGATACAAATTTATGTTAAATACAAATTTTTACATCAGCTTTTTTTCTTTTTCTTTTTTTAAAATAATGGAAAAAAAAAAAAACCCCAACCCTAAGCAAGTGACTCTCTCTTCAAAGCTATCCACAAACCCTAATGTAGCAAGGTTTCTCTTTTAACACTACTCCCACTCAACTTTCAAGCCTCTCTTCTTTCACTCTTCCCCCACAATAGTGTTAACCTAGATTCTCTCCCCATTTGTACGCCACTACACTTTCCCTTCAAAATCTAATCATGAATCGTGATATATGATTTAAAAAACCCACCTCTATTTGGTCCACTTTAGTACTATTTGGTCCACTTTGGTTTTATTTGGTCCACTTCGGTCTTGTTCAATCGACTTTTGTCCTATCAGGTCCATTGAATCCTATTTGGTCCACATTGATCCTATTCAGTCCACTTCTATCCATTCTGTCCACTTTGATCCTTTTCGACCCACTTTGGTTGTATTAGGTTCATCCAATCCCATTTGGTTCATTTTGGTCCAGTTTGTCCACTTTGGTCCTATTCTGTCTTGTTTGGTCCCCTTTGATCCTATTTAGCCCACATTGCTCCTATTAGGTCCACTTTGTTCCTATTTAGTCCACTCTGGTTCTATTCAGTCCATTCTGTCCACTTAGGTTCTATTTGTTCCTATTCAGTCTACCTTTGTCCTGTTTGGTCCATTAGGTCATATTCGGTCCACATTTGTCCTTTCTATCCACTTTAGTCCATTCAGTCAACTTTGTTCCTATTTGGTCCACTTTAGTCCCATTCGGTCAACTTTGTTCCTATTTGGTTCACTTCAGTCCGCTTTTGTCATATTTGGTCCTATTTGGTTCATTCAATCATATTCTATCTACTTTGGTCCATTTTGGTCAACTTCACTATATTTGGTCCATTTTTGCGCACTTACATAATGGGAAAATATAGGTTTGGGTTGAGTGCACATATTCTAAATCCAAATTTATTATATATATATATACACACACACACATAAAAGATCTCAAACTCGTAATATCTAAAATCTTAAGCATAGCATTCATTGTTGTTACGTTGAGCCACATTAATGTACGTAGCATTTGAGACTATTTCAGTCCACTTAAATTTAAGTGAAGTCTTGCTAAATAAGAAGGTTGTGAATATAATATACAAATATTATCTTTAGGGTAGTTTCTCATTCGTTTTTACGTTGTTACTTTTAAGTAATCACATAAGGTTAATTATACCTTTAAACTAAATAAATAAATTATATATATATATATATATATATATATATATATATATATATATATATATAGAATGGCAGTCGCAATTAATTTAGTAAATTTGGGTTA
Organism: Castanea mollissima; assembly: GCA_014183005.1. Classification (NCBI taxonomy): domain Eukaryota; kingdom Viridiplantae; phylum Streptophyta; class Magnoliopsida; order Fagales; family Fagaceae; genus Castanea; species Castanea mollissima. The sequence goes on along the minus strand of JACAVU010000002.1, from coordinate 7,453,854 downwards.
AGGGCTTAGACAAGTAAAAGATCTAAAACAGGGTAGAAACAGTGGACAAATTAGACAACTGAACTGATCTAATCCTCTTTCACAATTGCATCATCGGGAACGCCAAGGATATGTTTATTAAGTATAACTTTGCAATCTTGTTCGCTCTTACACTTCACACTTTTTATTAAAAAATTTTGGATCCCATAATCTTGGAATGAGGTTCTTATTTGTTAGGATGGAGCTCCCTTCTTCGTCGTCCACCTGTAGGGCGTAGGATTAGAGGGACGATACTTGTCCCATCTCTTTCTTCTCTTCTTTTGAGGCATAGATGAGTGGGGAAACAGGTGTAGAGTTGATGAGTCATTCTGTAACAAATATGGCCTTCCAAATTGGTAGAGTGTATTAAATGAGGAGATGATTGTTGCTTTGCTTGCATGTTCTCATTTTTGGTATCTCGATGAACTTCTGCTTTTAGATGAGATGCTTCCCCATCTTCCTCAACCTTTAGAGAGGGCCTTTAGTGTTCGGTTGATTAGGATGGGGCTATCCTCAATTTAGTATTCTTGGGGAGTGTACAAATATAAAAATTCTAGGACCATCCATGTGTTCACAGCTTAAACACATGACAAGTGATGATTGGATTATTTTTCACTAAGTGTCAATGATGTAATAAATAATGTAATATAATCACGTATTAACAAATGTAGTGTGTCCATAGAACTGGTACAAATATAGAGTAGTAATTTGAACTTTGTTAGGCACCAAGGAGTAGCTAGGAACTCATACAATATATTAATTAAGTTGACAATCTTTCTTTTCTTTTCTCTTTTTGAGAAGGAAGTTGACAAACTCTTTTCTTTTTCTTTTTTGAGGAGGAAGTTGACAAACTTGAATGACATACCTACACATATTTTTTGAACTTCAACCGGCGTTACTCACTTTAACTAGAAACATTAAGATTTCCCAAAGAAGTTTCACTTATGTCTTGTGCATGCACATAACAAGAAATAAATGCATCGTATCAATTATAGGCCCGTTAATTAATAAATAGAACCTAACTCCAAAAGAGTACCCTGTCTAAGTCTCACAGCCTCAAGGAAGATTTGGGTTTGAGGCAAATTGGCCACTTGATAATGCTGACAATGTTGATGCTGATGACATGATGGCATCCATGTACTCCATATGATTGTTGGGCACGTGTGGATCATAAGGATAATCACAACCAACTGGAAAATATGGGAATCCAGCAAGTGGATCAAGTTCTAGTGAAGCACATGAGTAAGACATGCCACAAAAATTACCATTAATAATCTCACAAGGATTTGGAATCATGGGCACTGTTAATGGATCCTCATCATAATTTGGTGTTGCGATACTTGGGCCAATAAGCTTATCACCAATATAATGTTGTGTTGCTCCACTACTGCTGAAATTTTGATGCTCTTGATTAGGATCAAAATTTTCATGAGGCTGATATCCTAACGACCAGAGTGGGTCATAGGAGGAAGAATTTGATGGTGGCGCCATGGGGGGTGGAAATTGACCCAAATTGGCACCATAATTGATTTGCTCTAATTTAAGATCACCATGATCAAAGCCTTGCAAAGTTGGGGTTGGAGTGGGAAGGTATAGTTGGTCTTGCTGAGAGTTTAGGATCCAATTAGGGTTTGCATTTAGAGACAAAAGACCTTCCTCAGAGTTACCATTAAAGTGCACATCAGGAAAGGTGGCTATTGCAGGAACATCATCAGAAATTAGCTTCTTCCTTATGCTTGTATTCCAAAAATTCTTGACCTCATTATCTGTTCTTCCTGGTAGTTGCTTGGCTATCTGAGCCCACCTGTCCAAATAAGAAACAAGTTCCCTCTAGCATTAAAAAAATAAATGATATTCATGATGAGGGTGATGATAAGAATAATAATGATAAAAAAGAGAGGATCTTATTAAATTTACTAAACAGATTTACGAGCTAAAGTATTATATATCAAATAAAATATAAAAAAATTTACAATAATTTATTTGTTGGGTTGTTGACGGGTCGTGCCATTAATTATATTTATTGCCTGTTTGGATACCATGTTTTCATTCTTGCGTTTTCCTTTTTCTTTTTCTTTTTTTTTTGGTTCAGCCGCAGTTGTTGACCAATTCAACCGTGAATAGTGCATCCGTGCACTATTCACAGACCCACAAATTTTATTTTTCAGTAACTTTTTCATTAAAAATGGGTCTCGCGATACTATTCACACATTTAAAAATTATTTTGCTACAGTGTTTTCAGTTTTAAGTTTTAAGTTTCAGCAACTTTTTCATTAAAAATGGGTCCCACAGTTTGTAAATTTTTTTTTTTTGGAACAAAAATGATAGAAATATATTGTTAAAGAAGAAAAACTACAAAGTGAGAAAACTAAGGACCAAAAACAAATATGAAAGCAAGCAGTCCAGGGCTGGCCATAGGCTTAGGCTAATTAGGTCATTGCCCAGACCCCTTTACTAGAGAAGGGCCCAAATTTGGGGTAAATTTTTTTTATTTTTTATATATAAATATTTTTTGGAGATTTTAAAACATTTTAGTTTGCATCTTTTTTCACTGTTAAGAAGACTCAAAAAATTAAGTAATGTTAGAGATAGAGATAAGACAAATTTAAATAAATAAGTCTTACAAATAAACGTGTTACTAATTACAAGTAATTCAAATAGAAAAATGTTAAAAATACTATAAATTTTACTACATATTTTTATTGATTTAATTATTTTTATACAAGATAAAAATTCTACTCTAGCCTAATCTAAATATATTTATGTGCGGAACTTTTTTCTAGAGACTTAAATCTCAGTCATTACCCCTCACACCCCATAAGAAGTTATACTTGTGATCACTGCACTAAGAGTGCATGGTGGTCTCCATAACTTTTATAATTTGATGTGGCAATGAATATGATAGATGGATTTTAACAAACTATTGAATGTATTTTTGAATGAATATTTGTGATTGGTGATATATCTTTGTAATTCTCATGTTGTAAATTTTATAATATTTCTAGTATTTTTTTATGCCTTATGTCATTGATAACATTCATTACAACACTAGATTGTAGTAAAATTTATAATAACTTTAACATTTTCTCAAAAAATAATCATATTAAAAAGTAAAAAAGAATGAATTTAAAAATTTTATTATATAACATGCTAGTTAAATATTATTTAAGTGATAACGTTTCATTTAAAAATTTCACTTTAAACTTCCGAAACCCTTGGGCCGCCCTGGCCAGCACCTACTAGCGTCTAGCTTCAACAGCAAAAGAAAAGACAAAAAAACAAAACCATAAGTAAGCCTGAAAAGTGAAAACTTAGCTCGGGGGAAAAGTACCAGTCAACCGCTGATATTATAAATATATAAAACAACCTGATATTGTAAAGATTATAAATATATATATATATATAAAATAAAATTGGTAATAGTTTTAATATTTTTGGAAAAGAAAAAAATAAGATGGTACTTGTTTCCTAGAATGCCATGAAGTTCAGTGATGAGGACCGCTTCTTCTGGAGAGAAGCGCCCACGTTTTAAGTCAGGTCTGAGATAATTTATCCATCTTAGTCTACAGCTCTTTCCACATCTCTGCAGGCCTGCTTCGTAGAAGCCATACAACGAAACCGGGGAAGAAAAAAACAGTAAGAAAGAAAATTTGAGAAACAATACTAGGAATCCATAGAAGCTATAAAGCTATTGCAATTATGAGAGACGAGGGAGCAGTGATAATGTTACCAGCAAATTTGGGACAGAGCTCCAGCAACCATGGCCATAGTTTGAAATGTAGTTGATGAGTTTCTCATCTTCCTCCGCTGACCACGGTCCTTTCTTCACCTTCTTCTTGTCACAGCACGAGTGATGTGCCATCTTTCTCTCTAAACGCAGTATAATGCTCGAAAAGCAGTGCTAGTGCAGCCAGTGATAGATGATAAATAAGAACTGGGGAATAAGTTTAAATAGATGAAAAAAATGAGAGAGAGAGAGATAAGGTTACACTTACTTTACACCCTAAAAAAAGAAAACAGTGAAAGAAAGAAACGGGTAATTTGGAAATGTGAGTACCACTGAGTAAACCGAGGCTATGAATTTAATGTAAGCGCTGTACCATGGTGGCCCAGTTAGGGTTTGTACTTTGTAGCAAAGGGCTTAAACTTTCAGTATCATCCTTTAAGAGCTGTATTGCTTAGAATGTATCCTTTTTTAGTTCTGTATTGCATGGGACTATGGGAGTGGCAATATAGTCTAAATCATGAAAACATGATTGGGTATTGAATCAGAAAAACTTCCAAAACTTTGGCTCAATCAATGCTAGCAATTAGGTACTAGGGAATTAAGTAGATCTCCCTTCATATATACAGAAGTAATAACTTTTCCATTTAAGCACTTTCCTTTTAACTTAAGTAATTAATAATTACTTTTGGTAATGCTCATCCACTGCTGCTTGATTCTGTAAATCTAATTGATAGATGTGATTGGCAAAAATCAGCAGCAGTGAATAAGAATGTTGACGCGTGAAATGGTGGATTAATATTCTTTAAAGTTTTTGGGATAATTATATATTGTAGAGTTTCTTAAAACCTTATTAATCCACAGCGGAATGAATTATTTTAGAGAAGTATTATGTGTTTACAATATTCTTACAACAATTTTATAATAAATTTTATGCAATAAGTTATTATTGGTTTTAATTTGAACCTCGTTGAAATTATTTTTTTGCTCACTAATAATAGGTAAATACTAATAACAACTTGCTATTAAGAAAATGTTGTAACCATATGTAGCATTTCTCACTATTTTATGATGTGCTTAATAATTTAATTAGTTACCCAAATTATTACTGATCAATGTTTATTTAAATGTTGTTGACGTGACAATATTGAATCCTTCAATTTCACAATAGATTATTATGGTTTTAATAATTATATAATATAAATATTACTTTAAAACTTGAAAGGATTATTATGTTGAAAATGATGATCATTACTCTTAAAATTTCAAAGGATTATTATATTGTTGTACATAACACCACTAAGGCATGGGAGAATGCATATGTGATTGGATTTAGCCTTTACAAGTGGAACGACTATGAGCAAAGGAAGAGGAGGCGTTGGTTAAAAGATCATATTCTTGGTTCGTACTAAAGGCATGACTGCCTTGGAAAGGAAGTAAGATATGCACTTGAAATGGTACTCAAGTACTCACAAAAAGGGAAATAGTGACTTTCTAAGGTTAGTAGCAATGAGAATACTCCTTATTGGTCGAATGAATGTTGGACCACTTCAGGAACACGTGTATTATTCATAGCACTCCTAATGTCCTTCTTAATGTCCAGGACTGGTTTCCCAAGCAGTGGCAAAGTCACCTACCCACGGGCCCTAGTGCCAAGTTGGTGCAATTTTTATCCTCTAGTTAGCAAATAATATCATAGCTGTGGAAAAGTCCAAAATAGAGAAATGATGACTTGAAACCTGTTTTTGTACTCAGCCATATTCCTTAAACTATAAGAGAAACATGCACCTGTATTTTTAGGGTAAGAACCTAAATAGATATTTGAAGAAGAAAGTAGAAAGTTGACAAGAAAGGAAGGTAAAAGACAAGGTTTCTCTTGAAGGAAGAACACCCTTATTGTACAAAAGTGACTTCTTTTCCCACATAATACAAAGCTGAACAGAGCAAGAGCATTCCATTCTTGCTTTAACCATGGTTTTTCATCGATTTTCTAGGGTTTTCCACGTACATCTTGTGTCCTTTTATATTCTTGCTATCACTTTCTTCTTCTTTATCTCGTGTCATGTCAAAGCTAGCATCTTTGTCAATTACAAGCATTTTTATGTAGATGTACTGTTAAATAACTTATTTTATTCCCCTATATAAGCTTAAATCTAACTTGCACATACAATTGTATATAATGATATTACTCTTAAAATATGATGAGCATTACTTTTAAAATTTTAAAGGATCATTATCTTGTATATAATGATGATGAATGTCCATGATTAGATGATGATCAATCACCATAGTCATATATTTGAGTTCCATAACTAAAGATTTAAAAATACAATGTACCAAAGAAGGAAAATTAGGGTCGGTGTTCTTGCTAAATTAATACGCAAACTTAGATTTACATCGATGAAGAACAACAAAGGTGAAATTAATAATGAACTCTTTTCTTAATCATGATAACTTGCTTGATGTAAATGATAATATATGTGTGTATACGCTTTCTAAGTTTCCCCAATGCTAAACTCTTGTTGAGGGTGACAGAGTTGTACAACAAAATCAAGAATCGATGATAATGATGATTGTAATGAAAGATTCTATATATACATATACTACATATCAATGCTCTCATAAATGTGAAGATAGAAATAATGGAATAATGTAGCACATCTACCAAACATTTAAGGTCTATCATTTTGCTACTCTAGAACTGGTTGACTTAGAAGTATTACAAGTACATTAGGCATGTAATCATTAATTGGAGAATGATAATTGATGATGATGGAAATATATGGTAGACTTTGATATGAGATGATAGAAGCTTAATTTCCATTTTTTTCCCCCTAGAATTATGTCCAACTCAAAGAGAGCAAGAAAAAAAAAAAAAAAAACCAAAGTGCTCATTCAACCGAATATTTTAGGTTGAAATAAAGAACAACAAAATTATCGTCAAAAATTGTGGACTCTTTTTTTTCTCTGTGGCTGAAGGAAAAGGGTGGAATTTTTTGTTATTAGCCAATGTACTTCTAAGAACGATCATTGAAATGGTTCCTATAAAAGAAGATCCCAATTTTATTCTTTTTCGAAATATAAGAAGGTCCTAATTGATTATTCAAATGTGGTAAATTTTTCCTATCAATGTGTGTGTGTGTGTGTGTGTGTGTGAGAGAGAGAGAGAGAGAGAGAGAGAGAGAGAGTGTGTGTGTGTGTGTGTGTGGGTATAAGAATCTAGAAACTATCTCACTGTCACAAAAGTATGTAAAAGAGTGACCTCTTTTCCCACATAATACAAAGTTGAACAAAGCAAGAACATTCCATTCTTGCTAAAACCATGGATTTTCATCCCTTTTCTAGGGTTTTTCACGTACATCTTGTGTCATTTATGTTCTTACTATCACTTTCTTCTTCTTTATCGTGTGTCATGTCAAAGCTAACATCTTTGTCATATACAAGCTTTTTCATGTACATGTATTGTTAGACAACTTATTTTATTCTTCTAAGCTCAAATCTAATTTGCTCATACATTTTTGGCGACTTCACTGGGTATCTATGGTTATTTTCCTTTTAAGTGTGTCTTTGTTGTGTTGTATACCTCTATTCTGTCGTTACTTTCTCCATGCCTCCAAGAAAGAAAGTTACGAGGATACTAACTAGTGTGGGTGAAAATCATCGGTCAAAACCAAGTGCAGATCGCATATCCATGCACTCTGAAGGCATAGAGTCCTCTAGTGAGGCTGGTCATCCTGGGAATAGAAATATCATGGTTGCCATAGAAGACCTTCAGCGTTCTTAGGTTGCTATGTGGGTAGAATTTTAGTCTCTATGTTAGAAGACAGCCATACCTCAAGCCCCTCAAGGTGGTCAAGGTCCTTAAGGATCTCCTTGCCTGACCAATGAAGATATATCTGCTATTTTGTTAGAAGCTAAAAAGTTGGAAAGTTCTATTTATGTTGATACTAGACCTCCCTATCTTGAAGAGGTAGCTGGAAAACCTTATTCTTCGAATTACACTCCTTCTATTTTTCCCAAGTATGATGGCATGACAGGGAATGCTAGAGAGCACATTATGTGGTATGTAGATGCACTGATAGCTCACTTCCTTTTTGAAGGGAGTTTAATGCAAGTGGCATACCAAGAAGTAAAGGATTTAGTCACCTTTTCTAGTAAAGATCTAGCCAACCGAGTTGTTGATGGCAACAGACCTTTATGTCTCTCTACCTTTTTGGGAACATCTCGAATCAAAAGGGCCTTAGTAAACACTAGTGCATCTACCAACATTTTGCCTCTCCTAACATTTGGTGCCTTGGATATTCCGAGAGAAAGAATCATCCCAAAGCCACTACATGTAGCAAGGATAGGATCCTTATAGCAGAGTACCCTAGGGCATGTGTCTCTAGATCTTAGGGTTAGGCCAATTCGGGCACCCACTCTCATGCAAGTAATAGAGGGAAATATATCTTATCACATCATTTTAGGCCGCCCAAAATTGAAGGCATATAAAGCTATGGCTTCCACATATCATTAATGTGTGAAGGCCATTTGGAGAAATAAACAAGTGGCTATTGAAGCCACTAGGATGCCTTTTGATAAAGTATAGCTTCATTTTGCTGAGGCAGCTTTACATCAAGAGTATGAGCTCGAGGGTGAGAACAAAATTCTTCCTTTTAATCACATTGCTTTGCAAATAGAGGAAGAAGATGATGGCAAAGTTGTAGAACCAGAAAGGCCCTCCAAGATAAGAAGAACCACCGACCTTGATGGCAAGGTGGTATATGAGTTCTAACGATCGAAGAAAGGGGATGAGGAGGATGGTAGGCCTGATTTCCTTAATCTAATACAATAGCCAGAAGAGGTTCATGTAGCTAAGGAGCTTGTGAAAGAAGCTCTAAAGTAAATGAATGATGTTGTTATGAATGTGCAAGAAGAACTCATTGAGGTTGATTTGAATGATGGAGAAGAAGGTAAAAGACTGGTGAAAATTAGCAAGAGTTTGTTTGAAGAAGAAAGAAGAAAGCTAATAGGCTTACTGAGGGAATACAAGGATGTTTTTGCTTGGAGTTACCAAGAAGTGCCAGAATTGAGTTCGAGCCTAGTAACACACAAGTTAAAGGTAGATTCTAATGCTAAGCCTATGAAGCAACCACTAAGGAAATACCGTTTGGATGTGAAGGAAAAGATAAAGGCTAAAGTGAAAAAGCTTTTAAAGGCAGGTTTCATTGAAGAGATTGAATGTTCAAGTTGGTTAGCCAACATAGTTCCTGTGAAGAAGAAAGGCGGTCAGATAAGAATTTGTGTGGATTTTGGGGATCTCAGTAAAGTCTGTCTTAAGGTTGAATTCCCACATCCTAATGTTGATATTCTGGTGGATGCAGCAACTAGTCATGAATGCTTCTCCTTTATGGATGGCTATAATGGGTATAATCATATCTTTATGGAGCCAATGGATGCCCTAAAAATTGCCTTTAGGACACCTTTTGGGAACTACTTTTATAAGGTAATGCTTTTTAGGTTAAAGAATACAGGTGCTACTTACCAAAAAACTATGACTTTGATCTTTGGTGATATGCTTCATAAGCAGGTAGAAGATTATGTTGATGATCTTGTGGTGAAGGCAAAGAATCCCTTTGAGCATTTACTGCATTTGAGGCAAGTCTTTGAAAGATGCAAGGAGCACAACTTACAAATGAACCCTTCCAAATTTGCCTTTGGGGTATCTTCAGGAAAGTTCTTGGGGTTTCTTGTTCATTACAGAGGGATTGATTTGAACCCCACAAAAGCCAAAGTAATAACCGCCCTTAGTCCCCCTATAACGCTGAAGGAGTTAAGAAGCTTTCTGGGAAAAGTTTCTTATTTAAGAAGGTTCATTCCAAGTCTAGCTGAGATCTTGAAGCCTTTTAGGGAGCAGACTAAGAAGGGAGTGACCTTTGTATGGTGTGATCAATGCCAAAAAGCATTCAAGAAATCCAAAAAATATTGGCAAACCCTCACACAATGGTGGGTCCTTTGCTTGATAAACCCCTTTTGTTGTATATATCCAATACAGAGTAGTCCTTGAGAGCGTTATTATTTTAGCAGGCTTATGAAGGGACCGAAGTTAAGCTATTCAACTACTAAGAATGTATGTTTGTCTTTAGCCTTTGTTGTGTTAAAGTTCAATCATTATCTTTTAGGGCATCGTGTACAGTTGGTGACCAAGGGTAATCTTGTGAAGTATATCTTAACCCGCCCTCAATATCTACGAGAATGGCGCAAAAGGCCATCTTGAAGTCATGCCTTTATATCGAATGCATAAGACTCACTGCCATTAAAGGTCAGGCAGTAGCTGATCTTTTGGCTAGCTTCCTTAGAACAAGTGATTTTTCACCTCCATAACAGGAAGTCTTGGTGATAGAGGAGCAAGAGTGGTCGATGTCTTTCAATGGCTCATCTACATTACAGGGGGGAGGGATAGGAGTGGTATTAAAGTCACCAGGGGAGGAACATAAGTTTGCTTATAAGCTACATTTTTACTACTCTAATAATGAAGCAGAGTATGAAGCCTTGTTGGTAGGGTTGAAGGCTGCCAAAAGGTTAGGCATAAAAAGATTGGAGATATTTGGTGATTCTGAGTTGGTGATAAATCAAGTTGAAGGAATTTATGCAGTAAAGAATCCTAGCTTGGCTACTTATAGAGTTGGAGTTTAGAGGATGATGAAATACTTTACTTCCATAGAATATAAAGTGGTTAGTAGGAATGAGAACAAGCTTGCTAACTCACTAACCACCCTAGCCACCAAGTCCGTACTAAAGAAAGAGCAAATGACACTTCAAGTGGAGAAACAACCTGATTTGGTCTAGGATAAGCTGTGTTTCCCTCAAGATTGGCAAGAACCTTTGTTAAAGGTAATGGCTCAAAGGAAGTACGTTGGATCAGAATTACCAGCAAATATGAAAGACTTCCTCAAGATCAATGGAGATTTATTTTTAAGAGAAGTAAAGGGTTTTCTGATGAAGTGTGTCTTGAGGCAAGAAGGACTGACATTGCTGCACAGGTTGCACTATGATATTTATGGTGTAGACCTTGAAGTCAGCATGTATAGAAGACTACAGAGGTTAGGGATCTTTTGGCTAGAAATGGCCAATGATGCTAAGGAAGAGCAAAGGAGTTGTAAAACTTATTCCATCATTCCCCCAGACCAAGCAGAGGTGCTTAATGGCGAATTTTTGGAAGAAGATTGGTAGGATTCGTACTTAAGATATCTTTCATAAGGTGTACTACCTGCTGATCAAGTAAAAAGAGAAAAGTTGAGAAAATACGTGACAAGGTTCAAGGTAGTAGATGGGAAGTTATCCAGGAGAAGCTTTCAAGGAAGGTGGATGGTATGTATTCCCACTAAAGAAGTCAATGGTGTTTATTCAAACCTGCATGAAGGAGAGCCAGCGGGACACTTGGGTGGGAGAAAGCTATGGCAAATGGCTTTACACCAGGGATATTGCTGGCCTACAATACAAAAAGATGCTCAAGACTTTGTCAAATAGTGTCAAGAATGCCAAAGGCGGGGAGATGAAATACACACCAGTCATCAAAGTCTTCATCCAACTATGGCTCCATATTATTTCCATACCTGGGGGTTGGATTTTGTAGGACCTATAAACCCCCTTTTTAAAGGATGTACATGGATATTGATAGCCATTGAGTTAGTTACCAAATGGGTAGAAGTTGTGGCTATGAAGAAGGCAACAAGTAGCTTAGTGGCTAATATCTTGAGGGAGAATATAATATGTCATTTTGGGGTACCCAGAAAAATTATTTCTGACAATGGCACACCATTCCTGAACAAGAATGTGCGCCATTTAACAGAAGGGTACTCCATTTCTCACATGACATCAATACCTTATTATCTGAAAGGAAATGGTCAAGTTGAGGCCTCTAACAAAAGATTACTGTAGATATTGGGAAAAATGACTAAAGAGAACGAAAAGGGATGGAAAGAGGAACTTCCTACAGCTTTGTGGGCTCATAGAATAGCCAAATCACAAGCTACAGGAGCTTCACCCTTTTCTCTAGTCTATGACACAAAGGTTGTTATCTCAAAAGATTTAGTAAGGCTAGTAGTGAAACTAGCAGAGATTTTAGGGATACCAAAAGAAGCTACTTTGGAAATTGTGGAAGAAATGCATGATAATGTTGCCTTTCATAACCGCCTTTACCAAGTTAATATGAAGGCTAGGCATGAAGGCCAAGTTAGGGATAGAAGGTTTCAAGTGGGAGAACTATTTGGAAAACTACCTCGCATATGCGAGTAGTGGCTGGAGCTGTTAAACACAAGTTTTCTCCAAAATGAGAAGGACCATACATAGTGGAAGAAGCACATCCAACAGGAAACTATTGGCTAAAGGATCAAGTAGGTATAAAGGCGTATAGCCACATTAGTGGAGCTCACCTTAAGAAATATCATGCTTAATCTTGTAAAAATATATTTTTTCCGCCATCATGTCAAACTGATGTTGTGTTCCACAATTCTTATACTATTATAAATAAGTCTTTTATTCAGCTATTTCATATTCTATTGTTCAGGATATGAATGCAAAGTCTAGATAACTTAACTGAATAAAGCATAGTAAAGTTTATAATACAACCATATGGCCTTTCAAGACCATAAAATATTACAACTTGAAAATTAGATAATGTTTGTGAGAGAACTAATATTTTCAAGAGAGAAGTCTGGATCGCTCAACTTCTAGCTTTTCAACCTCTTTTCTCAAAGAGTTACGTTCTACTATGACACCTTCTAATTAAGCTTGAACGGTAGAACTTGCTTCTTGTTAGGGTGTTAATTCCACTTGAAGTTTGTTGATAGATTCCTTGAGCTGAGTGATTGAAGTGTTACGTACCTATAAGGCTGATTCGATTTCCTTTGCTTTGTTGATACAAGAGTTTTTATTAGCTTTCAACTCGTGAAGTGAGGATAAGGAAGCATGAAAAGAGGGTCCTACATTCTTTAAGTCCCTTATTAGGACATATGTGATTCATGTTAGGAATATATATCAACATTTTATGTAATTGGCTAATCCTTTGACAAAATGCACTTTACTTGTATTTGGGTAGATTTAGAATGTGTTTAATGCTCCTAGAAACAAGTTTTCAAGTTCAAGTATTAAAGCCATGAAAGTGTATCCAAGAATCAAGTGAAGAACTGTTGTTCATTAAAGCTCGATAGCTTGCTCGATAGCTTGCTCGACAGCTAGTATCTATCGAGGTTTAAGAAACTACTTCAGCCCAAGGCTCGACAACTTCTCAATAGATAGGGTATCTGTTGAGGTTTATGAAAAATAGAATTTCAGTTCTGATTTTCATCCAATCCGTGAATGTATGTTTGGGCTTTCTTTTCTCACAACCCTAAACATATATAAGGATTAATTTAAGGGTTGTCATAGGAGCACAATTGCAAAAATGTGAAGAAAAGTGAATGGAAACCTAGTTTGCCCTAGTTCATCTTGAAGAAGTTGCTATGTTTGTACACCGTAGGGTTTTGTGATCGAGAAACTTCATGATCTTCATCGTGTGATGAACTAAAGAACTTTATAGCCAACATCCTTCTCAAGTTGGTGATCCTGTCACGTACTAGGATCCACGCATCTATTGGTTAGTCACGTACTAGCAGCTATGCAATATAAGGAGAGATTGTCACTACAGAACAAGTCCAATTAGATATTGCGGTAAGGGTTCAACTGTAGGTTGGTATAAGGTACTGAGATTCCTTTACTTGTAACCGCTTGTTTTGATAATAGTGGAATCTCGGGAGTGGTGACCTTAAAATCACCCTATGGGGTTTTTTGCCTCGGAGGTTTTCCCCATTCGTAAACAAATCACCATGTCAAATTTAATTTCCACTGCATTATACTTTATTTGGTGATTTGTTAATGCTACCAAGCTCATTGCATGTAATTGAACCTAATTAATTCACTTGGCTAATTAATTAGTTAACTCATCACAAGGAGACAATACAATCTTGGCCTATCATCCCTCAATGCAGTGACATGGCTCTTTAACCAGCCGTCATTAACACTTAGGCCCTCGGCCTCACTCAGTGTGGAAAGAAAATTGTCAAAGGGAAGAGCTAGACAATCCTCTTTGCCCTTTAACTATAGTTGGGATATGATAGACCCAATTTTTTGTAAGAGAAAGCTCCTAAGTGACAAGGTCCATTTGCTAGCATCCTTCATGGTTTTGGGATATTTTGAGAGAAATTGAGAACAATTTGCTCTTAAATTAGGAGAAATTAATGAGAGCAATGGATCAAATTCTATTATGGTGCTTTCACTCTCTTGCTCTTTAGAAGTAGCTTCTGTTAAATCTTCTTTTTCCTAAGGATTTTTGGCATACACCCGATTTGAATCCTCCCTTTCAATGTTAGATTTTGTTTCTTCATTAGAAGTCATTTCTTATACAAAAACCTCTTGGGTTGAAGAAGTGACTTTTACCTTGGGTTGAGCCTGGGAAATAGATCCTGTAACCTATCAAAGGTTAAAAATGAAGAAAGGAAGAAAAGTTATTTGTGCCATTGATTAAGAGAAGATGTTACAAGAGTTTAGTCACTATAGAGAAGAGAGTGTACATCGGGCTTCTTGTTAGAAGGGTTTTTTGCATTTTCTTCCTCTTAATGTCTGAAAGTTTGGCTTTAGGAAGGAGTTTCAAAGTCAAATCACCTTGAAAAATAGATGGGATATCCACGCGTTGGGCAGCACTTTCCCCAAAATTCCTAACACTTTCTCTAATTTCGGACCACCATGACTTGAATCGAGGTGAAGGCAGTCCAGTTCTAGTGGGGGAAGTAAAGGGGATTTCGGGGCTTGATACCAATATTTTTATGAGATTCTCTCTTTTAAAGGCTAAGGAGGCCACTACAGCGAGTAAAGCTAAAGTAGAGAGATGTCCTAATATGCCTTGGTCAAAACCAAATTGGCAGGCAAACCTATGGGAATTATAAGTTTGAGTCTCATACTCATCTTGATAGCTTGTCTGAAGATGAGAAGGAAAAGCAAAGGAAACAAAAGAAAGTTCTTCCTCAGATAGGGGGTGTCTCTAAAGGGAAACAAAAATACTTTCTAAGGAAGTGAATAGTGGGGGGAGTCCCCAGATAGGGGGTGTCTCTAAAAAAGGGAAACAAAAATACTTTCTAAAAAGTGAATAGTGGGGGGAGTCCACCCTCTACGGCAGTGTAACAACCCAAGTCAAAAAAAAAAAAAAAAAAAAAAAAAAAAAAAAGAGAAAGAGAGAGAAAAGTCAGATTTTTATGGGTCCCACATGCCCCCACCTTCCCCACCCTTCCCCACCACTCATTTTCACTCTATCTCTTATCTCTTTGACCGGCCAAAGCTCTTCACTTCTCCTTTCTTTCTTTTTCTACTTTTTCATTTTCTATCTAACACTTCTCTCTTCACTCCTTCACACTCTCCCACCGGTGTACCTCTTTCCCCACCATCTCCACCATCATTTTTCTGGCAAGATCACTGGAAAATCCTTAAGAACCTCTAGGCACCTTCACATCTTTCATTTGAGGTAAAATTTCTAATACTTTTGGTGAGTTTTATATTTTGCTTGAGATTATATTTTTATCTAAGTTTTGATAATGATACCCAGGTGATTTATAAGCTTTGGAAGTGATATTTTTGTGTTTATATGTATAGGTTTTGTCTTGGTGGCTATCTAAGTGGTGAAGATTTTGGGGTTTTGGCTTTTTAAAGTGAAATAGATGGTAAATATAATTTTTATTGATTATATGGAGTTAGTTGAAGTTCTAAATTGTTTGTCTTGGAGGATATTGTCATTTTGCTTCCATGGGTCATTTGATGATATTATATAAATTCTATGGAAGCTAATCATAATGTTGGAGATGATATTGAATGAGTTAACTTTATAAATTGGAGCCTATGCCTTGTGAATTAAATTGTTGAGAAAATTTAGAAGTGGAATACATTATTGATGAGGTTAAGTGCTAAGCTTGCCTAATTAAATGCTTATTTGGCAATTCTTAATTTGTAGCTAAATAAAATTTCAAGCTTTATGCATATTGTGATAGGTTTGCTTGATATTGTTTAGGTTTGAGCTAATCTCCTTTGGAGCTTGGAGAATTAGGCTTTTTGTATGTTGCAAGGTAAGTAGCTTTTTAATGGGATTTAAAAAAAAAAAAATAACCATATTGCATAAACATTGTTTTTGGGTCAAACACATTTTGGAAAATTATATATGGATATATGTTTTTTTAAAAGTGTTGTATTGTGACCCTATTATATATTAGTATCTTTGAAAAGTGCATCATATTTGGAGAAATGCATGAATTGTTGACAGGAAAAAATGAGTAACTTTTATTTAATCTTTGATAAGGAAATCATGGATTTTATGGTATATTGAAAAATTTAAAGATGCTTATCTTGTCTTGTTATTTGGAAAATTGATAGAAAATCTTTTTGACAAGAATGAAATTAAAAACCTTACAAAATTTGTGGAAGTTAGATTATTTATGGTTTTTTTGAAATTACCTGGATATAAACTATATATTTGAAAGTACATGTATACCCGTGAGCTTTATGTTATTTTAACCTTATGTCATGTGTGATTTTCCAGTGATCACCTGATTTGGTTTTCGTAATCTTTGTGACAACAAAATCAGATCCAGGTCAATGCCCTTTTACTTTGGAAGACACGTTCTTCCCTACTACCCATGGGGGGGGGGGGGGGGGGAAGTTCATTGATTGTGTGTGGGTGAGGCTACTGCCCATGGGGCCAAAAGACCACATGCAAAAGAGGTCCTATTTGACGCGCTCTCCCTACTGCCCATTGAGGGGGGGGGGGGGGGAGAGAGAAAAACCTTAAGGGTATGGGTGAGGTCGCTGCCCATGGGTGGATCCCCTGACCAGTCTATGTGGTAGTGTGGTATATTTGTGATAATTCCTGAAGTGTTCCCACAACCATATTTGTAAAAAGGCAATGAGTACAAAGGTTTCAACTTGAAATCTACCCTATGAGCGTTGCAAGTCAAGAGTAAAATGATCTAAGTGAGAATACAAAGAGCAAAAGAAAGGATTGTCCTTTGTCTAGTTTAATAGCTAAAGGGAAATATCAGCTTAGAATCTTCTCATGGGGATATCCCTCAAACAGGTGGCGAGATAGTAAGAAAGCAATAAAGGCTTCAAGTTCATAAGGGCTAGAGTTACCTTCTCCTACACAAATTCGATGCCTTCCTTCAAAGAGTCTTCATTGGCTTTCTTAACCACGCCATCAGCATATTTCCTCCAGAAGTACTTGATCCATCCCCAGAAGTTAGCCCTGTAACCATAGTCTCCACCAACTCTAGTATCTTCTGGTACTACCTCATTGGGGGCTTTCCCTTTTCTTACTACCTTTAAGACGAGTTTCGTTAAAGTTTTCTTCACCACATCTTCAAGGAATTTCATTGCTTTAGACTCATCAGGATATAAAGAGATGTTGACTACTTCACCATCTCCAAACAGGTAAGTCTTAATATCTCATAAACATCTTTTAGAGATGGAGAGATTTCATGACACCTTATGAAAAAGGTATAAGTAATGGGATTTCACCGATACAGAAGAGAGAGAAGAGTTCCACTATCTTTGCTGATTTTTAGACTAGAGAACACAAGAATGGTGTCCATAAGTTTCACTCTCTATAAGATATCCACGAAAGGAGGATGAGCTAACACTCTATGACACTAGCTTCTCCAACCTCTAGAAACAGAAGTGTTGGATTTAAAGACCACATATACGGTGGGAGCAAAGTCCCCTCTGCAGGTGCCAAGCCTAAGAATGTGCTTTAACTCCAAATCCATTATCAAAAGATCGCCAGGTTCCCCATAAGGAGGGTCTTCAGAACAAGGGGCTGAATCCCAATTAAGACTTTTAACAAACAGATAGTCTTCAAAGAAGGGAGGGATAATCCACTGTTTCTCTATGGAAGGATTTTCATCTCCCCCTAGAAGGGCCCTAGAAGGGGTTTGTTACTCTTCGAAGGTGTACGTTCTGAAAATTTTGAAAAACTAGATCTTAAACCACGTTTTACACTCATGATTTGGTGTCTTAAAAAAGTTCTAGGTTTTGGGTTGAAGAAGAACAAGATAAGGAAAAAAGAGAAAAATAAGGAAGGGAAATATTTTCTTTTCCTTTTATACTTTGAGGATCTTTTCAAAATTGACATGTGTCAGCATAGGGAAAGGACTGAATTTCTGACAAAAAAGGGTAGATGATGGTGTTGAAATCAAGGAAACCGCCTTCACTGACAAAGTGTAAAGGTGTGATCCTTCTCCAATAGGTTAAGTTTGGTTAGTTTCATTTCATTTTTGTTAACTGACATATTTACATTTTATGTCTATTTGTAGAAATTTTATGTGGTAAAATAAACATAAAGCATAACATAAGTGTACAGTAAACATATAATAAAACAAACTTTCTTTTTCTTTCTTATATATTTTTGTGTTTAAGTTTTTTTACAAAAATTGGAAAGAGGGATTTAAATGATTTGGCTCTTGAATTTAAATATAAAGTGCTTGATATATGTACATGGATTTGAGATTTAAAGCTTTTTCTCTAATAAAATCAGTTCTAAAATAATAAATTCAAATAACATTTTACATCCTTCATTTTTAAATTTTACATACTAATAAAACATATAGTTAAAATAAAAAATTGTCTTTCCATATTTTCAAAAAAACTAAATTGTAATTTGAACCCAAAAATTTGGAGTAATTTTGATTTTACTTAGTACGAAACACCTCATCACAGCACATGGATGGAAGGCCTGTTTAGACCCTCAAGTCCAGTCTATTGCTGAGTTGTAGCACTCTGCAGCAATTACTGATGTGTGCTGTTGTATGCTGCTTTGTTAGTCTGTTTGCTATGTTGCTATGTGTGTGAGATCAAGTCAAGCCTGTTGCCGCAACCCTATAGCTACTACAATTAAGTTGCTGCACTGTCATTATATTGCTGAGTAGTTGTAGGATAAGGTTGGTGTTACTACCACATGTTACTGTTAAGCCTAATTATGTTAGCTAATTAGCCATGTAATCTTCACTAATTAGCCATGTGACTATATAGGAAGGAAGGTAGATAGTAAATTATTGGCCTAACTGATTGTTATTGGGAACTTGTACTCGAGTTGCACTCTCATTTTGCATTCCTTCAAGAAATAAGAAAAATATCTCTCTCTCTGTCAAATTCTTCTTAATCTGTCTCTCTAATCTCTAGGAGGTTAGGCTCTCCTCGAGATTAGCCAATATCCCATTATAGAACATTGAGAATAAACAGGTTACTAACAAGGTTTAAATTCAAATGATATGTAATGTTAGGGTACAAATTCAAATTTTGAATTTTGAAATTTAAGCAAAATCAAAATTCTCCAAATTTTAAGGAAAAAGTTACAATTTAGATTATTCAAAATTTTGTTTCTCAAAAAAAAAAAAAAAAAAAAAAGATTATTCAAAATTTAAACTAAAAACTGAAGTTCAAATCTTCTCTTTCAAGTTCAAATAATTTCATCCCAAGGAATGACTAACAAAATAAAAGATATGAAATACATTAAAAAAATTTGTTCTTATTGTGACCCAAGAAATATTATTTAAAATGTATCTGCATCTCCCCTCCCACAAATTGTATTATTGTGTGAGGGATGACGCAATTTCCAATGTATAAATTAAATACATTCTACTGCTGGGAAGGATAACAATATAGGTTCATGCTTAATGCTATACTGCTGAGGTTCATGCTTAATGCTTTATAACGAATATATGTATAAGGATGAAATTGATGGATGATGGCACAGCTAACCCACCACGAAAACGTGACACTTTAATCATTTAGGAAACATGGAGATTATTGTGAACCACTACGAACGCATTAACCCCCATTAAAAGTAGAAGCTTTGTTTTGTATTAATTAATTTAAAAAAATAAAAGGAAATGCAGAAAATATAAAAATATTTCATAATGCTTGTGTGGTTGTATGTTTCAAAAACTTTTATTTTTCTCTCTTCGTTTGGCATTTTTGGGTAATTAGTCGTTGGGCATTCTTGGCTGATTAGTCATTGGGCACTTATGGATAAACTTGCCATTGGACATTTATGGATTAATTAGCCGTTGGACATTTATGTGTTAGTAGTAACCATAACCATACACATTATTCTTGTTGGTAAGCTATATAATGCTCATCACAACAAATTTTCCTATTAGATTTCTTTAGCTATATATTTTCAAATACAAAATTATGTTCTTTCTCTCTCCCATGCATTTTTCTACAATTTATTTTGTTAAATTAAAGAATGCAATGCACTATAGGGTGTTCTTAAACCTCTACAAGTGAAAGTGTATCCATCATGAAATTTGATTCTATAGTTTAATCTTGGAGGGCTATTAAGCTATATAACCATAGCACGGAGGGTGGCACAATAAACTTTTAAGCACAATACTCTTTGCATGATTCTATAGTACTGTGATAAATATTCCTAAACTCTTTTATTATTTTGGTTTATGCAATTACATTCTTGCTAATATTTGAGATATTATTTACCAAATCAAACTTGTTTATTCACTTTTATATTTCTAACACAAATAAGGACTCATTTTCATCTCACATTTCTTATTAGATTGAGTGGTTGTTTGGAGAGCTTATTCATTAGCTATTGAACTAAAAAATTAGCAAAGTAAAGTATAATTAAAGCATTCATAATAGAAGTGTTAAAATAGCTAAAACTTTTTTTTTTTTCTTTTCTTTTCTGTAGTGGGTTGTGGTTGCCATAGTAATGGTTGTGGCTGCCATAGTATGGTTGTGGCTGTTGGTGAAAGTGGTTATGGCTAGATGCTATAAAATTTTGTTGTGGCTCTGTTTTTATTTTTATTATTTTATGAGGTTTTTATATGATTTTAAATGAAATGGTCAACAAAAAAAATTAAAAATAAATAAAGTAATTTTCAAGTTACTAAAAGTTACAATAAATTTTTAAAAACTTGGTTCTAAATGGTAAAATTCCACTTATGTTTAAAAACTAAGAGTTACTCTTATGTTTCCTTCTAGTGTGTAAAAGAATTCCTCCTGCTAAACCAACAATAAAAAAAAACTCAAAAAAGGCAAATTATAAATAATAGTGTTCTCTTCTTTCATCCACATTAGGTTCCTCGATGATCCATCAGGCAAGTAGTCAAAAAGCTATTAAACGGAAGTTTTCCCCTTAAAAAGAAGCTTTAAACAATAGCCTATTAGATCTATTTAAACTATAGTTGTCATCATAAAGGCAAAGTATATATGAAAAATAGTTTCATCATTAAAGGCAAAATATAAAACAATAGCCTCTAAGGTCTAGTAACAGTCCCCAAAACTTTATTAAACTACAAACAAAAGGCAAAAAGGTTGGGATAAATGGACATGGCTGGGTCCAGTGCTTTTATGTGCATGGACCTAAGCCTTGCCCAAATTAAACACAATTGAGAGCTAGGAATAGCCAATAGCAAGGCCAGAAGTTTCAAGAATCTAAAGTCGTAATTACTCTCAAAGATCTGGTATTTTGTACTTAATTAAATATAAAGTGCTTGATATATGTACATGGAATAATGGTGAATAATCAATTTTGTACTTAATTAAATCTTATTGTGCGAATTTATCTTTTGTAGGAGAATGGAATTAAATAAGTGGATTTGTGCAAAGAAGAAAGCTAATGGACTTTACTTTTACAAGGGCTATGATGAAGTTAAAGAAGACCAACCCAATTAAATTTAAGTCCAATTGGAGTAGAGAATCAAAGGAAATTTGCATCAAATCCAAGTTCAATTCGGATTAGGATTCCAGACTGCACATCAATTAGTATTTTTGGCATAACTTTCGGCTTAGATGTCCAATCAAGATGATTCAAGTTGGGCTGGAAATTTAACTTAAAGGGCTACAACTTTGTCGTTTACCAAAAGTCCTAATTCTGGCGTTAAATGGGCCAAAATTGTCAGTTAAGTGAAGCCTAAAAATCTGAAATTTTCTTCAAACAAGAATTCAACTTGTAATAGGATTCCTTGACCTATTTAAAGGCTCTTTAGGGCAAAATTCAAAGGAGGCCAGTGCTGGGCTGAACATAGAGAGTGCGGCTACTTCTTTGGTTTTTTTCCATGACAATTAGTTTTATTTTATTTGTCTAGTTTAATGTTTAGTATTTTATTCTTGTGTTTTATTTTAATTACTATGAGTAGCTAAATTTATAATTAGGGTTAAGGATGAAACCTTGTTAAGGATTATCAATAATATTTATGTGATTTGATTTTTTCCACAATAGTTGTTCTTTAATGATTTAAATGTTCTTGCTTCATATCAATTGATTGAGATGAGATTCTAGATATGAGTTCAATCATGTTTTCTTATGATTTGGATTTGTCTTAATTAATTGAATACTTGGTTTATTAATTCTTGATATTAAAAAATTGGATCTCCTCTTGTGATTTATCTGGAAGGGATACAATTTATGATTTGATTTTAGAATTGGATATATCTTGTGATTTGTTTGGATAGATACCAATTGATGAGTTGATTTATACTTAAGAAGCGAAGAGAAGAACAGCTTTGATTTTTAAAATAAGGATTTTAATGAGAATATTTTTCATGATAGCAAGATTGATTTCATTATCATGTAGTGAGTTGGAAAAAATTAATGATCATAAATATATGCTGATATGATTTACAAGGCGGATTCCAAACCTTAATCCTTTCCCTTGATTGTTTGATCTTTTATTGCTTATATTTTGCTTAGTTTAACTATTTGCTAGTTTATTAATTTCAAAACAACTAATTTTTATTAAAACTAGATTAGGATAATTTGTTAAGATTTGATTAATTTTCCTACGTTCATTAAAGTCCCTGTGGGTTCGATCTCGTTCTTGTCAAACTATACTGCGGTACGGTTCGTAAACTGCGGATTTTAAAATTTCACAACAGCTCTTGTGGCCTATCACCTCTTTCCTAAATAAAAACACAAATAATAAAAAAATAAATAAAGTTAAAGTTTTATAACCTAAGCCAATAAAAGGCTAAACAAAAACAAATACAATAATAAAAAAAAAAAGACTGCAAGTTTAATGGCGAGCAGATCAAGGAGACCGCGGCGCATAGGCATCTGAGTTATCCACAGAGTCCTTTTGGGGATAGTCTGGAGCCTGATACTCCATCTCCTCCCCAAACTCATCATCCTCTCTTCTTCCTCCTCCTTTTCTTCGCCTTCATCATCCCCTAAGTCAGAGTCATCACATGAGTCTGACTCCTTAGAGTAAAAAGCTCCGAAGCGTTGGACTTTGAGCTTGATTGAGAGGGCCAGTGCCTTCTCCTGCACCTAGAGGGGGCATCCATAAAATCAGCAGTCGCTATCCTCAACATCTTCTTCAGCCTTCAGCCAAAGTTCCTCTGAGTCCTCTCCTTCTTTGTTGCTCTAGTTGAAGGGTGCAACCTCTTCAGGAATGAAAACTTGAGGAGGCAGAGGGTGTATGGGAAAAGGGAGAGGGGGATGCGCAGGGCTTGGTGGTGGGGAAGGATTGTTGTTGTTGGGAGTGCTCTCAAAAAGAGCCAGAGGTGTGTTTTAGGGAGTTAGAATCGGAAGAGGAAAGGTTTGACATTTTCATGGAGGTTAGGATTCTTTGAAAGAATCTAGAGATACAAAGGGCATGAAGAATGAAGAAGAAACATTCCCTATGTAAATCCCCAATTGCAGTTAAGTGAAGAGACATGGCATTTATGAGGAGTAATGTCTGTCTACTAAAACGCAAGAAACGAAGAGATGCCAAAACAGCTAGAAGCACCCCTATAAGCCATGTGTCAATATTCAAACATCACAAGGCCTAATTACTAAAGTGTTAATGTCTGAACCAATGTGACTGTCAAAGGCCTTTGCCATTAAACGCCATTGACAGTCAGGGGGCTAATGTGCGTAACACCACTAAGGCATGGGGGAAAGCATATGTGGTTAGATTTGGACCTTACACGTGGAATGACTATGAGCAAAGGAAGAGCAGGCATTAGCTAAAAGATCCAATTCTTGGTCTGTGCCAAAGGCGTGACTGCCTTGGGAAGAAAGTAAGATATGCACTTGACATAGTACTCAAGCACTCACAAAAAGGGAGATAGTAACTTTCTAAGGTCAACAACTATGAGGACACCCTTTACTGGTTGAATGTATGTTAGACCATTTCAGGGACACGTGTATTATTCATAGCACTCCTGATGTCCTTCTTAATGTCCAGGATTGGTTTCCCAAATAGTGGCAACGTCACCTACCCACGGGTCCCAGTGCCATATTGGCGCAATTTCTATCCTCTATTCAGCAAATAATATCACAACTGTGGAAAGGTCCAAAATAGAGAAATAATGACTTAACACCTATCTTTGTACTTAGCCATATTCCTCAGACTATAAGAAGAATATGCAGCTGTATTTTTAGGGTAAGAACCCAAACAGATATATGAAGAAGAGAGTAGAAAGTTAACAAGATAGAAAGGTAGAAGACAAGGTTTCTCTTGAAGGAAGAACACCTTATTGTACAAGATGACTGTTTCCACATAATACAAAGCTGAATAGGGCAAGAACATTCCATTCTTGCTCAAACCGTGGTTTTTCATCCCTTTTCTAGGGTTTTCCACGTACATCTTGTGTCCTTTTACATTCTTGCTATCACTTCCTCTTCTTTTCATGTGTCATGTCAAGTAGCATCCTTGTCACTTATAAGCTTTTTCATGTAGATGTATGTTAAATAACTATTTATTCCTCAATATAAGCTTAAATTAACTTGCACGTACAAGTATTATGATATACTCTAAAAATATGATGATCATTACTTTTAAAATTTTAAAGGATCATTATCTTGTACATGATGATGATGAGTGTCCATGATTAGATGATGATCAATTACCATAGTCATATATTTGAGCTCCATAACTAAAATTTAAATATACAATGTACCAAAGAAGGAAAATTAGGGCCGGTGTTCTTGCTAAATTATACACAAACTTAGATTTACATCGATGAAGAACGACAAAGGTGAAATTAGGCATGTAATCATTAGATGGAGAATGATAATTGATGATGAAAGTGATATTGATGATGATGGAAATTTATGGTAGACTTTGATATGAGATGATAGAAGCTTAAGTTGCATTTTTTTCCTAGAATTAGTAACTTAAAGTGTCAAGAAAAAGAAAAAGAAAAAGAAAAAGAAAAAAAAAAAAAAAAAAAAGAAAAAAAAAACCGAAGTGCTTATTCAACCCAATTTTTTAGGTTGAAATAAAGAACAACAAAATTATCGTCCAAAATGTAGTCTTTTTTTTTCTCTGGGTGAAGGAAAAGGGTGGAATTTTTGTTATTAGCCAAGAACTTCTAAGAACAATCATGAAATGGTTCCTATAAAAGAAGGTCTCAATTTATTCTTTTCGGAATATAAGAAGGTCCTAATAGATTATTCAAATATGGTAAATTTTCCTATCAAAAAATATATATATATTTGTGTGGTGTGTGTGTGTGTGTGTGTGTGGATATAAGAATCCATAAAACTATCCACTCTCACAAAAGTTGTACAAAAGTTCTTATTCATATGATTTTCTCTGTTACAATTCTCACTCTATGTTTCACTCCCTCTTTCGTTTGTCTTCTTTTTCTTTTTATACTCTCCTCCTCCTTCTTCTTCATCTTATCCTGTGCCTGATTCTCCTTATTTTCGTCTCCAACATGTGTCATAGTAAGTGTTGTCCTAGTTGGTTGGGCAACCTTCTGTCCATCAAGCTCTTTGTTCTTGAGCTCATGATGAACAAAGACTTTTGGGACTTCTTGTTTTATTGATAAGTTATCTATTGCATTAAATGATATGGTATTAGGTGGATCATTGTGGATCATTAGGAAGATTGAAGGGCTTCCTCGGATGTTATGTGTACCACAGTGGATTTATAAGGGTTATTCGGAGAGCTTCCTCAAACGATATATGTACCTTGGGGATGCACTTGATAGTTCAGGCTTCCTCGGATAATGTGCATACCTCATGGGATGCCTTTGGTATTTCATTATGGGTATGTACCTCGAATGGTTCAAGTGGTCCATCATGTTTGGACTGAGGGTGGTGGGCCTTTTGTTTAGTCATCCGGGGTTTGGGATCTTGGGGGTACTTTTCATAATCTCTTATTTTATATTTACCCTTGTTTCGAGGTATGTTTTCGGTAGTTGGGCTTTGTTTCTCAGAAAGGCACATTCTAGGTTTATTCTGGTCTAAGGCCTAATGCTTACTGAGTTTTAAGTGTCAATCCCACATAAATAATTTTTAAAAATTAAGAAAAATTAATATTTTATAAATAAAATTTGAATAGATATTAGATAATTCGATATGAGTGTTTTTGAAAAGTGGTTTGAAAAAAAATATACTAAAGTAGACCATTTTTTTTTTGCAAGAATTAATGTAAATGCTCAAGGGACATTGTAAACATATTTCACAAGGTGTTACCGACAAAGTACTTCACTGAAGGTGCTAAAGGGGTGTCATTTTCACAAGGGATAGAAAATATTTTAAAGAGGAAACTTAGTGGCGTGGGAGGGTGCATTATATTGAAAAGCAACATTGAAAAAAGTATATTCAGTTCTCTTCAATGTTCAGCTCAATGTGGGTGATACCATACCGTACCGGCCTATACTGCTAGTATATACCGTGTCGGCTAGTGCACTAGTACAGGTACATCCCTATTTTGTACCCAAAAATAATACCGGTCATATCGGCTGCATATCGGCGAAATCCAGCTATTTCGGCCGGTAAATGGATACCTGGCCAAAGTACAAAAAGTCTCATATGCAATGAAAAAAAAAAAAAAAAACAGAGAAGAAGGAGAAAAAGAAGAACAAAACTCTCTATTTGCTTCTCATCAGAAAACAGTGGTGAAGCACAAAATCGACGGAGCTCTCAAACAAAATACAAACTTAAATCACAATTTTAAAACTAATCAAATTAGAACAGAAAAAAGAAAAAAAAAAAAAAAAAAAAAGCAAAGCTGACCCATCTGAGCTTTGGTGGGGAGGAGGACCTGTGTTGGTGGGAGAGGAAAAAAAGGTTGTCCAGATGAAGTGCTATTGAAGAAAAGAAAAAAGAAAGTTGAAGAGAACTCCAGATGAACTGATGAAGTGCTAGAGAAGAAAAGAAAGAAGAAAAGTCAAGA
This sequence comes from Castanea mollissima, assembly GCA_014183005.1. NCBI lineage: Eukaryota > Viridiplantae > Streptophyta > Magnoliopsida > Fagales > Fagaceae > Castanea > Castanea mollissima. Next base: position 7,426,926 of record JACAVU010000002.1, on the reverse strand, counting down.
GAGCTACAGATGAACTGATGAAGTGCTAGTCTGCTAGAGAAGACGTGAAGATAGAGAGAAGGGAAAAGTATGGAGGAGAAAAAAAGAGGAAAAAAGAAAAAGAAAAGAAGAGAAAAGAAATGTGTGGATGAAAAAAAATAAAGAATAAGAAATTAAAATTTAGAAATGCAAGTACAATATTTTCACAATAAATTTTAAGTAGTTGGTTGTTATTAACTAATACTGATTAAAAAAATATTTAAGTGACGTGTTCAAATTAAAATCAATAATAACTTACCAAGTATGATTTATTGTGAAAATATTGTAAAATGTTAAAACATAACACTTCTTATTAAACAATAATACTCCCACTGACAGCACACACTAATATTACTACTACACTTTTTTTTTTTTTGTTGAGATAATCTACTGCTACACATTAGACTAAAATTTTTTACTGCCATCCAACTATAAATAATAACTTTTGATAAGTACAAATGGTAATTTAAAATATTTTATAACCACTCTTTTCTTTTTTCTTTTTTTGAGGATCTTCTTTCTTTTTCCTAGATAAATTCTACTGCCATTTTTGTTAGACTTTAGATAAGTACAATCATATCTTCTTAAAAAATAAAAAAAGAATAAGTATAAACTTACAAATTATGTGAATTTTGACCAACCAATGTATAAAAAAATAAATAAATTTAAATGTAAATATTTTTATATATTTATCTATATATATACTTAAAGGAATTTCAATTTATGTAAGGATATATAAAATTAATGGTAAACCCAAAACGGTACAATGGTATTAATTGGTACCCGAAATATATCGTACCACTGGCCAAACCGGTACAACCTCCGGTACTGTATTGACTTCCTTGGTTCAGCTAACTATGGTAATAGTTTTTTAACAAAAAAAATATAAATAAATAAATAAAAGCTAAATATGGTAATAAAGCAAAATGGGTGATACATTTGAGTAAAACTAAGCTCTGTAAAACTTCACGTGACCATCTATGTGAAATCAACACAACCCCAATAAGATAACTATTCTTGTCTCCTCTTAGAGCATTCACATCAACAATTGCAAAAAATTTAGCATTTACAATATCAAAACACTACTTTTTCAATTTTAACACCTCATTTTACAATATACCACATATCAAAACTTCTATTTTTTTTTTTTTACAAATTCATTTAAATATTATTTCTTTATAATTTTTTATTCCTTTTTTTTTATAAATTTTTTTCATCCTCTCTTTTTGGTCTCATTGTATCTCTCTCTCTCTCTCTCTCTCCCTCTTGGTCTCACTGTCTCTCCCTCTTGATGACCCACGCTAATGAGACCGATCAAGTCGACGATCCATGCTGGTCACGTCAATGATCCACGAATGCAGACCCACGAACCCAGACCCACAAAATCACCGAAGCACATCAAACCATGACCCAAAATGCCAAATTCATAACCCACACAACCACTACCGAATCTAACATCAAATCACAAACTTTATTAAAAAAAAAAAAAACATAAAAAAAAACCACTGCAATAGAGATTGGCTTGGCTTGATGCTCCGGCTTGGGTTTCGTCGGAGAGGGAGGCAAAGACGTCGAGCAGAGGGAGAGAGAGAGTAGAGAAATAGGAGCAAGAATGAGAGACGGAAGAAACGGAAATGATAAAGAAAATAATAAGAAGAAAAGAAAGTGGGCCCCACCTGAATAAAAAAATAATATAAATTTTACAGTTGGTGAACAGTGCGGTCTCAAATATGAGATTGCACTGTTCATCAATGCCAAATATTATAGCATTTAAAACACTTGATGGATGTGGTTTTTTAGAGTTTGGTGTGTCAAATGTCAAATATTTGGCATTTGATACCCTTGATGAAAATGCTCTTACACATTTTCAACGATGTGAGGTGCTAAAGGGGAACGCTCTTTGTCTTTGCCTTGTCTAACTATAGTTGAAGTTGATTTAAATTGACATTATCAAGATCACTTTATAAGACAATTATTATATGCATTTGTGCTAGAGTTTTGTCAAACTTCCAAGATATGCTGAAAAAAAAATTTGCTAACATCATCAAGGTGGTTTCTGATGTAAGATATGACCATATCAAACATATTCTACTTGGAAATAGTTTAGATATACTGCAAAAATCCACCCAAGTACTACACAATAGAATTAGCAAACTAGTGATAGAAATTACCAAATACATTCATTTGCCTCGAAAAATATTTGGGATATGGCTTCAAAAGCCCTCTTATGTACTATAAAGTTGATCATTTTTTTTTTCTTTTTTTGAGGTTAAAATATGAAATGTTGATCAGGTTTTACTCGGGTGTTGTTGCCGGGCCTGGATCCATCATTGTTAATAAAATTGAACTGGTGACTTGAAGATTTTTTTTTTGTGAAAAAAAATTAATATAAAAAAAACTAATAATGTTGATAAGTAATTCTAAGGTGATATAATCTAGACTCACATTTATTGAGAATTGAAAACACCTATACTTATCAAAAAGAAAAAGAAAGAGAATTGAAAACCCACCAAATTAAAATATTTTCAGAATGCTTCTGGTACGTTAGTGTATCAAAGTGTTCTTCAGTCATATCAGATGACTTGGTGACTAATTAAGATGATATAAGAAGTATCATGTTGAACAATGTTGAGAGCCTTAAATGATAAGATGGCCAAAATTGGTTCTTGCAAAAGATGAGGCTATACTAGTTAAGTGAAAATCTTAGTGCGATAAACACTTATGACCCGTTTAGATAGAGGGGAGAAGAGGGGGAGTGGAGAAGAGTAGAGTAGAGTAGAGTTAGTTTAATATAGACTTAATTTTGAACTAAATCTACTGTACTCTGCTCCCCCTCCCTTTCCCTCAATCCAAACGGATCATTATACTTTAGAAATTGGCGTCCTCTGAGATAGCTTATCTTAGTGCTATCTACATTTTTTTTTGGTAGAACCATCACTACTCTTGGTGCATGTGAGGCATGCTTATCTACTACTATTTTCTGTCGCTATTCTTTGTTGCTTTGCTGCTTACCATAAAAGGAATAAATACACAGTGTCTTTGCCTGTCAGAATGTATGCTAACTTTGTTAAAAAGATCAACAAACTAAAGTGTGATAACTGTGATCACATTTTTGTCATTATTGGACTAGAGTTCAATAGTTAGTGCTTTAGTGTAGGGACCTATGTTGCTCCCATAGGTAAAATTTTGAGGGAAATCTTTAATTCATTGGAGTGAAAGTATCACATGCTGAATGCTATAGCAAGTGATTAAATGATTAACACAGAACAATGATTAAATGCCATATGTCACTAACAACTAACTAATTAAATAAAGACTAGATTACAAGTAGTTTTATAAGCACTTGATACTAAACGACTATAGCTTAGTGCAGCCTATGATCTTCAACTTCAACATGTGTCTAAACTTCAATCTTCAATTTCTGTGTTTCATCTCCAAGTCTCATAGCCTCATATTTTAACAAATAGAACTTGAACAAACAGGTGTAGAATGTGTATGGATATGAACTTTACTAAAACATGTGTTGAAATATTAAATTTTCAACAACAAAAAAATAGTTACTTAAAAAAAATGTCCAAGCAAGATTTATCAAAGAATATAAATTTTGGACAAGTTCATAAGACCAAAAAAAAGAAAAATATAAGGATGATATTAAAAAATAAAGGAAAAATAATATTAAACAAAACCCCACACTCACATCACTTGACAAAGGAGGTGGGGTTGTTTATGGTAGCATAAACTTACTGTCACAATGTCACATCTTTATTAAAAAAAAGAAAAAGGGACCAGATGAAAGTGGGACGCGTGGCTGAGTAACTTCTTGCCACACACACCACTGAAATGCTTTCAAAAGCAAAAAGTAGATTATAATCAGCTACAATTTACGCCAACTGCCTTGACAGATGCTAGTGCAGTACTGCACTTTCTTTGCAGTTTTGGCCCATGAATTGATTGTAAAGTTGTAATTTACAACTAATTTATGTTGGCGTTAATTCCGTGCCAAATTTGATTATAATTTCTTCAATCATGTTTCCTTGTATTTCTGTGGGTTTTTTAATTGTAAGGGATGAGTAGTGTGAGAGAGTGTGAAGACTCAAACTTAAAAGGATGAACAAGTGGATTTCACAAGTGCCTCATGAGAAGCTTACCCATGAAATAGCCACATGTAGAGCATATGACTGGAAGATGAAGAGTCATGCCAGCCTAGAGGATTTAGCGAGTGTTTCGCGAGTAAGGCCTTCCCGCGAAATACTCGTGAGACGTTCTATTTGGAAAAATATCATGTTTTGCTTTACCTAGTCTTTACTCACCCTATATATACCCTTATTACCCACATATTGTAAATAGTATTTTTCAGAGAAAAAACCCTAGAAAATACACTTGAGAATTAGAGATTGTTATACCCACAATTATCTACACATTTTCTTGTGGTATTTCTCTACTCCTACCTCTCATCTCTAAATCTTTAAGAGGTTGATAATCCAAACACTTACCACACCCAATCTAAGTGTTAAGTGGGATTTTGGTACCGTTAGGAAGCTTTGGAAGGAGTCATTCATTGGCGGATGCAATCAGACTGAATTGCGGGATCTAGGAAAGCTAGAGAATACAAGGTTCCAAGAAGCTAGTTGGTAGCAGGAGCTTGGAGGGCTTAAGTAGATTGGGTGGACTAAGCTTGAAGGGTCTTTTGTTATTCAAGTACTCCAACTTTATTCTCTGGTGGATCTATTACCGCTTGGAGGGCGGCATAGAGATTTTTTGCCGAATTCTTCAGTTTCCTCTTCAATAACATGTCTTGGTGTTATCTTGTGTTTACATCATTCTTCCCTACCCTTTAATCTTTTATTTTATTGTTGATATTGGATAATTATGGCTTAGGGTAGTGTTTTTGGTAGTTTACGCTCATTTACTCTTATTCCGCACTTAGTTTAAGTTAGAGTAAAAGCAATCTAGCCGTAATTTTTATTGGGGGTCTAAACAAGTTCTTGTGTTTTCATATAAATCTGAGCTTTCAGATCAGTTAAGAGAAAAAAAAGGGGGGGGGGGGGGGGGGAAATGGTTTCCCAATTCCTCTATAAATTAAAGAGATTTCTGCAGATTAAAAAAAAAAAAAAAAAGAAGAGAAGCATGCACAAAAGAAGAAAAGCACAACAAAACATAAAGAAAAAAAAAAAAAAAAAGAATAAGAGAGACACAGACAGAGATAGAGAGCAACAAGCAGAGGAGGAACACACAGCATCAGCATTAGGTTGAGACTTTATCAGTTCCTCTCTTCTTTAAATCTCTCCTTCTCTCTTCTTCAAATCTGAAATTTTTTTTGGTAAAACAGATAAAGTTGGGTTTCATAAGGAGTTCCTAACTCTATACATGAAGTTTTAAATATGAATCCTTGACTCATAAATCCTATTTGAACATTATCAAATAAAAATTCTCAAGCTTTGGTTCAGTGTTTTCTCAACTAGAGTCCTTAACTCTACCAAATCAAACTCATCAATGGAGTCTTTGACTCTACTCAATTAATAGAGTCTTTGATTCTACAATATTTTAGTGGAGTTCTTGACTCTACCTAATTAATGGAGTTTTTGACTCTACCAATTTCAATGGAGTCTTTGATTCTACCACATCAATGGAGTCCTTGACTCTATCCAATTAATGGAATCCTCGACTCCACCACATTTCAATGGAGTCCTTGACTCCCAAAATTTTTTTAAATAAAGTGGGGATTCTAATTCCTTCAAATTACAACATGACTAATTCTTTGGGATTCCCAATTTCTTAATCAAGATTGGAATTAATAATTCACAAAATAAAATGACCATAAAAATTGATTTGAGGAAATTTTCCAATTCCCAATTCCTAAACACATGTTCATAAAAACAAAATTGCTTCAAAGGAGTTTTCTTTCCCTTAATTAAATTTGAGACCTCAATCAAAATATCATTAAAATTCCTACAAAGAAGCAAATGAAAGAAAATGAAAATTGCTTGGACATACAACTTCACAAAGAGAGAATCCTTGGTTCAATTTCCATAAAAACATGGTCCCTGACTTATTCTTGAGATTAAAATCAATTATCTCACCCAAAAAAAAAAAAAAATTAAGTCGATGCTAAATTAAATACAAAGTATTTGACTTAAATGTCTATCATTTAAATTGGGCAAAATCATATTTGAGGATTTTAAATCTAAAACCTCAAATTAAGAACTATGAATTGCCTTGGCCCCCATCAAAGGTATGTAGGCAACCTAAATAAATTATTAGGTGCAACCACAAATAAATAAAAAACACATATCCTCTTAAACATGAAAATAAATAAACTGATATACAAAGACGGTGTGGTTGCAATCAAAGGGTCTTCCCTTGCAACAAGGGATTGTAATTAAGAGATATATTGTCTTGAATGAAAACTACTCACATCAATAAAACTCATACGCCAAAAGGCTTATGGGTGAAATTATGTTTGACGAATTTGACTGAATAACAATTTTTACTAAACATAATTTAACAATTTTTGTTAAACATAATTTGATAACATTTATTAAACATAATCTAACAATTATTGTTAAACATAGGTTAACAATTTTGGCAACAACACGTTAATTTAATGGTAATAATTTCCTAATGTTGGCGGTGCAGTAGGGTAATAGTTCAAGGATTCAAGCTTCGCATGCTAGGCAATCAGCCTAAAAGTTTATAACTTGGTTGTAAACTTTAGCCCAACCAGCCAACTTGGTAGGTCAAATTAGCCCAATGACATTAGGAATGTAGCCCAAAAGATAAAAAGTCTCCTAATTCGGCTTCTTATGCTTCAAATATCGTCTCTAGTTAATCCAGGTAAAACTTGTATCCAGCGCCTTTTTTCCAAATTGTTTCATCATGGAAGCAACTAATACAAGATATAGCTCATATGATTGGAGGAGCACTCTTAAAGGTAGAGATTGATGTTTTGCAACGAGGTGCTAGATGGAGAGTTGGAAACGGGAAAAACATAAAAATATGGCAGCACTTCTAGTTCCCAAGGAAAAACCCTCCCTAAGTGCTGTCCTATCCTATAGAATCAATGGAGAACTCAACGGTGTAAGAGCTGATCAATGAAACTACGAGGCAATGGAATGAAGAATTGATTAATGGAGCCTTTGTGTGTGATGAAGCTGCCATGAAAAAAAAAAAAAAAAAAAGGAAATACCGTTGAGACATGTTGCTACAATGGACGTATTGACATGGCCCCACTCTCATGATGGAAGGTACACATGTAAATCTGGATATAGATTTTTGAAAGCGAAAACCAAGCTGCAATCTGCCTAACTGCCCACTCATACAGATTCAAAACTTTTGAATGGCATTTGGTCTCTTCATGTGCCAAACAAAGTTAAGAATTTGATGTGGTGTGCTTGTCGTAATGCTATGCCGAAGCTCATGAAACTTCTCTGCATGCAATATGGATGTGTAAGGAGGTCGACGTCATTTGGGCTGATCCAGAGTTGTGGTCTTGTCCGGAGGGAGGTACATTTTCTCAACTCAAAGAATTATTGTCTTGGATGATTGAGCAGAAAAACAATGTCGAACTCTTTGCTATGACTGCGTGGATGATCTCGAAACAAAGAAATTAAGTCCGACTCAACCAAGCAGCTAGCAACGTCGACCAAATTGCCCAATAGTCCAATGATATGCTTGCTAAATTCCGGGCCTGCCAAACCACTTCGACAACTCCCTATTAGAGAGGCAGACACGAAGTAGGCAGCTCTAGAGAGTTCCATCGATGGACGTGGAAAAAATTAACTTCGATGGGGCTGTCTTTTCCGGTGAGAACAAGTCAGGCATTGGCAATGTAATTGGATATAACTTGGGCTTCGTCATTGCGTCCTGTTCAAAGAAGTTGCAGCAAACCTACAGTAGTTCTGAAGTTGAAGCATTAGCTGCTGCCACGACTCTGTCCTTTGCAGCTGATATTGGTATTATAAACGCAATTCTGGAAGGCGACTCGCTGGAGGTTATCAGAGCTCTATCTCAAGATATTACTACAGTGTTCTCAATAGGCTTATGGATTGAAGATGCAAAGATCAACTCTAATAGTTTTTTTAAATTACAATACTCTCGTACAAGGAGAGAATGTGTTCCTCATAATTTGGCAAGATATTCAATAAATATTTTCAATTATATAGTATGGATGGAGAATGTTCCGCAACATATTTTGACTATTTCACAAGCTGATTTAGCCGGATAATTTTAATACATTTCGGGTTTTTCCCCTAAAAAAAACTTTATCCAATCCTAAAATTCCGATAAATGTGAATTGGTGCTGGACCTTGGCAAAATAACTATATAGTCTATATTGATTAATTGATACCTATTTGAAGTATGATAATTAAAAAGCCCACCCCATGTGGCCCAACATCGACCCAAATCACGAAATTCCAAATATACCCCCATCCCTTTCTCTCTCATTCTCACTCACTGTGCGTAGGGTTTTAGCAGAACCAACCAACCACCCAATTGACCATTTCTACAAAATCACTCACACATAGAAACACAACAATGGCGTCAAAAACCCTAGTCCGAACCGGAGCGTCGCTGGTGAGCCGGTTTTTGTCGAACCCGTTTCTTCGGCAGAGTCCGAACCCGAATCCGAATCAGCGGATCGTGTCTCAGGGCCTCGATATCGCTCCGAAGTTATTCCCGTCGCTCTCCAAGTTCGAAAACTCACTCCACTTGCCTCAGTACCAAAACGACGCCGAATCGATCCGAAAGGTCGCCTCCGAAGGCTTCGTATACCCCTCTGGCCTCCCTTCTCTCAGCTTCTACTTGCCAGAAGGTACTCTCTCTCTCTCTGTATATATGTGTGTGTGTGTGTGTGTGTGTGAAATCATCTGTTTGGTTTCTGGGAAAATGAGGTAAGGAGGTGAGAAATTAGAAATCTTTGGACTTTTAAATTATGCACTTTATATATATATATAATGAAATTGGTGTGTGTGTGTGTGTATGTAGAAGTCCTCTGTTTGGTTGCAGGGAAAATGAGGTGAGGAGGTAAGAAATTAGAAATATTTAGACTTTGAAATTATACATTTACTATAAAAATGGTGTATGTGTATATGTAAAAGTCCTCTGGTTGCTGGGAAAATGAGATGAGAAATTAGAGATCTTTGTTCTTTTAAATTATGCATTTTCTTATGAAATTGGTAGCTAAGTGTGTGCGTGTGTGTGACTCCTTTTGGTTTCTTTGAATGTGAGATAAGGAGATAAGAAATTAGAAATCTTTAGGCATTTAAATTATATATTTTCTATGGAAATGGTGTGTGTGTATGTCATAGTCCTTTGGTTGCTGGGAAAATGAGGTGAGGAGATGAAAAATTAGGAATCTTTGGACATTTAAATTATGCATTTTTTATGAAATTGGTAGCTGCATGTGTGTGTGTGCGGTTGACTTTTACATTATGCATTTTCTATGAAGTTGGTAAGAGTGCGTGTCTGTAAAATTAGATATGTACTCTGGTTTCTGGGAAAGGGAGGTGAAGGAGATAAGAAATTACAAATATTTGGACTTTTGAATTATGGATTTTCTATTATGTATGAATGAAAGTTCTGTTTGGTATATGAGGAAATGTATGGATGGATGGGCTAGCTGTTTGTAATGGTCTGTCTGGTTTATGGTAAAATTGGTAAGAGATACTAATAAATTAGGAATTTGGGGTTTATAAATTATGCACTTTTTAAACTATGCTCTGTTTGGTTTCTAAGGAAATGGAAGGATAGACTAGATGTTTTTGTTAATGGTTTATCTGTTTGCTGGGAAAATGTGGAGAGGGAGAGATAGAGAGAGAGAGAGAGATGATGATGATGAATTATAGATTTTTTATTATTTAAATTATGCATCTTTAGGTTGCGGTGAACATCAAAACGGTGTTTCTTGTTAACTTTGATATAGCAAATATCTAGTTCCTTATTGATAACTTGAATGTGATCTCAATATCTTATGTCATAAGATATAAGATATTAAGATGATATTAAGAAGATGATCTTAATAGTTGTTGTGTAAAACCAGTTCAAATCAGCAAGGATTCTAACTGATCTGTTGGTCTCTCTGTCTCTTCAAAAATGGGGCTATTATGTTCCCTTGTGAGCATATATGTGATTGATGGATGTATGAATTTTTTTCATTATTATTATTGATAATAAGTAATGGACATATGACTATATTAGACAAAATTATATTTCTACAAAGCATTCTTTTCTTCGGTGCCTCAAAGCAAAGAATGTCTTTTTTCTAAACTTTGTTTATTCTTTGCTTCTTCAAGAACGTTGAAGTTATAGAAGTTTCAGCATGCTCATACGTCTAGCAACTAGATGTAGTCCAGTTATGGCCTCATAACTATAGTTTCTATAAGGACTGCATGTCTGCATCCTTGCCCAATTTCTGCTAAATGTTCTGTTAAGACCATAACTAGCAAGTATACCATTTAGGTTGTGGTTTGGAGTAAAAAGTTGGTTGGGTGGGGCTGGATATGTGGAGAAATTCTATATGCAAGGTAAATCATAAATGAGGATAACTGTTGTTATGGTCTTAATTAACTGCTAGTACGCAGGAATTAATTATAAGCTGCAAAAATATGATATTTTATGAACTTCAAAACTCAAGTAGGGTGAATTAAACAAAAAAAAAATCCATACGGAGGGGATTTCTTGCTTCAACCTTCATAGGTTAAGATATAGAAATACTTATTAGTTATTACCTTGTTTTAGGTAGCTGAGACATGTGCTTCGCTTATCTGCTCTCTTGAATTTAACTACTTAAAATGATAAACCCCATAAGATCTGTTGTGTGGTGAATGATATGTGGATGCTGATGTTATCCAGATAGCCAATAAGTTTACTTTTTGATGAGATGACTTAGATAGCTGTCTTTGAAATTTAGTGGTAGTGTCACCCAAGTTATGCACTTGTTCAGCTGATGCTCATAGTGACTGATTTACTGGTCTGGAATTAATCTCTCTTAGAATGAGAACCCCTGCTCTTGTTGGTGGAGTTTCTTCCACTCCTAGAGCAGGAGGATGTGCGTGGGTGATTACATTTTGGTTCAATAAATTTTTGTTACTAAGGCATAACCAAGAACACCTTGGCTAGAGTGTTCAGGGATTGGTTCAACAATTAAGTCATCAACATCATTTTGTTCAGTCTTTTTGGTTTCTGCATAACTTCAACTGTTCTGTTCTGCAGGAGATGTTTCTTCTTCAAACGAGCCAATGATTTTATTTCCTAAACGGACTTTCCAACCTAGCACTATCCGGCGTAAGAGGAACCATGGATTCTTTGCTCGGTACATCTTCTCTCTCCCTCTCTCCAAAAGAAAGAAAATAAAAAAAGCCTTTAGTGTAGGAGAACAGATATTAATCTTAATTAGGCTGATATGACAAATCAGACAATTTACGAACTGGACAACACAATTTATTAGGCATTAGCTTTTTAACTGCATAGGTTGTGGACCGCATTTGCTTCATGTTGGTCGTAGTTGAACTACTTGGGACATCATTGAGTGTCTATATTACATATAAGAACTAAGGGCAGAGATTTTTTGGAGTTTTCCTCCGACTTCATGATCAAGTGTCTGCCCCTGGCCTGTAATAATGGCTTGATGAATTTTTCTTAGCTGAGAAAATTGTGAGCAAAACTATGTAGAATATGCATGTTGGCTAATGCGCTTTCTCACGTGAACAGCAAGGCAACCAAGGGTGGGAGGAAGGTCATTGCTCGAAGAATAGCAAAGGGCCGGTTTAGAATTACTTAGTATCTTGCCTTTGGTGTGAATTCTGGGACTTCATGAATCTGAATTGCCTTTTGTGGTGGGTTAGTGTGGCCTTAAGGTCTAGAAGGCCTTTGAATACAAATCGAATGATCTCATTTCTTCTATGGAACTTGAAATGTAAAACTTCAGATTCTGTTATTCTCCATATATAACTCCAAGAATCTTTTTGTTTGTTACTCAAAGGCTTGATTATGCTAAAGTTTGTAGTTTCAATGCCTGTAAATTTCAGTTTTGTTATGTGATTTTGTTTAACCTCTATCCGTTGTAAGAACAAGAAACAAAGGAGAGAGATGAGGGTGCTTGGAAGGAGCAGTGCTGTTAAGCTACAGTAATAGATGGATGAGAGAGAGAGAGAGCGAGAGAGAGAGAGAGAACAATTTTTTGAGTTATTTAATTTTTTTGTCTACCTCGGATTATTTGGAAAGTAGGTTTTGTCTGTATATGGTGGCTTCTGCTGTATTCCATGTAAGCTGAAAAGGGTATTGTCCAAAGGTTGTGTTCATAAATATTTTCAAGATTTAAGGATCCATTTGGTTGATGAAAAATTAGTGGGAGAATGGAAAAGTTGAAGGATAGAAAAGGTTTGATTTTTCCTCATGTGTGTTTGGTTGGAGGGATAGAAAAGTGGAAGGATGAAAAAAATTTTTGTTTGGTTAGAGAGGAAAAATGGATGATGAAAAATTTAGTTTATATAAATTGACTATTATGTCCTTGTTATATGTTATATGATATATATATATATATATATATATATATATATATATATATATATATATAAGAAATAGATATATTTACCCTCATTAATATATAAAATTAACACAAATACATATATATTTATATTACTTTTCTTTATTATTATATATAATTTTAAATTTATGGGCAATAAAATGATTATGTAGACTTTATCCACATAACCATACGTAGACTGGGAAGATATATATATTAAAAAAACTCTATTTAACCATTGTTAGGTGGGAAGAAATTTAAAAAAAAAAAAAAAAAAACTTTATTCACATGGGCAACTAGGCAAGGCAAGAGAGAGAGAGAGAGAACCTCGAGTAGTTCACGTTGTTGTGCTGTGAAGGTGCTAAGAAAGTTATAAGGATGAAGAGGCAAAATCAGGTCACAAGTGTAGTGGAAAAGTGAAGGAGTAGATGAGTGCAATAAAATGAGGATATTTGTATAAATAACATCATTTAACATCTTTTCCTTTCCATTTTCTTCCCAAATTGGAAGGATAAAAAAATGTGGGCCCAGAAGAATTATTTTCCTCCTCATTTTTTGTCTCTTTTGTTTTCTTCCCTAAACCAAACGGTGAAAAATGCTATTTTTTACCTTATTTTTTTCTTTCTATTTTTCATCCTATATGTTTTCACCCAACCAAACTAAAATGTCAATGTATAGCTGTCTATGTATTGAACTCAAAAGTCTTTTATTGTTTGGTTTTGGTCTGCGTTTTTGGGGAGCAAGGTGAGGTTGGGTTAGGATAAACAATAATTCTTAACTTTGACTAAAGAGAAGAAAAACAATATTTCAAACTAAAATTTTAGAAGGTTCCGAAATATTATTGAATTATTATTGGTTAGAAGAAGCAAGAAGAGAAGGACGTCCCTGCTTTGAGCAGCCTTAAGAAAATTCTTTGCTTTCTGTTCAGCATAATTATCTTCTGCAATGAAAGAGGTATCAGGTAAGGTATTGAAGGTTTAAGATTGCATTATCTCGTCAATTTAGTGAAATTCTTTGGTTTTCTTTATGAGGATAATCCAGATTTAAATCCCTATCATTCCCTTATTGTAACAATTAAATTATAAAAACAAAGGAATGACAGTATCTCAACCAAAAAACTAGTTTAATTTCATTTCAACTTATTTTAAATTGTGTCTGAATTTGAGGGGTTTTGAAGAAAAATATTAAATATAAAGTGCTTGATATATGTACATGGATTTGAGATTTAAAGCTTTTTCTCTAATAAAATCAGTTCTAAAATAATAAATTCAAAATAACATTTTACATCCTATCATTTTAAATTTTACATACTAATAAACATTAAAATTCATCTATAATCTACATAATACAAATTTAAAATATATTTATAATTTTCAATATAGTTAAAATAAAAAAATTGTCTTTCCATATTTTATTCAAAAAACTAAATTGTAATTTGAACCCTAAAATTTGGAGTAATTTTGATTTTACTTAGTAATGAAACACCTCATCACAGCACATGGATGGAAGGCCTGTTTAGACCCTCAAGTTCAGTCTATTGCTGAGTTGTAGCACTCTGCAGCACTTACTGATGTGTGCTGTTGTATGCTGCTTTGTGTAGTCTGTTTGCTATGTTGCTATGTGTGTGAGATCAAGTCAAGCCTGTTGCCGCAACCCTTATAGCTACTACAATTAAGTTGCTGCACTGTCATTATATTGCTGAGTAGTTGTAGGATAAGTGTTGGTGTTACTACCACCATGTTACTGTTAAGCCTAATTATGTTAGCTAATTAGCCATGTAATCTTCACTAATTAGCCATGTGACTATATTAGGAAGGTAGGTAGTTAGTAAATTATTGGCCTAACTGATTGTTAATTGGGAACTTGTACTCGAGTTGCACTCTCATTTTGCATTCCTTCAAGAAATAAGAAATATCCTCTTTCTCTGTCAAATTCTTCTTAATCTGTCTCTCTAATCTCTAGGAGGTTAGGCTCTCCTCGAGATTAGCCAATATCCCAATTATAGAACATTGAGAATAAACAGGTTACTAACAAAGGTTTAAATTCAAATGATATGTAATGTTATGGGTACAAATTCAAATTTTGAATTTTGAAACTTTAAGCAAAATCAAAATTTCTCCAAATTTTAAGGAAAAAAGTTACAATTTAGATTATTCAAAATTTTGTTTCTCAAAAAAAAAAAAAAAAAAGATTATTCAAAATTTTAAACTAAAAACTGAAGTTCAAATCTTCTCTTTAAAGTTCAAATAATTTCATCCCAATGAAATGACTAACAAATATAAAAGATATGAAATACATTAAAAAAATTTGTTCTTATTGTGACCCAAGAAATATTATTTAAAATGTATCTGCATCTCCCCTCCCACAAATTGTATTATTGTGTGAGGGATGACGCAATTTCCAATGTATAAATTAAATACATTCTCCTGCTGGGAAGGATAACAATATAGGTTCATGCTTAATGCTATACTGCTGAGGTTCATGCTTAATGCTTTATAACGAATATATGTATAAGGATGAAATTGATGGATGATGGCACAGCTAACCCACCACGAAAACGTGACACTTTAATCATTTAGGAAACATGGAGATTATTGTGAACCACTACGAACACATTAACCCCCATTAAAAGGAGTCCAAATCTTCTGTCTCACTTTTCCTGCTCCACTCTATACTCCACCAATAAAAACTTGCCACGTGTTCACCTAATTAATTAAATACTGTTATTAATTAATAACGGTAGCATTTAATAAGTCAATAATGATAATATTTAATTAATTAGGTGAACACGTGGCAAGTTTTTATTGGTGGAGTATAGAGTGGAGCAAGAAAAATGGGACAGAAGATTTAGACTCCATTAAAAGTAGAAGCTTTGTTTTGTATTAATTAATTTAAAAATATAAAAGGAAATGCAGAAAATATAAAAATATTTCATAATGCTTGTGTGGTTGTATGTTTCAAAAACTTTTATTTTTCTCTCTTCGTTTGGCATTGTTGGGTAATTAGTCGTTGGGCATTCTTGGCTGATTAGTCATTGGGCACTTATGGATAAACTTGCCATTGGACATTTATGGATTAATTAGCCGTTGGACATTTATGTGTTATTAGTAATCAATAACCATACACTATTATTCTTGTTGGTAAGCTATATAATGCTCATCACAACAAATTTTCCTATTAGATTTCTTTAGCTATATATTTTCAAATACAAAATTTACGTTCTTTCTCTCTCTCATGCATTTTTCTACAATTTATATTTGTTAAATTAAAGAATGCAATGCACTATAGGGTTGTTCTTAAACCTCTACAAGTGAAAGTGTATCCATCATGAAAGTTGATTCTATAGTTTAATCTTGGAGGGCTATTAAGCTAATATAACCAATAGCACGGAGGGTGGCACAAATAAACTTTTAAGCACAATACTCTTTGCATGATTCTATAGTACTGTGATAAATATTTCCTAAACTCTTTTCTTTATTTTCTGTTTATGCAATTTACATTCTTGCTAATTATTTGAGATATTATTTACCAAATCAAACTTGTTTATTCACTGTTATATTTCTAACACAAAATAAGGACTCATTTTCATCTCACATTTCTTATTAGATTGAGTGGTTGTTTGGGAGAGCTTATTTTCATTAGCCTATTGAACTAAAAAAATTAGCAAAGTAAAAGTATAATTAAAGCATTCATAATAGAAGTGTTAAAATAGCTAAAAAACTTTTTTTTTTTCTTCTTTTCTTTTCTGTAGTGGGTTGTGGTTGCCATAGTAATGGTTGTGGCTGCCATAGTAATGGTTGTGGCTGTTGGTGAAAGTGGTTATGGCTAGATGCTATAAAATTTTGTTGTGGCTCTGTTTTTATTTTTATTATTTTATAGAGGTTTTTATATGATTTTAAATGAAATGGTAAACAAAAAAATTAAAAAATAAATAAAGTAATTTTTCAAGTTACTAAAAGTTACAATAAATTTTTAAAAACTTTGTTCTAAATGGTAAAATTCCACTTATGTTTAAAAACTAAGAGTTACTCTTATGTTTTCCTTCTAGTGTGTAAAAGAATTCCTCCTGCTAAACCCAACAATAAAAAAAACTCAAAAAGGCAAATATATTAAATAATAGTGTCCTCTTCTTTCATCCACATTAGGTTCCTCGATGATCCATCAGGCAAGTAGTCAAAAAAGCTATTAAACGGAAGTTTTCACCCTTAAAAAGAAGCTTTAAACAATAGCCTATTAGATCTATTAAACTATAGTTGTCATCATTAAAGGCAAAGTATATATTGAAAAATAGTTTTCATCATTAAAGGCAAAATATAAAACAATAGCCTCTAAGGCCTAGTAACAGCGTCCAAACTTTATTAAACTACAAACAAAAGGCAAAAAGGTTGGGATAAATGGACATGGCTTGGGTCCAGTGCTTTTATGCATTGGACCTAAGCCTTGCCCAAGATAAACACAATTGAGAGCTAGGAATAGCCAATAGCAAGGCCAGAAGTTTCAAGAATCTAAAGTCGTAATTACTCTCAAAGATCTGGTGAAAAGTGAAGAAAGCAATGCAATGGGAAAAAGAGCAAAGAGTAGACATGCAGAAAGAGATTGTTGACACTGCCATCGTTGTTAATCCGACTTTCTTCTTAATTTTTTTTTTTGAGTTAGTGATTCTTTTAATGTTATTTACTTATTTTTCTGAAATTGATGCTTGATAAGTGTAAATGGATTTGGTAACATTTGATTTGAGAGCATCATGTGGAGAACAAGTTTCTATTTTGCCTTACTGAGATATTATTTGAGCTTGTAGTAGAATCGTCTTGGATCGATCTAGGATCATGATCTTATGTGATCCCATGATTTGACATGCAATCTTACTCTAACTATATAATTATAACAATTATAATCTAATCTAGATTGATTTGGCAACCCAACATTATAGGATCTTACAATTCTATGATTTAGATCGTAATTTTGATAAGCATGATTCTACATTTATACCTCTATATATATATATTTATAAATGTTGTACATAAACTAAATAAGATGAATAAATATTCATGCTTATCAAAACTGAGATCCATATCATAGTATCATAAGATCCTACTATTCTAGATTGCAAAATTGATCTTGATTGGAGTGTAAATCATTCTAATTCCAATAATATAGTTGGAGTAGCATTGGATACTAGATTTTGGGAACACGTAAGATCGCGATCCTAAACAATTCTACATTTCTACACTACAATCTACACTACAAGCGCAAATCAAATCTCATTCAACCAAAATAGAAGCTCACGTTCTCCACATGATGCTCTCAATTCAAATGTTAACAAAGCCATTTATATTTATCAAGCTTCAATTTCAGGAAAAAAGGAAAAAAAAGAATCACAAACCCAAAATTATTTAAGAGAGGGGGGGATTAATGAAGATGGCAGTGTCGGAAATCTCTTTCTTAGTTGCTTACTTTAAATTTTCACCATATATTTGAAAGTAATTACAACTTTTGATTATTGAAGTTTCTGGACTATTCCTAGCTCTCAACTGTGTTTATCTCAGGCAAGGCTTGGGTCCAATGCATAGGAGCATTGAACCCAAACTTGTGTCCATTTATCCATTTTGCTCTCAATTGTGTTTGCCTTTTGTTTATAGTTAGGTAAAGTTTGTGTACTGTTGCTAGATGTGATTGGCTATTATTTAATATATATACTTGGTCTTTAAGGATGAAATTTTTTTTTAATAGCTTAATAGTTTTTTTTACTGGTTGCCTGAAGGATTGTTGACGAACTTTTTGTCCTAATATATATATTGTTGAAGGGTGAAAGAACACTATTATTTAATACATTTTCTTTTTGTGTTGTTGTTGCTTGTTGGATTAGCAAGGAGGAACTCTTTTATACAACAAGAGTTTTTTTTTTTTTTTTAATTTTGTAATATTCTAAATTCTTTTTTTTTCTTTTATATATAATTTTAAATTTTTATGAATTTTGAAAAAGTTGATCTTTTCCCATTTAATAAAACGTATCTTAAATTAATCAGGCTATTTTTTTTATTTTTTTATTCATTTTCTCATCCATCTATTTTCCCAATAGTTACAATCACAAAAGCTATGGTTATTAAAATTAATATATTCAATAAAGATAGAGGGAAAGGTCAAGAACTTTACACTCCAATTGTTTCGTTGTAAAATATTTTTTGATGTAAAATATTTGAAGTAAAAATATTTTCTTTTTCAGTGTTAGATTGTGTCCTTGAAAATGCTCCAAAAAAATCAAATAACACCCAAGATCGAAATAACATCACACACACATTGAAATAGATATTAAAATCACCCCTAAAAGTTCCAATGTTGACAACCGCCACCATGAGATCCACCCATTCGCCAAGAACTTCAGCGCTGTGAAAGGCCCTAGGCCAATCACATATAAACTCCAAAACCGCGAAATGCCTCCATGTTTAGGCCTGAGATCGATGCCAGAGACTTCATCAATCACCTTTGTTAATGTTGCTCGCTCATTAGTTAGAGCCCCAGGGGTCTCTACAAGAGAGAAGGGAGGGTGGAGGGTGTGGGTGGGTTGTAGTGAGTTTTGGAAAACGTTTTACATATAAATTTGATGTAAAACATTTTTCAAATTTTTACAAAGAGTTTTCCAATTAATGAAAAAAGTTTTTTGTTTGTCTAAATTTTACAATGAAACAAATACTTGAAAATTAAAAAAAAAAAAAATGTTTTATAGAAAACATTTTACAAACAAATTAACAAGTGGAGCATTAATCAAACAAGGCTCGCAATAGTCTCATAATGTAGTCCATATAAAACAATTTTTAAAAATTAGGAATGTATATTCAACCCTCGAACTCAACGCAATTCAATCCAACCCACCCAACCCGATGGCTTAGATTGGCTTTTTATGGATTGATGGATTGGGTTGTGTTCTATTAACTTTTTTTTTTTTTTTGGAGATTGAGTTGGGCGAGTTTGTGTTGGCGAGATTTTCAATCAAAGTAACGCGATCCAGCCAATGCTATTAATGGTTTTTAAAAATATATGTTATTTAAATTTGTTAGTTTGATTTATTTTGAATTTTGAGACTTACTTTAGATTTTTTTAGTTTGATTCAATTTTTATTTTTATTTTCAAATTTCATTTTTAGGAAGTTGGGTTATTAGAAAGGGTGTTGGTATCATTATACTATCAAATCGAACCCCCATTGGGTTTTTAATTTCTCAACTCGAAGAGATTAATTAGCTTGAGTGGGTTGAGTTGAACCTCAAACCCAACTCATGTACACCCTTATCTAAGCTAACCTTCTCCCTTTTTGTTGTTGCTGTTGTTGTTTTTTAATAATTATTACTAGTCAATAACTTGTGCAGCACGAAAAAATATAACATTTTATGATTTTTTTTTTAATGTTTTTTCTATCTAGTCTACTATTTAATGAACTATGGTATAACAAGATTCTACTAGAATGTTAAATATAGAATAGAGTCTAAATTCAACTAAAAATATATATTAGAATAATAACATTTACAATTTAATGAACTATGATATAACAAGATTCTAATAGAATGTTAAACATAGAATAGAGTCTAAATTCAAACTTAAAAAAATACATGAGAATAATAACATTTACAATTATCATTTAATTATTATTATAATTTTCCTCTTCTCCTTTTTCTTCTTATCATGTTTATTATTTTTTTATTATGGTTCTCATGAATACAAATAAACAAAAATGAAGGTCTTCACAAAACCCCTAGGACCGCACACCTAAACCGACGTTCAAAACTACTAGTAAAATCGAATAATCATAACGCACCCTGCGGTGTGGTGTGATTTGCATTTTATATTAAAATATTTATTATATGTACTAGGTGTTGATCACTTGATCTTTCAAATATAAAAGATGAGGTTTTTTACACTTAAAAACTTGTTGAGCTACTCTTAATCAGCTAAAAATAAAGAAAAATCAGTCCAATATTTTAAAAATTAGCCCAAAACAGAGAAAACACTAGCTTCAAACTGGGTAATATAGTCCAAAATCTTGAAAATTATTCTAACCTAAATCCAACTAAATCACACATATGACTGCCAAACTGAGATGTGCTGCGATGAAAAAAATTAACCAAAACCACACCATGAATATCTGAACACGTGTTAATCCCTCAAAATTGATTAGCAAAAGTACCATATTTAGGAAACCATATGATTGACAAACCTTTGAGGATTGAGGATTAAAGAAATTATTATGTCTCTAACTTTCCTCCATAATCTGAAGAATTGTTGTTCTGTATGCTTTCAATAATGAATGGTACGATCTTAGCCGCCGGCAGTACCCCTTAATTGACTATCAATTCATTAAGAGCTTTCTTGCCTGGACGTTGACTATGGACTGTGTGGAATTGTCTTTGCATGTTGTACTCACCCACCAATCTCGGGAAAAAGAGAGAAAGAGAGAGAGCACTCATTCTTGGAATTGGAAAATTATGACGAAACCAGTTAGGTACTAAGGTACGTTAAGGGACCTTTTCCGGTCCCAAAAATAGTGGAATTTTTTTTGGACACAATTACAAAATATATGGGATTTTCTTTATGTTAAAAAAAAGATCTATCCATTTAAATACCCGGACATTTGTTGAAACATGAATCCATCTTTAAAAAAAAAAAAAAAACATTATTTTATTTTATTAGAGTATGTCTCATTTACAACTCTCTCTTTCTTTTTCTTCTTCTTCTTTTTTTAATAATTATTATTTTTTTAATCTCGCTGAATTACAAATTAACTCTCATTTATTTTGCGATGAACAAAGGATACAACTACATATATATATCGAGTACTTTGCTAGGAAGTCGGAACACATGCAATATATTAATTAAGTTGACAAACTTGAATAACCTTCACATATTTTTTGAACTTCAGCCAACGTTACTCGCTTTAACTATAGAAACATTATGTTTTCAAAGAAGTTTCACTTATGTCTTGTACACATAACTAGAAATAAATGCAATGTATCAGATTATAGGTCCAACAATAAATAGACAGAACCAAACTCCAACAGAGTAGCATGTCTAAGTCTCCCAGCTTGAATGAAGATTAGAGTTTGTGACAAATTGGCCGCTTGATAATGGTGACAATGATGAAGCTGATGAATATGACGATGTTGATAATGATGATGACATGATGGCATCCATGTACTCCATATGATTGTTGGGCACTTGTGTATCATTGGGATAATTACAACCAGCTGGAAAATATGGGAGTCTAGCAAGTGGGTCATGGTCTTGTGAAGCACATGAGTAAGGCATGCAACAACAATTACCACTGATAATCTCATCACAAGGTTTTGGAATCATGGATGTTAATGGATCCTCATCATAATGTGGTGCCGAGATACTTGGACCAATAAGTTTATCACCAATATAATGTTGTGTTGCTCCACTAGTGCTGAAATTTTGATGTTCTTGATTAGGATCAAATTGTCCATGAGGTTGATAGCCTAATGACCATAGTGGGTCATAAGAAGAAGAATTTGATGGTGGTGCCATTGGGGGTGGAAATTGAACCAAATTGGCACCATAATTGGTTTGCTCTAATTTAAGATCACCATGATCAAAGCCTTGCAACATTGGGGTTGGAGTGGGAAGGTATAGCTGGTCTTGTTGAGAGCTTAGGATCCAATTAGGGTTTGCATTTAGAGAGAAAAAACCTTCCTCGGAGTTACCATTGTAGTGCATATCAGGATAGGTGGCTATGGTAGGAACATCATGAGAAATCAGCTTCTTCTTTATGCTTGAATTCCAAAAGTTCTTAACCTCATTATCGGTTCTCCCTGGTAGGTGCTTGGCTATTTGAGCCCACCTGTCCCCAAAAAAAAAAAGGGTTCCCTTTTGCATGAAAAAATGACATACATGATAGGGGTGATGATAAGACTAATAATTATAAGAAGAAGAAAGAAAAAAAAGTAATATTAAGGATATTATAAACTTTACTACAAAAAATTTATAAATTAAGTTGTCAACGGTCCAAAAAAAAAGTAAAAAGAAAAATTATTTATTATGTTATAGATGGTACCAATCAATTGTCATGTTGATATGTAAACTTTCATGGTAAGTTTAGTAAGGATTATGCTAATGAGTGTCCTTAGGAGCTAACAGTTTATTTTAGAAAAGTTTTGACATCATTTTTATGGAAAATAAAAAAAAAACTGTTAAAACATTAATTACTTTTTTTTCTTCATTTATAAAAACTTTCTTTAAATGAATTATTAAACAATGCTTTTAGAGCAATTATTAACATTTCCCATTTAGTGATAACTTTAGCATTAAAAAAAAAAAAAAAAATCTTACTTGTTTCCTAGAATGCCATGAAGTTCAATGATGAGGGCTGCTTCTTGGGGAGAGAAGCTCCCACGTTTTAAGTCAGGCCTGAGATAATTTATCCATCTTAGTCTGCAGCTCTTTCCACATCTCTGCAGGCCTGCTTCATTGAAACCATACAACAAAAAGATTTAAAAAGAACAATTAGGAATGTATGAAAGCTAGTGCAAATGAGATGATCTTGTGAGAGAGAGAGAGAACAGCGATAATGTTACCAGCAAGTTTTGGGACAGAGCTCCAGCAACCATGGCCATAGTTTGAAATGTAGTTGATGAGTTTCTCATCTTCCTCTGGTGACCATAGTCCTCTCTTCACCTTCTGCTTGTTACAGCACGAGTGATGTCCCATCTTTCTCTCTAAAAGCCGTGTTAGTGCAGCCAATGATAGATCATAAATAAGTACTGAGGAATAAGTTTAAAAAGACGCAAAAGATGAGAGAGAAAGAGAGAGAAAAGAAGTATAAAGAAAGGCAGCACTATGTCTAGCCCTAGGTGGGAGAGGTTAGACTTGCTTTACACCAAAAAGAAAAAGAAAAAAAAAAACCCAAAAACCCAAAAACCAAAAAACCAAAAAAAAGAAGAAGTGATCGAAGGAGTAGTAACCGTGTGAAAAAAGAAGAGAACAACGAAATGAGCGATTTGGAAGTGAGTACTGAGTACGCTGAGGCTATGAATTTAATGTAAGAGCTGTACTATGGTGGCCCAGTTAGGGTTTGTAGCAAAGGGCTAAAACCTGCGCTATCATCCATTAAGAGCTGTATTGCTTATAATGGATCGGATCCTTCTTTGTTTGCTCAGTGTTTGGACTAGCTATATATTGTACTCGTGTCACACATGCATGGTGGTGGGTCCTTTTATATGTCCCACTTTGGACACATCTAGGATTCTTGATCAAGCAAACACATTTTTTGGGATGAAAATATGTGATTGTGGACGCTTTACCATCTAGCTTGGACTTATTGAGTATGGGCAATAATGAGATTTTGGTTCTGATTGTTTGTTTGATCGGTTGTGATTGCATGGGAGTGGTAATATCACAATATGATCTAAATCATGATTTCATGATTGGGTATTGAACTAGAAAATTCCCAAAACTTTGGCTTTAGTGAAAAAGGTTTCTAAGCGTAGTCCTTAATTTGTCTCGATGCTAGGTACTATGGTATATGAAGTAGCTAGATCTCCCTTCGTATTCAAGAAAGAATATTTTTTTGGGTATCATTATATCATGCCATACACTATTCTATATAATATATATTGTCTCCAATGAACAGCATGTGATTATTACTGTAAGCAGATTTTTTTGTCATATATACAATCATTTTCTCTTTGTTCCACACACCTATAAAAGAACATGTTCTCACGAATTACTAAGATAGATTACTCTAAGTGACATTCATAAAAAAAATTAAAAATTAAAATAATTCAATTAAAATTTTATTATTTAAGAATTTCAACAACAAAAAAGTTTCATCATTTAATTTAAATTAATTTATTCATTTACTATAATATCTATTACAAAATTTTCAAAAGTTTGTAATTCTCTTTAAGATGTTCTAATATTTTTTTAAAAAATATTTCAATTAAAATTTTAAAGAATAAGTACATTTCATTGATTATATTAAATTAATTTAATCTTTTACTACAATTTCTATTAAAAAAATTTCAAATCATTTTAAAAAGTAATTCAATCTAAATTTTACTATCAAAGGGTTAAACTTAAAAGAAAAATGATTATCCTAATACTTTACGATAATATTATTTATTAATAAAAACTTGGTCTTACATAAATGCTTCGGCCATGTAATTTAAATAAGTTGTTTTTACTCTCAATGTTATTATTTATTTTCAATGATATCAATGAAATCTCTTTTATATGGCAACATGTAAAGTGATTAATGTATAAGCTCTAGAAACTGATGAAGGCATTTATAGGAATAATCCCAAATGTTCCCAAAAGGAGTACTCTAATTAACTCCATCCTCTCAATTTTGGAAATTTTCTTTTTTTACTTAGGCAAATGACGAAAAGAGCTTCAGACCTACAGGGTTAGTCTCACATTACTAATGATATACAGGATCATCTCTATTTAAAATTGATTTATTTTATTATATAAATTAAATATTACAAATTCAAATGTAAATTCAGTACCACATCATTTAATTTCTTATTACTACCTCAACAATTAGATTAATTTTGATAATTGCTAGTAATTTATGTATTTACATTTTTTTTTGTTGTTGATAGTTTAATGCTGTAGTTACAAACAATGTAGGAGAGGATACTCACATCACAATTCCCCTAATAAAAGTGAATAAATATGAATGAACTATGCCATTGAGGTACAAAGACTCTTGCCTACAAATTTTATTCTCTTTGATTAAAGAAAATGCAATTATTATAGATACGATCTAATGATTCTAACTCAATTTTGAAGTTTAGAATATGTTTTAGGGTTTAATGTTCTATGGATTTGACAATTCTACTACTCCTATATGTTATTTTAGTTTATCTTTTTGAAAATATAATTTATGACTATTGATCAGAATATTCCCAATACAATAATTGTGAGACTAAAAATAGTTTGTGAGAAACGCAATCAAATGCGGTCGAAAGAAAATATATTAACCAATTAATGTATCTTGGCACGTTTTTTATTGGGCTAAAGGGTTTCAACTTTCAACAACGATGGCAAGGAATCAAGTACATGTTGGCCCATGCTTAAAAGATGTGAAGTCTTAGTCAAAAATAGGTACGTTGGAGAAGGTAATATAACCCTTCCATTATAAGTACCTAAACTTTTTAACCTAATAAGTAATTATTACTTGCCTTTAGTTATTCTCGTGAGGAAGTGAATAATTTCTCGTAATTCTTACCCACTGCTGCTTGATTTTGTTTGCTTCGATTGATGGACGGGATTGGAAAAAATCAAGCTAACAGTGGATGAGAATATTTTTTTTTTTGGCTAATAACTCAGTGGATGAGAATGCTGATAGATGCGATCTGCATGTAGATTAATATTTTATAGATTTTTTTAAGGATAATTTCGTATTGTTGAATTTTTAAAACTTTATTAATTCATTGCAGAATATATGGACTATTTTATCATGTTATTTATAATTTAAAAAATATACATTAAAATAGCATTATTCAATGATTGTTTAAATGTTATTTATGATGGGATAAAATTCAAACTATTTATTTCATAATAGATGAATATGGTTTTAAGAACTATATATATAATGGAATTTCCCTAACAACTTTAAAGTATCTTAGTTTTTGATTAGATAATGATCAATGACCACAACTATATATTCGACCTCAATAACTTAAAAGATTTAAGGTGTAAATATACTTTTAATCCCTACATTTTGAGTCTAATTTTATTTTAGTCCCTACTTTTTTATTTCATCACTTTTAGTCTCTAAAATGAAAAACGCGTTCTATTTTGATTCTTATTGTCATCTCACTAATAAAAACTATTGACGTGTCAAATGGAGTGTACTTTGGCATAATAAATGCTAACGTGACTATTAAAATAATATTAAAAAATTTATTTGGTATTTAAAATATGCCACTTTTTTAATTTAAAATTTTAAAAACAAAGAATTTCTAATTTATCAATTTTTATTTAAATTGAAAAAAAAAATTAATTATTGAATTTTAAAGATTGAGATTTTTTTAGTAACTTTCTCAATTTCTATTAAACTTTCTTGCAACCCAAAACACAACATAAAAGTTAAATCTTAAAAATTCAAACAAAATCTCCAAGCTCTCTCTCCCCCCCCCCCCCCCCCTCTGAACGTCTCCAAGCTCAAGGTGAAGGTGGAGGTGGCAGGTGACTGAAGGTGGGTTTTGGCTGAAGGGACTGACTGAAGGCTCACTCTCTCTCTCTCTCTCTCTCCAAATCCACAGCTGAAATCCCAACTCTCTCTCTCTCTCTAAATTCATGGCTGAAAATCCAACTTTCTGTCTCTCTGAACCTTGGCCAAGAACCCAATTCTCTCTGGCCGAAAACCCAACTCTCTCTCTCTCTCTCTCTCTCTAAATCTGTGGTTATGTGTGATTTCAGATCTAGGGTTTTGTTCATCGATTTGGGATTTGAGTTTTGAGTTTTGTGTTTGGTTTCTCAGAAAGCATAAGAAAACTTGGGTTGATTTTTGTGTTTGGGGGCCGAAAATCTGGGTTTGAGTTTTGTCTTTGTGTAATTGTTGAATGTTTTTTAGTTTTGTCTTTACGTAATTGTTGAAAAAAACTAGGTTGAGTTTTGGTTTGGGTTTATAAATTATGTCTGTGTAATTGTGGGCATATTTTTTTGTTTGGTAAATTTGAGTGATTTTATGGGTTTGGCTGCTATGAAATTGTAAGAAAAGAAAAGAAAATATTTATTTTTTAATTATATGGGCAACCAAACATGGTAATTGGGGAAGAAAATAAAGAATATGACTGACTTGAGAAGAACTATCATGTTTTAAGTTCTTCGTGTCCTTCCAAATAAAATAAACTTTATTTATTTATTTTTTAAAAATAAGAAGTTTAGAAATTTTTTAATTATTTTATCAAACGTGGCATATTTTAAATTTAAATAAAAAATTTTAAAATATTGTTTTAATGGTCATGTTAGTATTTATTGTGCCAACAATGCACTCTATCGACCATGTCAGCAATTACTGTTAGTGAGATGATGGTAGGGATCAAAATGGAACACATTTTTCATTTTAGGGACTAAAAACTGTAAAATAGAAAAATAGGGACCAAAATGAAAATTGACCCAAAATGTAAAGACTAAAAGCGCATTTGGCCAAAATTCAAAAAAGTAATGGATTTAAAAAAGTAATGTACCATATTCTCAACAAATTTTAAATAAAAAAATGATAATGTATCAAAGAAGGACTAATCATGTTAACTTTTATTTTTTTTAAGAAAGACTAATCATGTTTACATATTCTTTGTTATAATATATGCATGTATGCTTTTTAAGTTTCGCTAGTACTAAAGTCTTGATGAGGATGACAGGCTTATAAGGCAACAAAGACCAAGCATAAGTGCATAAGTGATAATGATGATCATAACGATAGATTATATATATATATATATATATATATATATATATATATATATATATATATATATATATATTGTGGGAGGATGAGAATTTGAGGACGTGAATAAGTGGGCCAGGGACAATGTTATGAGTACAGACCTCGGAAGACACCGACAGTGAATCCTCAAGAAGATATTAGTAATCCTATGTAGGTATAGGAAGATTATAATGCCCGAGGACCCAAGGATTCCAACATATCCTCAGGGGCTGGGAGCCAACAGTAAGGGCCCTTGGGCATAAACCGAGGATGAGAAGGAAAGTTTCTCATCAAGCTAGGAAGGGAGGAAGACGGATAAAGCATCTATCACCTTTGCATTCAATGCTATGAATCTGCTTAGCTAGCCTCATATATGAGGAAATGACCCCTGAATAGTACCAGCACAGGTCATATCTTAATGTAGAAACCTTCTTGTAAGGCCTTGATGGGACAAGTATCAAGGAATTTGAACCCTAACTCTCTAGATGTAAGGTTAGGATACAATAAGTATAATTATGATATGGAGAATGATAATGAAGATCAAAGTGATATTGGTGATGATAGATGGACATTTATGGCAAACGTTGATATGACATAATATGATTTGCAAATTTTTGTTCGAGATTTTTTTTATATATAAAATTTCAACTTATGACATTCGTTTATCATTAGACTAAGACATTAAATTAAAACATTAAAAAATAAATAATAAAAACCGTCTAACACAATTTTTTAGGTTGAAGTAAGGAGTGACCCCTAGAGTTTGGATATGTATTATTATTATTATTATTTTGGCTGACGAAAAAGAGTGGAAAATTTTGTTATTAGCTAATGAACTTCGAACTTCGAAGAGCGGTCACGGAAATGGCTCCCATAAACGCAGGTCCCAGTTTTATTCTTTGTCGGAATAAAGTTGGTCCTAATCAATAGTTAGGACTTACAAATAGATTTATTCAAATATGGTAACTTCTCTATGTATTTGTTTTTGTCAAGTGAGTTTTTTTTTTTTTTTTTTTTTAAATCGTATACAATCCAAATTTTGGAAAAGTATGAATTTAAGTGAGATACCCTATAGATCCTTTTAGTCTTTCATGATTAGTTTCCAAAAATACAAGGTTTAGTGGTGGGCAAAATATAAAGGAACAAAGTTCATCACTTACCCTTTTTTTATAATAAAGTTTTTTTTTGTTATATTTAATCTCCACTTGTAATTTTTTTTTCTTTAGGGTTTTAAATTGACCACAATTAATTAATTCAATTATCCAAATTAATTACAATACAAAAATCTCCTAAAATTAACTTTACAATGATTGGAATTATGCCAATGAAGAAAAAAGAAATAGCATAAACCAAAATTTGATACATAGATCAAAAAATTTAGATAAGGGATTCCTTGCTCTAGATGTACTCAAAAAATGAATTATATTGTCTAATAATGAGACTCAAAAAGAGAATTTAAGTAAAATATACGATTTTTTATTGAACAGACCCTATCACGGCCAAATCAAAAAATTGTTTTTAGTCTCAATCCTAAAAATCTTCTATAAAGAATTACACGGAGATAGTTTTGGTAAATAAAATTCATGGTGTACTTCTTACTACCAATTACATACCGCTCCACTGTAATTTCCCTCTGCCCCTACTGTACTTCAGCTTAGTAGTTTCCACCGCTTATCCAAGATTGAGCCCTGAGATTGACGGGGGACATAAAAAGACAACTACAGATGCTTTATGTCCAATTATTCTAGATAATGCTTGCACCCTCTGTATTACCGTGGCTGTTAGCACAGAGTTGGCCGATGCTTATTTCCCAGATTCTGCTATTGCTTCTTCTCCGGGAAAAGTTCACTTCCTGTATGCCTTCTACCTTGACAAGGCATTGATATCACACATGAATCAAGTGGAGGCACAATCAAATCACCAAACTAAATTAAATGCAGTGGAAAATAAGTTTGACAAGGCGATTTGATTATGATGAGGAAAACCCTCACTGGAAAAAGCTCCATTAAGTGAATTTCAAGTCACTGCTCTTGAAAGAATTCACTAATTAAGAACAAGCAATTACAAGTATAAAGAATCTTACTCCACTAGACTATCCCAAAGTAACTATCTACAGTAGAACCTACTGAGTTAAACCAGTCTCATATCCAGTTCCCAATTAGACTTGATCTTGTTGAAGACTTCTCATTTGCATGGATTCTAGTACGTGACTAACTCCTTTAAACTCAACAACAACTCTTTTGATTTTTGTAGTTGATTTTGCAATAGCTTCACACAACACATCATTAAGATCTTCAATTGTTGGAATCAGAGACTTTCCTTGTTACAAAGCCCAAATGTGCACAAGAGTCGTAGCAAATCTCATTCTTTTGTTTTTTGAATTCGCTGGTTTAATGGGTGGAGGCTAGGGTTTCAATATGAAAGCCTTGGGAAACCTTACAGTTTTTTGTCTCTACGACCTTATTTAAATAGGAGTTTAATTGGCATTTTAATAGGTTGTCCTATTACGTTACAAAGATTCACAAATAATAGCCACTTAGAATAAAATATTGCGGGCTATATTAGAAATCTCAATAGATCATGAGGTATCGAGCTTCATTAATTCTCAATAGATCGACAGGTATTAAGAAGATATTGGGAAATGCAGTTTCAGCTTTTCTTGAATGATCTTGTGTCTTCAATAATACCACTTATTAAATCACTTCATTGTCTTTTTGAACACAATAGAAATTATTACTCAATTATAGGTAAAGTGTCTTTTCTCTCAAGATATGCCAATACATACATATATATAAACAAAATCTCTAATAATAACAAAAAGTCAAATATACATATAATTTTATTTCTTTTCCTTTTGTTTTTAACTTGCAAAATTACGTATAAAATTTTGTACTGAGAATTATTGAGGTAACCTTTAAAAAGTTGGCAGACATAGCAAGCTCCTTTTGTAACACATGTTGGAGAGATTTATACCAAAACATCTTATTAGATTGAACATTTCATGTGGATTCTAGTTAGTTCAACTAGTAAAGTTTCTAATGGTCAACTAGTAAAGTTTCTAATGGTCAAATAAGATATTAGAGGTTCAATTCCCGTCTATACCAAAAATTGATCGGTATTTTGGTCTAATGAATTATCATCATGAGCGGACGCGATAGGTCAAAACTTTAAGATTGAATATTTCATAATCATTACTGCAACAAAATGGTTCTTCCTACATACACAATATCTACTTTTGACATCCCTACAAAGGTGTGTGACAAGTTGGATTCTTTGACTAGAAAATTTTGGTGGAATCCATAAAACCCAAATGGAAGGTATTTGGCTTGGTTGGCTTGGGAAAAACTTTGTCTACCTAAAGGAACTAGAGAGATGGGATTCAGAAAGAGCAAGGATTTTAATAAAGCTCTTTTGGATAAACTTGCTTGGATGATTGCCTCAAAAATGGACAACTTGTGTATGAACTTATTAAGAAGCAAATACAAGGTTAGAAAGAATTGGATTCAAAGTGAACCTTCCAAAAATGCTTCCCCAATTTGGAAAGCAATTGAGAAAACCAAATCCCTTATTGCTATGGGAGCTTGTTACCTTATTGGAAATGGTGCTTCCATTAACGTATGGATGGACCCTTGGATTCCTTGGCTAGCTGGGTTTAAACCAAATCCAAAGGATGACTCAATTTAACTAAACCCTTTGATGGTGTCTAACTTGATATCTACCAAGGATCATTGTTGAAACCTACCTCTACTAAATGAGCTATTTAATCTTGAGTTAGTTAAAGCCATCCAAAAAATACATATTCCTTTGAGAGGTGGAGCTGATAAGCTAATCTGGGTTTCGGACAGCAAATGAGAATTTTTTGTGAAATCTGCATATAAGGCTAACCAGGACCCTCCTTGTGGAATTTCCATAGTGCAATGGCAAAAAATATGGAAGATCAAAGCTCATGACAGAATTAAAATGTTACTATGGAGGATTGGGGCCAATGTGTTACCAACCAAAAACAACTTGGCAATAAAAATAGGGACATCTGATCCAAACCGTGTGTTTTGTGGCAGAGAACTTGAAATAACAACTCATCTATTCTTTCATTGCCAAGTAGCAAGGCCATCTAGTTTGGCTGCATTTAGGGTAGAAGAACTGATAAAATGAATATTGCATCAAACGAGGACATCCTCAAAGTGGTCTTGAACTTGGATAAGCTGAGTACACTTCAAATGGCCGTCACTATGGAGGCTATATAGCATCTCAAGAATCAGGTTTGACACAATGGCTGTGAGGTGACCATCATGTCTACCATATGCAATGCAGAAAACAGAGTAAATAAATATCTTATTGCTTTGGACCATGAGCAGGACAATGATAGGAGAGATGAATTGACTTCATGGATTCTCCCTCCTAAAAACTATATAAAATTAAATGTGGATGCTGCTGTCTCATAGGCTTTCACCTCCTTAGCTGTGGTAGCAAGAAATGAGTTGGGAGAGGTGTTAAAGGTATGGGCTAAAATTCATGATTTATGCACTCCTACTCAAGTTGAAGCAGTTGCAATTTTGTGGGCTCTAAGCTTGGCTACCGCTAAAAATTGGTGCAACATCATTGTGGAGGGAGATTCAAAAACATATTATGATGCCCTATCCAAAGCAGAAGAACCATCTGATTGGTTCATCTCCTCCATCATTCGAGATGCTACTGACATGAGTGAATCTTTCTTAACTTAGCAGTCCATTCAACTGCTAAACATGCTATTGCTTTTAAAGCAGGTTTCTTGTGTAATGATTGTAACTTGCCTCCCCCTATCTTGAAAGCTTGTAGGCAAGATTTTTGTGCCTCCTTTTGTTCATGTTAATCTAATGAAATGGCAGATTATTAAAAATTCATATCTCCATTTTTATTTGTTTTTTTTTGGGGGGGGGGGGGGGGGGGGGGGTGTTGCTTGCTTGCCATCCCAAATGGATGTGAAGAGAGGTTGGGCTAATTAAATGACTATTCACTCAAAACGAGAAAATAATTGAGATTTTGATTTTCTTGAAGCCAAAACTTAGAGGGAAATACGATTCTTTATGTATTTTTACTTATGTTTCTTAATCAAATTCAATCATATATCCATGTGACTAATAAGACATACGATTGAATTCAATTGTAATTAGAAAAAATAATATCATTTGAGTTGCATCGGTCAATGCAACCACATTATTGAATATAATTAAGAAGCCCAATATACAGCACCTAAAAAACTATACCTCATAATTTTCCCTAAGTTTTACCATTGTCTTACTTTAACTATCACGGATATGGAATGAAACACACACACACACACACACAAAAATGATGATCAAGTTAACAGTGTAATTTTAAGTAATATTATATGCCTAATAATTTTTTTTATGGGATTGATATTTTGAAAACCTCACAATTAATTATATTACATATTCTCTATGGTCTTATCACACATGTAAAAATTCATGCCAATTAAATATTATTTACTATTTAATCTATAAATTCATATGTTATGCATAATTTTATAATACAAAGCTTAAATTTTTAAATATTTTATAAATGAGATAATTAATGAAATTAGATCACCTTAAAATTTTGTAAGTATGGAGAGCATAAAGAAAAAAAAAATCCAATGGTGAATGTTTCCAATTCGCATCCAATGGTGTAAAATCATATATATATATTAAAGTGAAAATTGAGAGAAAGTTTAATCAAGACTCTAATTTTTATTTTAATTGTACTTCAATTTGTGCCAAGTGTTTTTCTAATTTTCTTATTAGTTAATACCACGTGTTTCTAGATTTTGAATGCACTCATATTCCATGCTGAGTGTCCTTTTTATATATCTCTAGTTGTGTGCCAATTATAAATTCATGTATTTAAACTTAGTAAATACAAAAGGAGACTCACTGTAATTTTATTATTATTTTATGTAAAATTATGAGTGTGTACCATTTATTTCCTATTGAGTAAACATTATATCCTTCTCAAAAAAAAAAAAAGGTAAAACATTATGTGTATATATGTAATAAAACAGTGATATGCTTCTAGAATATTTCCTAGAGTGTCTCTTAAGTTATATAATTCAACGGAAGTATTATGTTGCATTGACAAATGACTATATGAGAACTAATGATATGCTGGGACGTTGATGTATTACAAGTGTTGCACTAATTCAGTCGGTTCCCTTTTTCGGTTTTCTGGTTGTTTGGATCTGAAAATATGACTTCCTATTACAAGTTTGGTGTCAAAGAATAATTGCACAGTGACTTAATTGAATAATGACATTTACGGCATAGCTAACAGCCAAACACTGACAATGGTCATTTGTACAAATGTTTCACAAAGTATGTTACAGACAAAGCACTTCATTAAAGGTACTAATGGAGGGGACAAGGTCACAAGGGAGAGAATATTATGAAGAGCAAACTTTCTGTGAATATAATTTGAAAAGCAATATCGAAAAAAGTGCCTTCACATTCTGATGAACCTTCAGCCTAACATATGGTAATGAAATAGATGAAATAAACTGTTATTGTCTCATCTCAGTTGGCTGATCTTGAAGTGAATATATACTCCTCATCAAAAGTTGACTTCTTTTCAATGATTCAAGGTGCTAAATTAGAAAAAGCTTTGTCCTACTATAATTGAAGTTGATTTTTTTTTTTGGTGCTAAAGTTGGTTTAAAGTTTAAACTAACATTTGCCCTTATTATATGCATTTGTGCTAGGGTTTCGACAATGTTCCAAGGAAATATGAAACAAAGTATCCAACGTGATCAAGGTGGTTTCTGACGTAAAATATGACCGTATTGAACATAGCCTTATTGGAAACAGTTGCGGATCGATGGCTGCAAAAAACCCTCCCAAATACTACAAAGAAATAAAATGCAAAATATATTTGAAGTTAACAAACTAGCTAAACAAGATGCAAAATACATTCTCAAAACCAAAAAAATGTATCATGACCCCATAAAGCATTCGTTACATCTACGCAATACCATAAGAGGAATAGTCAAGTATAATTAGGAATCTTCATAATCATTTCTATAGTCTAGATTAATCAATTACTTCGACTACTAGGGGCGAAGCTAGAAAACTTTATTTGGGAGCTAAATTATGGTACTAATATATCTATCAAGACCACACCTCCCCCCCCCCCCCCCCCCCCCCCCACACACACACACACACACACACACACACACACACACACACACACACAAGCGCTTTTTTATTCTATATACACACACACCCAACAACAACAAAAAGTTTAGTATTTTCAACCAAAATTATGTTTGATGGCGATCTTTCATAAAATAAAATGTATTTTTACCATTTTCATAGTGAAATTCTTAAAAATTTCATTTTCAATACAAATTATCAAATTGTATACTAAAGTAAAAAAAAAAAAATTCAATTGAACTAATGAAATTTCAAAAACATGGATGACCTAAACTTGGAGGAATAAGTTAAGTTCCGAACATATTTGAAGCTATTTTGTTCTAACCCATTATATAGAAATTAAAGATATATTTCATATGTAGTTTTAGTGATAAGATTTTTTTTAATAAGTTAGTAACTACTTAAACGTCACATAACAAGTTTAAAAAAAAAAAAAAACTCAAACATATTTGGTGTCAAACTTTATCTAATATTTAACAGACATAAAAATACATTTTATAATAATAAATAAAGTTATATCTCTATAACTATTAGACCAATTATTTTTTTTAAGAGTATCATTGGACTAATTCAAATATTTGGAAGGGCCAACTCTTCTTTTTGTAGACTAAATTTTGAAAACATTAAAATAATTATATATATTTAAAAAAATTCAAAATTTTGGGGGGTTCCGCACCTGTCGACTACGACACCCGAGTGGTAGTTCAATAGACTTAAAAACATGCCATGAACTCATCTATTACAGGATCAAGCTTTCATGAAAATTCTTTTAGGCGACCCCTAATTCATTAAAATATCGTAATCTAAAAAATCACTGTGTACATAAGAATTCACCAGAAAACATGTGCCTGTAAACTATCTCATATAAAAGCTACTAATATTGTAATTCGTTTTCCAGATGTGACTACAAAAACATGAAAGTATGAAACCTAATTTCGAAAAAATTTCTTTAACAAAAGT
This sequence comes from Castanea mollissima, assembly GCA_014183005.1. NCBI lineage: Eukaryota > Viridiplantae > Streptophyta > Magnoliopsida > Fagales > Fagaceae > Castanea > Castanea mollissima. The sequence goes on along the minus strand of JACAVU010000002.1, from coordinate 7,390,802 downwards.
AATTTTTTTTTCAAAAAAAAGACCCTAAAGCATTGACATCGCTTTCCTGTGGTGAAACAGGCTGCCAAGCACCTATGACTTCGTATTATTTGTTGCTTCTCAAAGAAAAAGTAAGAGTTTGGAATGCTTATGATGGAAGAAATAGGACCAAACAAGATTCTTGATTTATTCCTGCACATGCAACAATTAATAGCACCATACTCTTTTGCTTTATTTGTTGAGCCATCATAGGACACTAGAAGCAAGTGATTTTTGTTTTTTTATCCAACTTATTGAAGAAGTACATAAAAAAATAGCAGGGTTATTTTCATTTGTCTTCATCTTGAAGATGATTGGTTTTGGTATGTGTCATTTTCAGTCAAAAATTACAAGATAATTTATTTTCATTTTTTGTTGTCCCTACCTCTCTTTGTTCCTCCTTTGATGACATATTCAAATTACAGATGTTTAATACATTTATGCAATAAAAAAATCCAAACAAGGACACAAGAACACAATTATTTCTTATAAGGCATAATATCTTTTGCAAACTTAACCTTTAAAACAAAAGGAAAAAGGTAAGAAGAAAAGCCAAATATAAGATTGGCTTAGAGAATAAAGACTATATAGATGCTATGATCTTTTTGCACTGTAGATACACATGAATAGGAATGATACTAAAAAGAAGTGGATTTCTAAAAGTTTTGGTTAATTAGCAACAAAAAAGCTACTTTATTTGGTTAAGCAGCGAGTTTCTGGGGTCGGGCTGTGACTTTCGGACCTGTGTAAGAATTGTCATGCATATATATGCACCTCCTAGGTTCCTATAAAGTAATGTACGTATATAGTGATCACAAGAAAGCACAATAGTAGTCATGAACAAAAAACGTGTAATTACACATGAAACTCAACTCCACCTAACTCGTCACAAAGATTTTACCTTAATGTCATTCACATGACAAAGAAAAAATATAATTAATAACTTTGTCTAAACTAAATATATGATCTATCATCCTGTCACATTGACAATTACAACAGATTCTCTTAATTGACAGCTCAAAAAAGTGAAAAAAAAAAAAAAACCCAATTACCATGGATCTTTGTTTCTTCATGAATCGATGATAATTCACAGCCACCAATAATAGGAGAGACATGCTGATCTCATTTTGTACCGCACTACAAATCATGGATTTGATTCATATGAAAAGTAAAACAAGAATTTTTTATTATTATTCAATTTATATAAAGTAAAGCAAACAAAACTAGAATGTGTGCCCCATGGAATAAAATATAAAAGAGTTAAACAAGAAAAATGGTCATCCTATAAGGCCCCACTGCCCCCACTTTGCTCTTCCTTCTCTTCATGGCAACCTCCCCATGAAAGAAAGTAAACACATTTACTCCAATTGACGAAAGCATCTCATTCCTTTTCTTCCCTTCACTTCAAGATCCCATCAGTTGTCATCTAAAAATTTTTACAGTTTTTGGTGGCATCCTGATTTCTTGCCTTTGTTAGCGCATTCGTCCACGTGGAAAGTTTGCGAATCGATCATCATCTCTCATTTTTGTAAGCACATAAAACAGATACATACATGCAGTAGAAAGTAGTCAAAGTTTATAACGAATCCGGGATACTGTCTAAAACCTTCAGAATATGTCCATAATCTTGTAATGGACACATGAACCAATTCTATTGTGTTGTCTATTTGATTTGATGATGCATAAGTCTTTCTGTGTTGTTTTATTATCAATCTCATATCTTGTGTAATTGCTCGAAGATGCATGGAATGTGATTAAGTGAATCACAAATCACTATAAATTGTAAGGATGATGGTGATACATGTGGTCCTTTCAACTAACTAGCTAGCATGAATGTTGGGACCATAATAGATGGTAAATTTCAACACAGCTAATACAAGAATATAAGGATGTTACTGCACTACTCATTTTTGTTCCTTAAGTGGGGTTAATACTAGAGAAATGTCTCATAAAGTTCAATCAGAGCTCCTTGCATGATTGAAAAAGTGTTCTTATATATAATACTGAAGTTCAAAGTTGTCCTGAGATTACTTTTAGAAATTTAGGTCAATAATATATGTACCACAACTTTGTATACTTGAGTGTTCATCATATCGGCGTCCCAATTTTAGTCAAGATTTGGAACCAATTCCAGAATTATAACATTGATCTGCTTAAAGTATTAGAATTTAGAACAAGTGGTAAAAACTTTCAGATATGTTCAAATGCGTTTTGCTAATTGGTTAAATCAAATTTTGCCATGGATAGTGGTGATAGTGTAGACCTTTTGTGTATGGGTTCTTACTAGGTATATAGTTGAGCATTTGTGGTCCTTACCAAGGATAATAAATATTTTGCTAAAGATGGGTCAATTTCAGCCTGCGGTTTGATCTACTCGGGAATAAGAGAATCAAAAGCTTCAATAAGGAAATGGAAAAATATATCTTGCAAACAATCATAGAGAACCATTATTATTCTAATAATTGCTACAAGGAGATTATTTTCTTTGTGGATTATTCTGTAACACTCCAAAATAATTAGAAAGAATCAATTCCTTTACTATTTGTAATTTTTTCTCAATGCCGTCAAATAATAGCTGGACATGTCTAAGTCATCTTGTATCTTCGTGATTAATTTTATTAAATACTATAATTGTTAGGTCCACCGGACTAGATGTTGGCAATGCATGATAAAAATGTTAAGTCTTGTTGAATTTTTGAACCTAAGATTGGCTGAAAAAAACAAAGTTTCTGTAATCTCGACTAAAAGTTTGACAAATCGAGAATTGCAAATTCAAATTTTCAAATCTGACATGATTCATTTAGATGACTTTACAAGTGAGTTTTTGTAGATCCAAGCATCCACCTATTCAATTGCTGAGAGTTCAAGAGGAAATAAAGAAAATTCAACGTGGTATTACTGCTGTAATGTAGATCTTGTTTGAAGCTATAGAGTCATCCTAGGGTTTGTTGTAGATATAATATCTTCAAGAGGTTCTCAGAGCCATATGCGGGGACTTTGTGCAACATAGTTCACTAGTAGAAAAGTCCATGGATTTAGAGCTACACATGGCCTTGTTAGTAAATACTATATGAGGTAGCAATAGCTTAAGGTTAAGTCCATTGAATAAACTTTCATTCTATTTAGTTAATCTTTTTACCTTAGGATTGATAGGTTTGAATTCCTTCAGGATTTTATTGTAGGACAAATCATTGGTTTTTCTAGGATCACCATATTGTTGTGTTCTATATTTTCCGTTGCATTTATTGGTTTCTTGCTTAATTGGTGTCATTAAATTTGTGAAAATAATCTGAATTCATAATTGGTTAATTATTTAAGTTGGTTAATTACACTATAAATCATCCAAGGGTCTAAAAATCCTAACAATAACTTCCTTGATATTAACTTGGACAACTTCTTTTAAATAAAGCATAAGCAATGGATGAACAAAGGCTAATCAGCAACAAAATTTAGACTTATAATATGAATCTAATGTCTAGTCAATAGTACGTCATAATTAAATTCAGCCATTGGTGAAGCCCAAGTTAAAGCATTGTAGCCATATATAGTAGTCATAAACATAGGGGAAAAGCCCAACATAACCACAAATGTACAAAGAAGAGAATAGGAAGAAGAAAGAGAAATCCTATGATCACATAATGGAAATAATGAATTACTAAAAGCAAGCATCTGGTTATGTAAATAGCATAATAAATCAACAAAAACTAGCCAACAACGCGTATAAAAAACTATTATGGAAGATAATGTCTTCGCGTAATCAAATTGAGCCATTGAAGCCCAAACTCAAGCATTGTAGCTATATATAGTAGTCAAGAACATAAGGGGGAAAAGCTTAACATAACCACAATGTTAATAAGAGGATGATGTGCTACGTCCATAACATTTTCACAACAAAATATAAATGATAAGTTATTATTGGTTTAAATTTAAATTTACAATCAAAATTACTTTTTAATCTGCTAATAATAACTCCTAACAACCTACCACTTATGATTTTTTATGAAAACATTATAAACATAAAATTTATCCAATATTAATTTTTAAAAATAAATAGGAAGAAATAGACAAATCCAATGATTACATAATGGAAATAATGATTTCCTAAAAGTGGGCATCTGATTATATACAAAACACAATGCATGCAACAAAGACTAGTCAACAAAACTTATAAGAAACTACTGTGGAAGCTAATGTGTTCTCATAATCAAATTAAGCGATTGAAGCCCAAACTTAAAGCATTGTAGCGATTTATAGTAGTCATGATCGCAAGGGGAAAGGCTCAACATAACCACAATGTTAATTGTTAAGAAGAAATAGGAACAAAGAGGCAAATCCTATGATTACATAATGTAAATAATGATTTCCTAACTATAAGCAACTAATTATATACATATTAGAAACATATTTTTATGTAATTGGCATATTCTTTAATAAAACGTATTTTACTTGTATTTAGGTAAATCTAAGTAGGTTCAAGATGATTATTACAAGTGATTAAATTGAAGACATGAAAATTACTCAAAAACTGCTCAAGAAAAGTGCAATCTGCAGGTATCGATACCTCCTCGACAGAAGCTCCATTTGTCGAGATTCATTAAAACTCGACAAATGTCTCAATCTATCGAGCTTACGGGATTCAGTTTATAGCCAACAACGTTTTTTTTTTTTTTTCTAAAAGACTATTTGTTTATGAGTTTGTATAATCCTCATAAAACTAGGAAAACTCAAGATTTGTAGGTTTGTATGATCCTTATTGGACTAGAAAAGTCCAAGGTTTGTATAAACCTATTTAAAATAGGAGAGCTCGTTAAGCTCATATTTAAAAGAGGTGGACAAAGAAAAACATAACCTTAGAGAGTTTCATATGATTTTCTTTTTGAAACCCTAACCTCCTCATACAGAAGAAATAGTTCTTGCTGCGTTTCTTGTATGCCTTTGAGTTCTGTAACCAAACAAAGTCTCTTGCACCAACATTAAAGATCTTATTAGCGTTTCTATGTGAATTTACTGCAAATCAACTCCAACAATCAAAGGGTTGTTGTGGTGTTAGTCATGTACTAGGATTCGTGCAAAGAAGTAAGCCACGTACTTGGATCTGCACATCGATTGATTAGTCACGTATTAGGAGCCGTGCATTAAAAATGAGAGATTGTCACTATAGAACAAGTCCAATTGTGTATTAAGGTAAGAGTTCAACTGTAAGTTGATATAAGTTACTAGAATTCCTTTACTTGTAACCGCTTATTGTGATAATAGTGAATTCTTGAGAGTGGTGACCTTAAATTCACCTGGTGAGATTTTTCCTCGGTGGTTTCTCTCATTTGTAAACAAATCACCCGTGTCAAATTTAATTTTCGCTTCATTTAGTTATTTGATGATTTGTTTGTGCTACCATGCGTATTGCATGTAATTGAATCTAATTAATTAACTTGGCTAATTAATTAGTTAATTTATCACAAGGGGTCAATACATTTTTGACCTGTCAATACAAAACATAATGGATGTAACTATGGTTGTCAAAATCGCGATTCAAATTGTAGGATCGTACGATTTTACGATCCCACATCACCAAAATGTTTAGGATTGCATTAGGATCGTAAAAATGATAGGATCGTATGTAGAATCGTATAGGTTCGTAAAGGATTGTAGGATTGCATGGTATCCTACCAATCCTACCAAAAACATAAATTTTTTGTTTTTTTTTATGGGATTAATTTTTTGTTTTGATGAAGCTTTAAGGGTTTTTATTTTTTCATATTGTAATGGTATGGTTTTTTATTTTTTATTTTATAAAAGTATGTTAAGCTAAGTAAATGTTTTTTAGTTTCTAATTCACTTATAATCAAAATGAAGGAATGCTTCGTCATTTATAAATGAAGAATTTAATGTTGGCTTTGCTACCTTTTAAGTTATAATGTTGTTAAATTTGTTTGATTAATATACTAATTTGTGTTCTAATATTACTAAAATATTTTTTTATATATAATTTTATTAGTTATGCTTGTATTTGTATATTGATTGATTGATTTTTTTGAGCATGCTCTTTAATTGTTGTTGAGCGGTATAACTTGAATAGTTGAGTATGAAATTGTATCTTAATGTCTTTTGCAGCTCTAGTATACAAATATATAATATTTACATAGATAATGAAATGGATGATGATAATTAGGAATTTAGGATGATACTTATAAGAACCTTAAAATGTGAATAATTAAATATTCACTTTACCTAAATATTCATTCTGGTTTTTTATTTCATATTGGAGTTAGCTAGTTTCTATTTGCTAACTTATTTTGGATTTTAAACTTGGAACTTAGAACTTGAAAAATATTTTCCATATGTTTTGATAAATATTTTGGTATTTGGTTGCTAATTAAACATGTATTGAAATAGCTTAGGTCAAAACTTATATATATTTTTTTCATTAGTATAGACTTAGCGATGTATGACATGCAAATTACATCATATGATGCAAATCTAAGTTTTTTTATGGATGAATTTATAATTTACATAATTATTCAATATACAAAGTCATTATTAACGTGTTTTTTGCTTTAAATCTAAAAATATGTATGATCTTACAATTCATGAACTGATTCTATAATCTACAATCCCACCTACCTTCAACGATCTTACGAAGGATCTCAATTTTGCTAACCTTGGATGTAACAAAGACTAGTTAGCAACACTTAATAAAAAATTATTGTGGAAGCTAATATGTTCTCATAATTAGATTGAGCCATGGAAGCCCAAACTTCAAGCATAAATTGTAGAGATATATAGGCTATAGCAGAGGGGAACAACTGAAAAGTGAACTCAGCAACAACATAAATGTTAAAAAAGATCTATATGAGAGATGCTACGTCTACAATATTTTTACAATATTTTCACAACAAATCATAGGTGGTTAGTTGTCATTAGTTCAAATTTAAACCTAACACTAAATTGCTTTTTTGCCCAACAATAGCAACTAGTAACAACTTACCAATTAAAATTTGTTATAAAAATAATATGAACATATCATTTCTCTATATAATAATAGGAAGAAAGAGACACGTCCTATAATTACATGATCGAAATAATGATTTCCTAAAAGTAAGCAGCTGATTATATAAAGCATAATGGATGCAGCAAAAAGTAGTCAACAACAAATTATAACTCACTCTCAAAAAAAAAAATTATAACTTATAATAAACTACTGTGGAAGCATAATGCTATGTCTATAATATTTTTACAATATTTTCACAACAAATCATAGGTAGTTAGTTGTTATTAGTTCAAATTTGAACCTAACATTAAAATTGCTTTTTTGCCCAACAATAACAACTAGTAACAACTTACCAATTAAAATTTGTTGTAAAAATAATATGGACATATCATTTTTCTATATAATAATAGGAAGAAAGAGACACGTCCTATAATTACATGATCGAAATAATGATTTCCTAAAAGTAAGCAGCTGATTATATAAAGCATAATGGATGCAGCAAAAAGTAGTCAACAACAAATTATAACTCACTCTCAAAAAAAAAAAAAAATTATAACTTATAATAAACTATTGTGGAAGCTAACATGTCTTCTCATAATCAAATCAAGTTGTGAAGAACCTTGTAACTTATTTGGTTAGTGTTTATTAGTATTTTCAAATAAGACATACAATGTTCAAATCCCCTTATCTCTAACCATTGAATTATAAAAAAATAAATAAAAAAATAATAATGATAAATACTCAAATCAAACTACGGAAGGAATTAGAATTCTATCTCTGGGAGCTATTTGAAATTTAAGGATTAAGAATAGAAATAAAAGAGTAAGAACAAAAATATAGAATTTTTTTTAAGTACCTTTGATTTTAGAAGAAAAAAAGTACGAAATGTTAAAGAATCAATTTTTTTTAGAAAGGCCATATGTCATGGGCCAACCAGCCATTATTTTTTCATTTCTTTTTAAGCCTCCTTTTGACCATTTTAATTCTTATGAGTCAAGTGTAATTATTGGGACCAAAGCCACTATGAAAATTCACTTATCTAGAAATTTTATATATATAAAAAAGAAAGTTTTAAAACTGGAAAGGCAGCATAGGGCCCAGGGGGTTTTATTAAAAAAAATGAAGTTAGGGTGCCTTTGGGCCAGTAGGGGCCATGGCCCCTTTTGTGCTAAGGTAGGTCCATTATTCAGCTAGTGAAGCCCGAACTCAGGCATTGTATGCCAATAGTAACTATTGGAATAGGAGAAAAGCACAAGGTTAAGAATATTATTAGGATCGAAATTGGTTGGTTGATGTTTTCTCTGTCCATTTTGCAGTTCAACTAGCACTTTAGATTGAGATAAATTAACTAGAAGTAAAGCACTCTACCAAAAAACAATGGCTTTGATGATTTTTCAAATTAATTTAAAGTAATTTCTAAATATACTCTTGACACACAAGAAGTCTAGTACATTAAGCACAATACAACACTCCTGAATATTCATGGAACCATCCAATACAAACTAAATTGCACAACCCTGTCTCAGGCAGCTCTTCATCCAGAACTTTTGTGTTCCTAGTGCAACTTATGCATGAAAACCACATAGTTACATACACAAACAATACTTTAACTCCTAGACACAACACAAAGGTATTCAAACCTTGTCTGTGAAGTCCTACTTCTATGAACATATTCACTCCTATATCCATAATTTAAGTAACCATATCACATCCAATTCTCCTGAAATTGGTTGGAGTCATAAATCACATCCAATTCTTGTACATGGCAGATAATTACATAAATCAAACCTTGTCTGTGAAGTCCTACAAACATGACAAATGCCATCCAATCTTCATTGAACAACTCACATCAGAAATTGAAGTAGTGCATACTCAATTCCATGAACACAATCACTCTGAATATCTCTACTTCAAGTGCTCATATCTCAAGCAATTCTCCTTTTATTTTTTGGGTATTTTACTCAAAACAGTTTCAATATCGCAAGGGGCAACAGGCTGTTGAACTCCCGTATATTAAACATTTAAGTTTGACCATGTATCTTAGTACTTATGGCAACTCTTACTCTCCCAACGATATCTTACCTGATCAGCCCTACCCAATGGTACTGGTGGGTACAGATCTTTGCTCCAATTAACTGAAGGATTAGAACCAGCACTGCTTCTTGTATCTCCATTAGAAACTACCATTGGTTTGCTATGAAACTGAAAATCCTCCATGAAATTCCTCTGCATACTATGTGAAAGAAACTTGCAAGCTCTTTGCTTAGCCTTGGTTGACTCTGTGAGAGTCATGTAGCTGGGTGGAAAGATATTCCTCTCCTCTATTGTTTCCTTCATGAGAGTTTCACTGGACATTAGAGTTGGAGATGCAAATGAGGATGAAGTTGATGCACGACTCTCATCATATAAAGATTCAGAACTTGGGGTGGAAGATGATGAGCTACTAATTTGACCAACTGTAAAAGGTTTAGCTGAAATCCTGGTTGTGACATTGTTCCTTTTTACTTTCACTGAGTCATAATCTGAAGAATATGAAGGAAAACTGACAACTTGACATTCACTTTTCCTAGACAATGGAGTCTGGTCTGAGAGATCAGTATGGAATTCTTCCATTAATCTGCTTTCCCATGGCTTGGCCGCCATCCAACGATCTAACCAGCTCCATCCTGTGCTGTTCATATCCAGCCTTTGCTGCTTGATAGAAGTCACTGGCTTGTTGGTTCTTGTATTTGGACTAGCAGTCATTCTTGATTGCTGAAAGCAAAATATTCAACATGATCAATGACTAAGTTAACATTTAAAGTCTAACTGAAAAACAATAATCTCTTTCCAGGAATCTTTAACTAGGCCATGTATTCATTTCATTAACTATCTTACCAAAGGAAAATAGTTGGGTCCTCTCAATTTCATTACCTGTTGAGAGCGGGAGTATGCAATTGCTCTCTCCCTCTTGACAGCTCCTTTTTGCCTCAGTTGTAGCTTTGCTCTAACTTCATCAATAGTTCCTGGACTATCACACCATCCTTGCTGAGGACAGTCAACATACACATTATTAACAGTGTATATTCACTAATTACATCCTCACAATAATAAATACTATAAAATCTTGAAATAGCATATGATACCTCAGCCTGCTTGATGGGATCAGCAAGGTTGCGATGTTCATCCAACAGTTTTTGCACAGCTAGCCCTTCTGGGGACATCCTCACACTCCGTGCCCTTACTCGAGCCTGAACCCGAACAAGAGCCTGCATGCATCTTAGTGTTACAGCAGCTTGCTTCCTTACCTGACGGCCACGAAATATAGCTTGAAGTCTCACCACTGCTTTCAAGGCCCTCAATGCCTGTCTTGCCTGCAATTATGTAATTAAGGCCACTAAAAAGATGTGCCTAAACGGTATTTCAAAAGCACAAAAGAGGAATATAAAATCACTTAAATGAGATTTACTTGATTATGGGATTTACTTCTGTCCAAAATAGTAAAAAAGAAAAAAGAGAAGACAACATCAACCAAGCATGTGGACGGTTAGAACAATGTGATCTACAATTAATGGAATCCTTCCCAAACAATTATCAAATTGTTTATAGGTATACAGAAATCACATAGCTGCAACAGCCCAGTCCACACACAGGATCATTAAGGAAGTTTCCTGGGCTAAATTCTTAAAGGGCTGATACTTGGGATGGTCTAATAATCTTACTCTTTCGCTTGGTTGCTTACAATACAGAGGAATGCAGGTTAATGCACTTCTAATACTGACTTTTCCTCTTGTTTTGATTTGAAGGAGTGAAAAAACCGACTCAATAAGCAAAAGAATATTATTTTACCTATAATTGATGAGATAGTGACACTGTTTCTGGTGTAGTAGATAATCAAAAAGTAAACTCATACTCATGCTATATATTTTTTTCTTCATTTTCTTTTGTCACCAAATAGAAAGTCTACAAAGTAAACCGAAATAGACACCAATGCATGCAGCCTCCTAATTTTCTAGCTTTGGCCCATTTTCCTTCAAAGTAGCTAAGGAAATAGAACTCTCAAAAGAACATGTAGAACCTATCAAGTGTTAAGATTAGATTACTTCATTGTGTGATTGAACTCAAACTTCCAACCAGTAAAATTTGGAATTCAAAACGACCAGAAAACCTCAACCTTACTAACTAAAGATACATTTACAGATATTCATTGAGCTCAATCCAACTTTCCAACAACATTTATTTGAATTTGTAGAGGCTAAAAAGCATTAATTTTTCCTTCAAAAGGTAAATGGTAAAGCTTTTACAGATAAAAATTGAGCTCAATTCTATACTTAACACCCAAAATTGGATGCTATAGTGCCCAAAAAAACTTTTCATCCAAGGTATAATAAATAAGTCATAATAGTCATATATTTAAATGTGACAGAGAATTAGATTAACACATTTAAACTTCAGACTTCAGAGTATTGACATCTAGTGCTAAGATTAGAAGGTTAGGGATAGTAATTGAGATCAATTTCACAAACCAACATTCTAATAAAGGAGAGCAGGCTATGCTGCTGAGCTACAAGGATCATGGCTAAAGTTTTACAAGTTTATCTGAAGCTTGTCTAAAAGAAACATATGATATCTAAAATAAGAGCATCAAAAGGCTGTTTGAGTTTTTTTTTTTTTTAAAAAACATGAAGTTAAAACTCACAGTGACTCGTTAATATTTTCACAATCTATAGCTTCACATTCTTTATCTGTCTGCTACATAGTACTTAAAACTGCAAAATCAGAGACTTTTTGACTAATAAGGAAAGATCAATTTATATATAACAGTTACTGATTATCAAAAACTGGTGTAAGTTTATAATAATTGCTTTGATAGTTTTTTGAGCACATACTTACTCATCAGCTACCTAAGATTAGAACAAATAATTACTTAGAGACCTCAACTTTACGATCTACAGCTAAATAGTTCCTTTTAAAAACCGGAAAACCATGCCTAGATATTACCGTTTGATAAGAATAAACCAAAGAATATTGAGAACAAGCAAAATTAGAGAGACCCAATTACCAGGAAGCCTCGAAACACGGTTTGGATGCGAATGGTAGCCCATTCTTGCTTGATTACCATGAAATTTTTTGGTGGAGCTTTGACCACAGCAGCCATGGCAGCATTGAAAGAATCTGACGCCTTGTCCTTCTTCATACCCTCTGATGAACTCCTCCATAGCCTCCATTTCTTCTTTGTACTCTTGTCCCCTACTACCTTGTCCTAAGAAAACAAAAACAGAAACAATGAAAACACAGGAAACAAGAGAAAAACAGAAACGAGGAGTTGGGGTTGTAAGTTTTGGCTTACATGGTTGGTTGTACTTGTATGGAGCTTCTTTAGAGTTATAAGAGATTTTAGCCATTTTCCTGAGGCACCCATTTGAGTAAAAATCACTTGGAAACGGATTTGTGTTTAGAAAGCAGAGTGTTTTCAGAAAATGCTTTTGGAAAAACAAAAACTTGACACTGCAAAGAGCGCTCTGGCTTAAGTTAAAGTGTCAAGAGTTAAGACTTATTAAAGATTTAATGGTTTAATGGGGGAGAGAGTTTGAAATTTGAAATTCGAAAAGGTGAACTGAGAAATAGTGTGAAGAAAAGAAATACTATAACGGATACTAAAGACTTTTTGGTATTTTATATAGAGATGCCGCTCCATGTAAGAAATATTCTTATTAATGACCCTTCAACGGTCGAGCTTTTGTGGCTCTTTGCTTTCCAACTTTTTATAACAAAAGCTATACGTAACACAAACTTTCTTCTTTCATTTGAATTATGATCAGTTTTTAGTTGGATGATTTGATTGGGTCTACTAAATGGGCAATTTTTCTTCTTTTTTATTTCAAGGATGAAACAGTTGCCTGATATTTTTTTTCTTTTTAATTTTAGAACAATTAGATATATCCCCCTATTGTAAATTAGCTGAAATTATCTTGTGCTCTCTCTTGTAACACTTACATTCCTTCTAGTTAATTATAGGTCTCATTGGTTTGCGCGTCCACGTCTCAGGTTTGCATTTTTTTTTTTTTTTTTTGTGTTTTGCTCAACGCCTCTTGCACTGTTCATAAGACACGAACAATGCAAATAGGCAAATGAACAGTGCTAAACAGTAGTAAACAGTAATGAATAGTCACTGGAAAATATATTTTTATTGTTTTCAGTAAAATAAGCGGTATCCAAACGCACACTATGTGTGGCATTTCGGTTTAACTTTTGAACAATTCTTCAGTAGTCCAAAGCAATGTATTAGGCTCTCACAAAGTGAATAGACCCCACACGTGAGTCTCACCATGGAGCTCACACCCTTTGTGAGAGGACGAAACACTCATTTGGAACTACTTAAGTTTTTTCCTAAGCTTAAACAGAATTTGATAATGTGGGAGCACTAGCATCTGAGGATGCAAAAAAATAAAATTGCATCCTCAAACACCACTTTATCTATTTTACCAACATATTTTACAACTTACCTTATATCTCAGTTTTTTATTTTTACATTCAACTCAATTAAAAATATATATATATATAACAACAGAATAAAATAATATAAACACTACTTTATGAGAAAGAGAAGAGAATGGAGAAAATGAGACAAGAAAAGGAGGCAACCAATGAGAGGAGGAGAGAGGGAGAAGTGAGGAGAAAAAAATAATTAAAAAATGCAAGCAACTGCTACAATGAGATTGTATAAATACAACCTCTCTTTAGCTAGGTTGCAAATGTTTTTAGACATAGCAACCCAGATGGAGCTTGTTTTTATGAATTTAGTGGGTAAAATAGCAACTTAGGGGGTTTTACACCCAATGCTAATGCTCTAAGTGTGGACAAAAAGAAAAACTTCTATCCTTAAAGCTTATGTTGTGTGAATAGACATAAAACTTAAATCTTTTTCCGAAGGAAAGAAGATACTGCTAGAGTTTTTAATGATGTTAAATTGTTATGCATTCCTTCCTTTATATATGTTAGTCACGTTTGCTAATATTGATTTTGATATGAATGTAATTAGCAATATGTGTAGGGATTTCAAATCTGAAAAAAGAAGAAGTTATTCTTGTACCATTAAATCAGTTATGACTTCAATTGTATGCCTTGACTCAATGCACAAGAATTTGATTTTCAATCGGTCCGATTGTTTTGAACTTATCATGGAAACGTAGATGGAACCATTTCTTTGTACTGTGACATTTAAATCCCTTTTTATCTGTTAGATTGATCGTAGTTTATCTTTAGTATCTGAATGCATTATGTCCTTAGATCTGTTATGTGAATGTAGTTTTAGTACTGACAATTTCATTTTACACCCACATGGTTAGTACTGACAATTTCTTTTTACACCCACATGTATAGTTCGTTTGACTATTTTTTTATATAAGAAAGAAAAAATTTAACGTGGGAGACCATGAGTTTTGTTATATGTGTGCACTAATTATATAGTATATTATATATATATATATATATATATATATATATAGTTTATTTGATTATTTTTTTATATAAGAAAGAAAAAATCTAATGTGGGAGACTATGAGATTCTGTTACATGACACTTTGCTACATTAATTTTTTATTTAGCCTTCTATCTCACATTTTTTTGCACTTTTTTCCATTTTTTTTAAATGTTAAAGTCATGTTAGTCTTATTTAAATTATCTTTGGTGAAAGATTGTCCCTCTTAAAGTCCAAACCCATTTAACCTTTTTTTTAAAAAAAAAAATTCCAGTTGTCTTTGAAAATATTGGATGTTTTCAACCTACTTCGCAATACAACCCCAATATGTAAATTTCATATTTAAATTTTGTTAGAATGATATTTCATTTAACCTACCACTATCATACATACTCTAATAACATAAACATGATATCATGAAAATTCTATGATATTTCAATAAGCTAACTAAACATTATTATGATATCATAAACATCTTATGCTAACTCTAATGTATTAAAAAAAACTATGATTAAGCGAATAAATAACTTATTACACTGCATAATAAACATTAATATATTGAATATTTGCTTTTATCATTATTTAAACTACAATATTTTTGTTCTTTTATACTTTACTGGTTCTTTACTTTAAGTGAAGAAAGTGTAATGTGTGTGCAATTTTAAATTTTAAATTTTCAACAATGAATTTGTTACTTCAACTAATTTCTATGACTATTATGCTTTAGTCTCTAAAGTCTTTATCCTCTTGAGGTTAAAATAAAATAAAATAAAATTTTCTTTTTCCCCTTAACTTGGTATTACTTTAATTAAATAAAAACCTCTTTATTTTATCGTAATATTACTTTATGTTATTATTTTAACATATTTTGAACATCCTTTATAATCTTTTCACATGACAGTTAATTTAAAGTATTATCCGCGCATTGCACGGGTACTTTGCTAGTTAGTTAAAATTGCCAATTATGGGTGTAGTGATATTAAAATTGCCAATTATGGGTGTAGTGATATTAGTCAACTTGATTTCTATGTGTGATCAATCCATCTTTGCACAATAAGAATCGCTAACGTTTTTTAGAGGCTATTAAGAATAGCAAACTTGCAAGAAATCAAAGGCAAGTGTGTTGGGGATATACACAAAAACAGAGGAAGAGGGAGAGTACGGAAATTTATATCATTCAAAGTACCTTTTAATTATGAATACAAGAACAAATCTTACAAAGAAAATACCCACCCCACCGAACAGGGTTATAAAATATTCAGGGGGAAAAATTGACCCATCTTAAATTACATAAACTTACATAAATCGGAGGCAAAAAAAAAAAAAAAAATTAATAACAAATAAAATAAAATCAGTATAGGTTAGTCCCTTTCTGTACCTTATTTTTTGTTTTTATGACACTACTAAAGGCTCACACTATAAGGGCCCAAAAAACACCAATGGTCCTAAAAGTGCCACTAGCCCTGAACCTTTCAGTTTTAACAGACCTAAAAAAAAATTTCACTTGTCGGTTTATAATCTAGTCACTAGTTGAAGCATGAACCATTGGGTTAGGAAGTCCCATACATGAAAGGCTAGGTGATAGATGGATTTTGGGACTTGGTCTTGGCGATGGAATAGGAGCATTGCTAGGAAAGTATCCAGGCATGGTCCTAGGTGATAGATTCACATGTTCAAGTGCCTGAAATTGAAGCTGTGCTGAGTATTCTCGAACACACCCAATACGAGGACCAGCTCCACTACTCCATTTACGTGACAAACACTTAGTCAATTTGAATGCCGGAGCTTTCACATTGGTTCCCATTTCATCATGACAAATTTTGACATTGGCAGCCTCCTTGTTAGGCACATCAACATCTACTGATTCTGTGTAAGAGGATTTGATATTTGTAGTGGAACCCCTCATTGACTCTAACTTTAGTTCCTTGTCGGCTACTTTCAATGTTGGATCATCATCATCTATGGCACATTTCTGCAGTTCAACCATTCAGATGTACACAAATTCAATCAAACTCAAAATGAATTTGTGCCAACTATGTAACACCAAGTGAAAGAGGATGGAAGAAATACCTTAACATTGGTCAAGTTCACATGGTGCTCTTCTAGGAAACTAAGGAACTCCAAGAAGTTCTCTTCCGTAGGGTGATAATGACCACTATAAGGCCATATAGCCTAACGAGATGAGAAAGTATACATCAAAATTTTGGATACGATCTCTTTAGATGATGACATAATTGCATATTGCCCCTTAAAATTGCTTCTTTTGTTCTAGACATTGTGGACACATTCTGAACTATTGATTCTATAAGTGTGTGTGTGTGTGTGTGTGTGTGTGTGTGTGTATGCGTGCAACCATAGATACCTCAAGAACCCCATTATGGGCCACCAATCTTCCAGCTGCGGTGGTGGCACCCCCTGCTAGAAAGCTAGAGTGCTGAAATTGGCCTTTCTTCTTCTTCCCAATGTACAAGTTCCTTGTTGTGCTGAGGACAAATATCCACTTAGTACCATCATCTGTGTCCACTAACATTCCACTTTGTTTGTACACAAGCTTCTCACTTTCTACAATCACTTCATATGCTTCCCTCTCTTTCTGCCAAGAGGAAAAAAGTTATAAAAAATGAGCCTAACAAGCCAACTATGACCACCATACTACCAAAGTCTAAAGGCCTTTTCTTCTTGACCACCATAATTAGATTTTTCCATTTGGAAAACGATATTCATTCTGGCCAAAATTTATCATATTCTGACTATTAATGTGAAAATGGTATTTAAAAATAGAGAATGATTGCTTTGTAAAAATTGAGAAAGGTCCTTTGTACATGCCAAATTGGTGTTGAAACATAAGCCAGTTTTGGTAGCATTAATTATTATCCTGCCCCGCAAAGTGTCTTTGATAAGTTAATAGATCAATTGTACTCACTGGTCCAAGGTATCTGATGCATTGACGCTGCAAATTGGTCCTTGGGCACTTCCCAATATTTACTTCTTTGCCATCTCCAACATCCAACCTAAATTTTTATGGTCAATAGTCAATACATTAAGAAATATAGTATTAGAAGGCTAAACATATCTTCTTAACGGTTGTTGGAGTTTTACCAATAGAAGAAAGGTTGGGAGCTCCCACTGTCAAACCAAACATCATAATACAAGTGCAAATTGTGTCCATACCGATGGCGTGGATCAATCTGTGCAACACAAGGAGAAAATTAACATAGCTTAATCCATTTTCTTTTGATTCCAAATCCCTTATTACACAAAGAACTTGGTCCTTTCTCATCATGCATCATTATTTTTCCTTTTAGAAAGGGCATTGTATGTAGACCTCAGTAGATTTCCTAACTACTTTAAGTCAATTTTTTTAGTCATCAAGTTAAGTTAATTTTTAAGTCAAATCTATTAGAATCCATGACTATAGGAAACAATCAATGCAAAGGAAAAATAAAACATGTGGAATGTAGAATGTGGACTAACCGCTTCAAGCCAGTGTCTTAAAGCTAACTTCTGAGCTTTTTCATTCTTGGACAAACCTTTACCAACCTACAGTCAACCATATGGTATTACACAGTATTCAATAACATACAAAGGAGTTCTTGTAAGATGTATTTTACATCAATTTGCTGAAAAATGACGTTCTTCATTTGAAATTAATCTATTTTATGATTTAAATTAAATATTTCAAAACTAAGGGTACATTCAGTGTCACTTTATACATATTCAGATCCAGGAAGTAAAATCTAAATTGTGAAATAGACCAATTGCATTTTAAGTCATGGTCAAATAGGCAAAACTTACAAGGCAAAGTTGAATATTTTTCAAGGTAATGACTTTTGTCTTAAAAAAAACGATTGATTTGACCCCAACTGTTGAAACATTCGACTTGAAAATTTCTTCATCGTTAAAATTTCGGCAAACCTAGGAAGCCTAAATGATGGTAATATGTACACACCTTGGCAGCCCTAGTCCTAGCTCGTGCCCATCTTGAAATAGTACTTTCTGATCTATCAGACTCAAAGAATGATATTGAACTATGCCTAAGACTTGCAAAGTCTATTGCCTTCCACCTACAAAATTTATAAAAAAAAAAAAACAATTAGACAAAATAAAATTCTGAATTGGAAATATAAACTGTAGGTAGATGAAACATAGTTTTGTTAATAGAACAAACCAGAGCTCCTCAACAACTACAGCACAGTCTGCTAGGTTTCTTCTAGTCCGGTAACTCTTATAAACTTTCTGCACCTTAATTGCAGCTGCATTATGTTCACTAGTAGTCCTTGGAGAAATCCGAATTTCAGGTTTAGGCAAAGAGACCGCAGGATATACTTTATTGCTTGAAACATTGGCATTTTCCTCCAAATCAGAACTATTTTCATCCAGCAACACTTTCTTGAATGAAATAGTTGTTTGCAGCCTTAACCCTTCCACTTTCCGCTTCTTGGGTCTTCTAGCTATCCCACTTTCCTTTTCTTCAATAAGCATGTTATCTAACCGCTCATATTTATCAATGTCACTTGGATCACCTTGCTTGAAGATAACCTTCCTTTCCTTGGACTCACAGTTGATGAATCTTACCATTGCTTCTCCTAAGCCAGGAAGCTTATACCTTACAGTCTCTATAAATGATGATGAGAGCAAAGAAGAGGGTATCCCACTAGTTTTAAAGCAGTGAGGCTATGAGTGTGTGAATTTTGACAGATCAACCTGCTCAACAAGTTATGCAAATGAATTAAAGTTGCAAGCTCTTCAAGAATTATAAAATTGTATTTTTCACTATGATAAAATTGCATTTAAAAACACAACAAAGGAGGCAAAATGTTTCATTTTTCTTAATGCCATATTATTTTCATACTTAAACTATAACAAGAATCCAATCAGCTTCTACTTTGTCTCCACCATCACATGGATTCACAAGTATTCATGAGAGCTGAGAAATAAGTTTCATGATGGTATGCACGCCAAAAGCAATCAAAATTTATTACTATTTTTATTTTTTAAAATATGTTTCATTCTAAGAATAACTCAACACATTATTTTTATGGTTAAAATATGCTCCATTCTAAGTATTAAGATTTCTGAAAACGTCTGAAAATGTTAAGAATGTTTCATATTAGTTACACGTTTCAGAACTACACCATGATTTCTACGGCCATTACTCTTTAAGGAAGTAGCACAAAAGAAATGAACAATTAAATAGAACTTTGAGATTCGCACCTGAAGATACAAACTCAGTTCGTTCAGAGTTCTTGTCTGAGGTATACCTTTCCATTTCTTTGTGAAATTTGGTGTGTTACTGTTCTAATTTAGTTGTTAATATGAATGACCATTTCCCTCCTTTATATATAATACTACGTATGCTTTGAAGTTGCCAAGAAAGTGTAGTTCACTGCGCTGGTACCTTCAAATACGTAATAGACAAAGATCGCAAAAATATGGTAGTCTTTGAAATTTCATAGAATGGAAAAAAGAAAAATCGCTTGACTTGAAAATGCCACAAGTGCTTTGAACTTGAAGGGTTCAAAGTTGCAAACATTTTTAACCTTTATTGATTTTCTTTATTTGGAAGAAAAATGTGATAAACATTTAGGTTTTGTTTTTTCATTCTACACCCAACAAAAATGTGAGGAAGAATTTGTCAAATACATAATAGTATAAGTTTTTTGTTTTCTTTCACTGCTTAGTTACAAAAAGGAATAGGAAAGAGACAAAGAAAGAGAAAGCTTGTCATAATTGTCTTAGCAAGAATGTTCCAAGAAAGATCAGCAGATAGAGAAAGGGTTGAGAAACAGAAAGCAACGACCGTGAAAAAAATAAACTATTGTTCTAGGTATAGGCCTATATGGAGGGGTAAAGATCTTGTCGAGTCTTTATCTATGCACAAACTACACGAATGCTAAATTGTAGCCACATCTATTGGATATTGTCAGACTAATATAATGTCCGACTAAATAGAAGTTTTGTATATCGAGTACAACTTTTCTTTAGTTGTATTCATACGTACTTATCGTGTAAGTTGTGAAATTTGATGTGATGTGAATGCGCAAATTGGAATAAAAATCTTCCATCGACCACGTGTTGTGTGTATTTTATTTTTCTTTCTCTATAAAATACCAAAAGTTCAAGAAAAAGAAAATCAACAAAACATATTGTAGTTGGAGTACATATTAAGACGAACATCAAGAATAGGACGGAGGATTTCCATTCTACAAATTGGATTATATTGGTGGTAGTTATATTATTGCAGCCCTACGTGTTGTTTTCATGCAAGTGTAAAAGCATGTGTATTTTTGAACACTTCAATGCCGAAATTACAAAAAAGAAAAAGAAAAAAGTGTGTATAATAAAATTCTATTTTATATGTAAGAAAACACATTGAGTTTTTTTTTAATAATAAAATTTGATAAATTAATATTACATATTTAGGTCCAAATATGAAAGCTCGGATTTGTACTAAAATACAAGACCTTGTTCAAACCTCCAAATAAAAATTACGGCTAGATTGCTTTTACCTTAACTTAAATAAAGTGCAAAACAAGAGTAAATGTGCACAATGAACTAATAACTCTACCCTAAGCCATATTCATCCATCATCAACAAATAATGAAAGTTTAAAGAGTAGAGAAGAGAGATGCAAATACAAGATAACGCCCAGATGTGTTATTGAAGAGAAAGTCAAAAAATTCGGCGAAAAACCTTTTCGCAACCCTCCAAGTCGAAATCAATCCACTATAAAGTTAGAGTACACAAATAACAAAAGGCTCTCCAAGCCTATTCTACCCCATATACTTGAGCCCTCCAAGCTCCAGCTATCAATAGACTTCTTAGAGTCTTGTCTTCTCTAACTTTTCAGATCTCACAGTTTAGCTCAATTGCATCCGCCAATAAATGACTCATTCTAATACTTCCCAACAGCACCAAATTCTTACTTAACACTTAGAACGAGTGTGGTAAGTGTTTGGACTAACAACCTCTCAAGGATATAAAGAGGTAGGAGTTGAGAAAAACCACAAGAAAATGTGAAAATGATTGTGGGTATAACAATTTTTAACTCTCAAGTGTATTAGCTAGGGTTTTCTCTCTAAAAATGACTCCTTACAATTCGTAGGTAATGAGAGTATTTATAGTGTGGATAAAGAATTTGGTAAAGCAAATGAACTTTTTGTCAAATAGAAAGTTTCGCGGGTACTTTGTAGGTACTTCGCGGGATGGCTCTTCTCGCAAAACACTCGTGAAGTTAATAGCATGGCATGACTCTTCAGCTTCTAGTCATGTGCTCCACACGTGGCCTTTTCACATATTGCTTCTCGTGAGCTACTCACGAGCTAGTCGCAAAGTCCACTGATCCATCTTTTGAACCCTGATTCTTCACCGATCTCTTACACTCATCCCTTACAAATAAATTCACATACATACAGGGAAAATGATTGAAAAAATTACAATCAAATTTGACATGAAATCGAAGCCAACACAAGATAGTTGGAAATTACAACTTTACAAAATCTATTGAGTTAAGTTTTAAAATTAAATGATGCCATGTTATATTAGTTTTTTGATCTAGCATGAAAAATATTTTTTTTTTTAAATCCCTTGATCCCTTGAAATCTCTCAAGGTGTTATCATCCCCCAATAATATGTACAGTATTAATTAAAAACATCATTTTTTTTTCTTCACATCAAGATGTTATCTATGCAACCAAAGCAACTTCAATAAATCCCTTTCGTCAGTTTTTTTCCCTAAGTCATAGGGCAATGAATTTTCCAAGAAATTGATGTTTTCTTGTTTCCTTTTTTTTTTTTTTTTTTTTTGTTAATGTTGAATTCAGTCAAGTCACATGCGGTTGTCGGTCACACATTAAGCAAAAGCACCAATAGCAACTCCTTATTTGTTTTTCAAAATACTATTGGCAAACGAGGACTGCACGTAATATTCAATGTTTCCTTCTAACACAGCAACATCACTTTCAACTCATCTCCATATTAGTTGAAAATAATACATAAAAACTTACAAAAAAAAGTTTAAAAGTAGAAAACTGAAATCTTTCCACACGCTTTGTGGACGATAATGCTTCCCCCCTTAAAAAACGTAATTGGATAAATACCTAGTCTCTCTTTTGACTAAGTATTCACCGACCAATTAAGAAGTAATACATGTAGGCCATCGTCTGTTGGAGGTTATACAGTTTCAGATAGAAAGATTTTCTATACGTGTTGGTAATAATCATTATGACCAAATTAGAAGTAATATGACTTAATAGATAGTCACACTTGTTTCTAAAAAAAATAAAAAAAAAGAGGAAGATGGTACTCACATCTCGTATTTAATTAGTAGCAAAGTGAATATCAAATGTGCACATAAGATTAATATACTAAATTATCATGTAGTACTCTTTGAAAGAAACTTAGTCGTTTTTTGTTTTTTAGTGAAAATTTCGTTTCAGTTTTTTGACTTTCTATACGTGTTGGTAATAATCATATGACCAAATTAGAAGTAATATGACTTGATAGATAGTCACACCTGTTTCTCACAATTTTTTTTTTTTTTTTAAATAAAAGCAAAAGAAAAGGAAGATAGTACTCACATCTCGCATTTAATTAGTAGCAATGTGAATATTAAATGCGCACATAAGGTTAATATTCTAAATTTTCATGTAGTACTCAAAGAGTACTACATGAAAATTTGTGTTTTTTTAGAGAAAATTTTGTTTTATGTGTTTTTCTTTTTTTAATAATATAATTATTACACTAAATGCAGGAGGGATTTGAATTATGGTTTTCCTTATAAAAGAGATCAAACAATTAATACCACCGACACAAACCTCTTAGAGTTTTCATATTTTTAGTGTTAGGTTTTTTATTGACAAATTGCATTAAAATGTAAAATCATTGAGTGTATAATGTTTTTCACAATGTCCATGAACAAATTAAGTGTGAAAATACAATTCAAAAAGAAGACTTTCTGTTAGGTTTTGACGGCCACTTGATCTAGTCTCCATCAATCAAGATTCAAGAGGTTCCAACAGATATTCAATCCATGCTCAATTGATTGAAACACAGTTTTCAACAACTATTCCTTGCAAATTTATCAAAAAATCGTACTCTCAAACTTTGACCAGTTTTGAATTAAAGTCCGCTTGCAAAACATATTGGCACTACAAAAAAAACGTTCTTAGGCCGCGTTTTTAAAACGTGGCTATAGGTTAGAAAAACATGGCTATAGGACGATTTGGTCTATAGTCGCGTTTTTTTAGGCCACGTTTTCACCCCTGGCCTAAAATACATAACTATAGGCTTGAGGGGTCTATGGTCACATTTTTCTAAATGTGGCCATAGTTGGGGGCTAAAGCCGCGTTTTAAAAACGCTGCTTTATCCCACAACTATGGTCGTGTTTTGAACGCAGCTATAACCTCTGAATACTTCACAATAGCCTACTCTACGTCCTCATCCCCCTTTTGCTTTTTGGTAACTTGCTTCTCTAGCTGTTGTTCAGCTTCTCTCTTGCCTTCAAGAAGATCAAAAGGAACACAATTACACTAGGAACATTTTTTTTTCCTTTGACTTTCCTACACTTTCTCAGCAATGAAACACAAAATTGATACCCACAGTTCAAACAGTAGGATATAACAATCATGATAACAACAATATTTCAAAAAATAGAGAAACTTTCTAGTTTCCACAAAGCATCTATACACTGAAATTCCAAAAATTTATTTGCCTACATCACAACAATAATGCTTTTTTTGTGAAAGTAAAAAGCCTCCCAATGAACCAAACCTAGCATAACTCATCAACTCTATATGAGAAGCAACATGAGTTCTTTTGTATCTATTATTATTTTTATAGGCAGGATTTTGGAAGACATCCACAATTACTTTGGCATCTATCTCAACAATAAGACAAGTGATATTTAAGGTAATTCCAACAAATATAAAGGTAATTCCAATCAACACTGAAAGCCAATAATCACATATCTGTCAGTATAACAGTATCAACTGTTATCCTTACCTCCAAAGTGATGACTCCACGAAAATGTCTTTCCTCTTGCTTTTTGGTGTACCCAAGCTGTAAAATAAATGAGAGGTCAAAGAAAATCCTACAGTTTGTTGACCAGCCGTTTGACGACTAGTTGCCTAGGACAAGGAAATAATTAACATATAATGAGCAAGGAATACTAAGAGACTAAATAACTAAAATAACAAGTTATATATATTAATTCCCCAGGGGACAGGAGCAACAAAATCCAATCAATGCACTTGTTCTTCCAAACTCATCCACTTTACATTGGAGTAAAAGATCTGCTCATTTTTTTTATAGATAAGAATTGAGATGGGCAGTAACTAACAACCTTGATACAACTTTAGAGATCTTTCACCTTTAATAAATTCCCAAGGTCAGCAAGGGCAAATGTTGACCAATGAATGAGGACAACTTCTTGACTACGAGAAGGTATATTATGTAGATAAGTTTCAAAATAATAAACACTTTCATTTATTGATAAATTGAAGGGATTCGAAAGATTATATGCCAAATATAAATTTAAAAAATCCTTCTAATTGGAAAATTTCCATGCTTAAGACTAAAGTTTACTGAACAAAAAAAAAAAAAAAAAAGACAAAAAACCTCACTTCACTGGATGTAACATGCTGGAGAAACTTATCCTCAAATTCACGACAAAGTTCCAAGGCTAGAGCCCTGGTGCCCTCAAAACTATTCAGCATTTGTTCACCAAGCCTTACCAACTCATCCTGAACTACTTGAGACTTGCCCTGCAACCTGCACAAATGTGAAGGACAAGTGTTGATAAGGAGCCAAATTAGATGGAAATTCACAACATGCATGGCAGAGGGAAGACTGTAAATCCATTCATATGTTGTTCTATTAGAAAAGGTTAAAAGCCAATAAATTAAAAGAAACAATTAATTTCTATTAGTCAAATGAACCATAAAAAGATAAACTATCTAAACCTAGAAGAAAAAAAAAGAAAAAAACAAAAACCATTTTTTAAAGCAGTAAAACACATAGATATGCCATTGCATCCCAATGAGAATTGAAAAACTACTAACCACAAAGGTCTCAAACCTACGACTAACCAACAAAGCAAGCTACACCAATGCAGCCTAAGCTGTAACACAGTGCAGCACATGGTGCCCATGCACACTTAAATGAAGGAACCGTGTGATTATGATCAGCCAATCAATCTACTTTGAAAGAGGCCAAAAAGAATGAAAGATTTCCATAAAGCATACGACACATAAATTGGGGAGGTGGCATTGGCATGGGCCAAGCCCTCCACCTGTTAGTGCATTAACAAAAAGAAGTTCAACTCAAAACCCAATAGACTTTCAGAATTGACAAGTAATGGTAAAAAAAATTATTTTCAGAATTATTATTATTTTTTTTTTATGTTACATTGTCCAAACCAAATTGTCTATGATGTTCTCACTTTCATTCAATGGCTCAATTCATACAAACCTAGTGATGTGGAAAGAACGATGACTATTTTATTTTAATTTTTTATTATTTAATTTTAGAAGTCAAATTACATTTTTTCTGCTGCAACATTGGTTTTTATTTTAATTCTTATTAGCTAATTAGATTATTGTGAGGTTGACCAAGAGTGAATCTATTTCAGTAAGGAAAAAGGACTTTGCCTATGGGAGAGATTCATTTGGAATTGGGCAGAGGAAAAGGTGATGGGCCTCACGTGCCCACATGCATTCACCCAAGGTTGAACACTCATATTAGAGCCTTTCTTGGTACAGTAATGAAACTGATAGGCAGAGCCAAAGAATTTTGGTA
The DNA here is from genome assembly GCA_014183005.1 of Castanea mollissima. Lineage (NCBI taxonomy): Eukaryota > Viridiplantae > Streptophyta > Magnoliopsida > Fagales > Fagaceae > Castanea > Castanea mollissima. The sequence goes on along the minus strand of JACAVU010000002.1, from coordinate 7,364,540 downwards.
CAGTAATGAAAAACTCCATCTTAAAAGGAACAAACTTACCATAACCAATTAGGTAGAAATGAAAGAAAAAGAGAAATGTTTACCTCAATCCAATGTAGAGAAGTATCTATTCCAATCCTAACGGTGTTCATGTAGATTCTAATTCTAAGTCTCAATCTACTGTGGAACAAACTCTAGAAAATCTGAGAATGAAGATTCCTCACTGCTTGGTGAAGAAAAAATTTAACAATAGAGCAAAGAAATAGTAAGTTACCTAAGCTGAATCATAACTACAATAGTTATTGTCCTTAATCTGGAAAATTTTCACATTAATTTAAATTATTTGAAAAGAACAATAACTATGCATCAATTTTAGTTCTTTTATTTTCAAAAAAAAAAATTAAATTATAGTAGGAAGCTATCTATATGGGAATGTACTTTGTTTATCCCCAAACAATTAACCTTTTTTATTTTTTCCAAAAGTAGTAAAACTATGCAATAAATGTATGAGATAGAATTTATGAAATCATATAACCTGGCCAAGTGTGCAGAAAATGCACGAGCAAAAGTGTCACCCCTTCCTTTAGCATCTTCAATTCTGCCTTCACTTGCTAACGCCTGCCATGTTGCTCCTTAAAATCTCAAAATCATAATGAGACAATAAAACCAACCCTTAATATATTTTTATACATATATTGGCTCTTAAGCTTCCCACTTCTTATACCAAACAATCAATGAAAAATTAATAAAGCACACAAGCTACTCCCAACAACATACACGTGGTAGCACAGCATTACTATAACCAAACAAAACAAGAGTGCACATAGCACAATAGATTAAGACTAACTTTCTCAAAATTGCTGAATGATGTACTTAAGACAACAGTCACATCCCTACCCACCAGAGTTTTAGATCACTCATCACTTTACAGGATACAATCAAATCCAGTTACTCACTTACAATCATGACTTCATAGGCATTGAACAAGAAATATAAACATTAACTCTAGTAATCATGCAACACAAGTACCAACTCAAATCCACTTCCTTCAAGTCACTTCTTTACATTCCAAACTTATCCCACTCCAATTCATAGCATTGTTTAGCATTCAGCCTTTCAAAGTTCCATCAAGTTTACCCACCCAATCATTTTATTAGAGCATAGCATTTTATTATAGGTACAACGTACACAAGAACATTTTTGTTGACATCATGTAGTTTATGTCATTAAATCTCAAGCCAAAGAAAGGTATTATTGGTAGGCACCCTAGTGAACTTGATAAAAGATCTTTGAAAGAAAGTGACTCATTGAAATCAAAGGCAACAAAGATGAAAATCGCTGAGTCTAAAGTGCTCAGCTAGGCATCAAAGCCTACATTCAACTAATACATTTTCTTAGCAGAGGGGCCCATTGGCACCATCATTCAAGAAGCTAAGTGATTTTAGAGACTTACAACCCCTCGAAGTTTATCATTTTCACTGTAGCCCCTTCAAACATTGAGGCTAAAAGAACACCCACAAGTTTCAAAGAGTGGCACTAAGCATAGTCTTTGTCAATTAACCACTATAAAAATTAACAGTTAATAGTTACAAGTCACACAGCTATTGAATGTTTTTTGGTCATATAGTGTCCCTAATATCTACTAATGGACAACTTTGCCCTCCTAGATGTACTGTACAAACTAGAAAGATGATTCTATACACTTCCTAAAAGAGTTTTAGGCCCTCCAATAGAAGTTTGATCCCACCAACCCCACCTAGAGGCCTTCCATAATTATCCATGATTCTTGTTACATGAGTAGCATGTTTTTTTGGGGAGGGGGGAGGTTAACTGTGTTAATAAAAGAATAGAACTAAATGTTACCTGTAAAGGGTAACTACACCTTAGTAAATAGTAAGTTAAGAATAGTGAGCAGTTTGTCACATAAGCATTTAGTATATTACCTATATTGAATGGAAAACTCCAAATTGATTCTAACCAAACAATATCTCATAACAAGATGAAAGTCTAACTTAACAAATAGACAACCATAAATATAAAGTACTAAGAAAGATGCCTAACTAAAATCACAGTCCCAATCAATGACAAAAGGCTCTATATATATGTTGATCTAACTTTCGTTGTCTAAGCCAAAGCCTAAACACAAACAAACTATCAGTTGATCTGATCTTCTAGATAGTGGGTCTTGCAGTAAGTGCCTTGTGTCTATGGAATCACAAAATGCATACCCTGACAAAATGCATAGCTAATCTTTTTAACTTTTGGAGTTACTGAAGCAAATATATAAGTTCCTTACAAGACTCGCATCAAGATTGCTAAACTACCCTTTAGTATTAACCTGTATATATTATTTTCCACCAAGGTGGATAAGAATGCTACCAATCTAGCCTTTATTTGTATTTATCTTTATTGATTGAAAATTTTTACAGTAAGCGCACTTCATTTTGGGTATGATATCTTTAATAGTTAACAGAGTATGACAGTGGAGTTCACAGTCTATATTTACACTCCAATGTGTCTGACATTATTTCTTGATAATTAAAATCCCAACAATGAAAAAAAAAACGGACTCTTTCTTTCCTATCAAATATACAAAGATTCAAACTTCAAAAACCAAAATCAAAGTAAACCTTTATATCAAACACACACAATGCATCTAAAACTAATACATTGGAATTCAATCCAAACTAAATTCACTTATTTCTCCGCCAAACAAACACTCCATAGCAATCCGATACAAACTTCAAAATACCCAATCAGGTGAAACAAAAAGATGACAGAAAAAATGACAAACCTGCACGAGTACTAGTGGAACCACCTCGTTTAAGACCTTTCTTCTTCAAGATGACACTCGTCCCAATGAACACACTTCCGTACCTGATTTCGATCGAAGAAGATGAGCACCTTCAATTACCGATTGACATCCTCAAAAAAAATGTTCTAGAGAGCCTGCGAGAAACAAAAAAAATGGAGGAAGTTAGGAACTGATTTGCTATGAACTGGGTTTAAAAATTTACCTGTGGCATGTAAGGGCTTCAGATCAAAGAGATGGAGGGTGACAGCTTGAGATCGGGGAGATGGAGAGTGAGGGGTTAAGGTCGAAGATGGAGGGTGAGGGGTTGAGAGTGACAGATCTAGGGTGAGGGTTGAGATCGGATGGAGGGTGAGAGCTAGATTGAGAGATGGAGGCTGGTGATGTGCGAAGGAAGAGGGTTGGAAATTTCTGACCTTCGTATTTATACAAAGATTAAAGCTGTGTTTTTAACGTGTGGCTATAGGCAAAACTTGAAGCTACGTTTGAAAAACGCAGCCTTATCCCTAACTAAAGTCGCGTTTTAAACACACGGCTTAAGACTAAATTTAAAGCCACATTTTAAACACGCGGCTTTAGACTAAATTTCTTAAAATTTTAGTTAATATTATAAAATAAAAATAAAAATTGAAATATGAAGGTCCTAAAGACGCGTTTTTTAAACGCGGCAATAGCTCCACCCCAAAAAACGTGGCTATAGCTCAAAAAAACATGACTTCAGACACGTTCTATGGCCACATGTGTAAAACGCGGCTTCAGTTGTTTTCTTTAAGCCGCATTTTTTAAAAACGGGGCTTTAGTCATTCTATAGCCACATTTTTACAAACGCGGCTTAAAAAAATGCGGCCTAAGACCCGCATGTTTTGTAGTGTGGGGACCAAGTGTGAAGCCTTAGAGCCACCAATCTAATGTGTCATTGCAGATTTGCAGTAATCAAAGCTTCAATCCTTGAAGTAGGCCAAAAGTTTTGGCCATTAACATGTACGGGTAATTCGTGAAGGATTCCATGTACAAAGAATTTAGACGTTCTAAAACTTAATTGTGTTCGTCACATCAGTAAATTCATCTAATGATGATGTGGCTATGTGATTGAATTGTTACAATTGTGATCACATAATTACTTAATTACTAATTAACTGATTAATTAGTTGTCTAACCAATTTGGGTTCTAAACAAAAATTCTCAATTAGTATAACTCTTTTAGGCATTCCTAGGCTCCCAGATTTCTCTTTTCTTATAGGAGATCGAGCCTGGTCCTACTGAGATGCTCACCCGTTTAACTGGGAAACCTTCTACCTGTGTGTTTGGTCATTATGTTCCCATTGTCTCCTTCTCTGATGAGTTCCCTTTTAAGGAAATGTTAGTCTTTTAATGTTTTTAGAAACGTTTTTTTTTTTTTTTTCATGTGTGTATGTGTGCTCTTTTCTTTTTCCTTTTTCTTTTTTTTAAATAATAATAATACAATTGTTACACCAATTGTGGGAGGAGGGGTTTGAATCGTGGTTTCTCTTATAAAGGAAACAAGACAAAACAAAGACTCGTAGGGTTTTAATATATTTAGCTTTAGGTTTTAGGTTTGCAAATTCCACATCAATGTAATAATCATTGAGTCTATAATTTTTTATACAACGTTCAAGATCAAAGTGTGAGGATGCAGTAAAAAGAAGAATTTGTGAAAAGTTTTATGCCACTTGTTCGAGGCTCAGTCAATCAAGATTCAAGGTTTTGAGTCTTTTGAAAAGCATACAATCGATGCACGATCAATCAAAATACAATTTTTGATAGGTATTCCATCGCAACTCAATCTATCGAAAATTGTAAATTCAAACTCTTAACATGTTTTGAATAGGTTTAGGCTTGCAAGAAGGACGATTTTACCAAGATAGATAGATTGTCCAGATAGAGAATAGTACCATTCCCACAATGATTTTATTAATTGAGTTCAATGTCCGAAAAAAAATTACATCATCACAAATAAAAATGTGATTTAGTGGATTCCTCTTCTTGTAAGTGCTAATCTTAAGTTGCTTTGGCCAAAAGCCTTATTAGTTATTATTCAACTAACACCTTTTAGTATTTATAACGAAGACACCAAAGATTCAAATCTTCATACTCTCAACTATCTCATTATAAATAAATAACTAAGTTATGATGGAATTTAGTAAATTAGTGATGGTATGATCGCACCTAGGGCTGAGCATAGATCCGCTCGTCCCTATTTAACCTTTCAGGACTTGGGCGGGTTGAATGGGAACTCAGGTTGAGTTCAGGCCACATATACTGGTTTGCTTCAAGTCGTGGGTCGCTCTCAAGTCCAACCCGACCTGCCTGATTATATATATAAAAAAAAATAAAAAAACATAAAATATTTTTTATTGTCGTCCATGATAGAGGTCTTATGTAAATAAAATTGTATTAAGGCTTTTGATTTACTGCTGGGACTTGGAGATGGGAATGCATCTACAAGTAAATTTTTGCTATTTCAAGAGGCTGATGTTTAGCTTAGTTGGATTTGCTTAGTTGACTTTCATTAGCGGTGTGATTGGTGAGATTTTATATAAGTTTTTTTTTTTTTTTTTTACAATATGTTGTTAACCCGCAAATCAAACCATTTCCCCCCTAAATCCTTAAGCACTCTGTATATGAAGATGTGTCATTTCAATTGCAAGTTAATTAATTTGAAACAAGGTAGATATGAAGGTTAACTATTGTTAATGAGAAAATCAAGCAATTTAAATGTAATCTAAGAATTAAGAGTAATACTAGAGATACAAGTTTTTTTACAAAAAATTTTACAAATCGCTGATATGGTGAGTCGTTATTGGTTAATGGAAAAGTGATGTCAATGATGGGCCAAAATAAAAAACTAATAAGAAATTGGCCACATCAACAATTTGTAAAAATATTGTAAAATAGTCACAGATTTTAAAATGTTGTAAGAATTGAAGTATTATTTGAAGTTTTAAATTGTTGGTATATTATAGAAATAAAATTTGTCACATTTAAAAATGGCATGAATGATCAATATTAAATTTAGTCATAATTAGTAAACTTTTTGATATCATTGTAAGTTGTATGATGATTAATGAACCATTTGACTAATACACTCTCAAAAAAATATTTTTTATTTAAGAAAAAAAAAAGGATAGAAAGAAGTTGACACAACCCAGACCCAATTTACCTGCTAGAGACCCAACCCAACCCGAGTGTGTGAATTTTGGGTGAGAGAGAGTTTGGGCCAATTCTTTTGGGTTGATTGTGAGTTGGGTCTAAACTTAGGCTGCGTTTGTTTCGGTGTAAATTAATTTCCGGGTGTAAAATAATTTCAGGTGAAAATATTTTCAGGAAAGGAAAATATTTTCTAGTGTTTGGTTGCATTTTAAAAATTATATTAGAAAATAATTTCAAGTGTTTGGTAACATTCTGAAAATGCAAATTTTCTACTAATTTTTCACATTTTCTCAACCATTTTTCCAGCTTCCAACAAATTTTATAATATAGAATTGCAATACATCAACTGTTAAACAAACAAAAATCAAAAACACCATTCCCACATAAATCATTCGGTCAAAACTAAGAGAGGGAGGAGGAAGAGATCTCACATCGCAATCTCACATTGCAAATCCGGTGCGATCTCACGGCGGTCGGTGCGATTTCACGGCGCGAGTTCTATGACGCCTTGATCTCGCCAGTGCGCAGTTGACGGAGTGATCTTGCGCCTCGATCTCATTCACGCGATCTCGCGGGCGCGTAGTCGACAGCACGATCTCACACCTCGATCTTGTTCGCGCGAGCTCGACAGCATGATCTCGCGGGCGCAAGCTCGACAGTGCAATCTCGCAAGCGCGTAGTCACCGGCGTGATCTGACCAGATTCGGCGATCTCCCTCTAGCTCCCTCTCTCTTTTCTAGTGTGACTACCGTTGCTCTCTCTCTCTCCTTTTCTATTTTTAGTCTGAAAAATTGTATTTGAAGGTAAAATAGAAACGGAAATTGATTTACAGCTGGGGAGGGTTATTTTCCGGTCAATGTGGAAGTGATTTTCAGTTTGACCAAATTTTCCGTTTAACCAAACACATGCAAATGCGAAAAATATTTTCTGAAATTGATTTACCGTCCAACCAAACGCAGCCTTAACCTAGATTGTACTCAACCTTTATTCACACCTAAAAAATATAAAATAAAACTGAGTTGCTTTGTTGACATTGTTTTCGTTTCAAAACACATTTGTGCACAATACAAATAACTATCTTGATAAAAATTAAAAAATAACTAAGCTTATTTAGGCCTTGCAGCAGGCATAATTAAAGTACTGTTTTGGGCTCATACAAGAAAGGCCCAACAGGCCAAATTATGTGTGCAAGAGCCTACCCATTAATGAGCATAGGTTTTCTTTTATATGCATATAGGATGTGGGCATGGGCTTTAATTCCAAATACCGGACAACAAATATTCCAAAGCCTACTACTTTCGAATTGGACGAGATCCGATTAGTTTCAGCTTTTGAAATGAAAACGAATTTTATTCATTCATCTAATCTAATAATTATTTTATTTTTATTAATTTTTTTTACACAAAATAAAAATTTTACTCTAATCTAATAATTAATAAAAAGTAGTAATAATTGTTTTTCGAATTTGCTTAGGAATCTTTCTTCCGAGTCCCACAGTCCTAGGACTCTTCTACTTAGTTTTATAAGAACAACCGTCTATGTATTATATATACAAGAGTGTCTCCTACATAAGCATACTTCAACAACATCGTTTCTTCTCAAATTTGAGCTTTTCTATGCTATGTTATGGACCGTATATCAGAATTGCCAGAACTTATTCTACAACACATCCTCTCCTTCCTTCCATTTAAACAAGTTTTTCAATGTGCAATATTGGCCAAAATATGGAAACATGTGTGGTCGACATTTCCAATTCTTCGGTTTGATCATACCTATTTCAACTCGTTATCAAAAATCGCGAAAGGCCGGGATGTCTGGCTGAAGAGAGGAGACTTGTACAGTTTTGTGGAGCAAAATTTAGAGAGCCGACGAACGCAGAGGCTTCTTGTAAAAAATTTTACACTTAGTGACCGATTGGGTAGACAGAAATCAGCGTCTTGTGTTGATCGCTGGCTTAGCTTTGCACTCGAGAGTAACGTGGAAGAGCTGAATCTTGATTTTGAAAGGTTTGCTAGTATACGTTATTGCTTGCCTCAGAGTGTTCTGCTTTCTAAATCATTGAGTTTGTTGAGTTTACATCGCTGTAAGTTCGATACAAGTAGTACTGGTGGTCTTATAAACATGTCCTCTTTAAGAAAAGTGTGCTTAGTTGAAGTTCATATGGACGATAATCAATTTTTACAAAAACTAGTTGTTGGGTGTCCTGCGCTAGAAGACATGAATTTGAAATGGTGTTATGGTTTGAAAGGTATAGAATTGTCATGTCATCATGGATTAAAGGCTATTGGCATTGACGAAAATCGTGACCTTGAGAGAGTTGAGTTGGAAGCACCAAATCTTTGTAGCGTTCATATAGTTCAGACATCATGTGAGATTAACCTGGTCCATTTTAAAAATCTTCAGAAGTTAAAGTTACAAGCATGTGTAACAGACGATTGGCTCAATGACCATCTCTCTGAACTTCCACTCATTGAGACCTTAGAACTAACATGTTGCTCTCTGCTTAAGAGAATAGAGATTTCAAGTGATCTGCTAAAATCATTGGCCTTACTGGCGTGCTGGAATCTAGTTGAAGTCAAGCTTGATGCTCCTAAATTATGTAGATTCCATCATTATACTCGTTCTGTAATATCGTTATCATCATCGAATGCTTTAAATCTGTCGGTAGCTACTTATGGCATGATTAGTCGTGATGATCCTTGGAATGTTAAGAAGATTGAATTCCTCTCAAAGCTGAGTAATTCAAAGTTATTGAGTTTGTCACTTCAGTCGGCCGAGGTATTTATGATTTATATTTTTACTCATCTTCCTCGTTGATTTCTTTTGTATTAATTTTTCTTTTCTTACATTTGTTCTCTTGAATATCAAATATTAACATTTATTGTAAAAGTCCAATTTGTTTTTTTGTTTGTTTGATTCGTGAAGAATGCGATTATTCCAAAAAGATTGATAAAAACCGTATCATCACCAGCATATAATGTCAAGCATTTGCATTTGATTTTATCTTCTCCACTGTCGTTTACGAGATATGCAATTGGTGAACTTGTGGATAGCTTGCTTTGGATTTCTCCTCTTCTGGACATTCTAACAATAGAAGCCGGCTCCAATTATAAGCCTGCTGATTATATGACAAAATATCTTTCAAGGTATTATATTTATTTCTTAGAATCTTGAATTTTGCTCCCTAGTTTTTGACTGATGAGGATGCTAAATAGTGCTTTGATTGCTTTAAACAAATTCATTATTGTAAAAGATCATTCTTGTTTTATTGTTTTTGCTTCTCATGCTAAGCAGGTTTCTTTTTAATGTGGTAAGGATTCTGGTGTAATTAATAGTTAGGGAAGTCCTTATTGTCTAAATGTTTGTTATCTCTATACATGATGCCTGTTTAAGGAGAATGGTTTGACAATTTTATGGTGAGATCTTGTTATCCTCCCCCCTCCCCAAACATGCACAAAACAAACATTACATCAAAATTTGGAATTTTATATTTAATTATAGATAAGGTTTCTCTCCAAACTAATTTAGAGAGAAATTCTTCAAACTATTCATATATCTTTCTATTGAATGTGAATTTTAAAATTTTAACTGTTAGATTACATGTTATTTATGTTAGTAACACGCATGTCAAATTTCATTGAAATCAGATGTTATTTACTATTCAATCAATAAACTTATTTTTTGTATAGTTTTATATCACAAAAACTTGAAATTTAAATATTTGATTGATGATATAGCTATTAATTTTCGATTTTCTTAAAATTTGCAAGTATTGAGGATATAACAAGCACATGCAAGTTAATGGTTAGATTTTCAAACAAATATGTTCTCTTATTGAAATTACTGCAACTTCTTTTTAGGCTTCACCTAGGTGCACTACGACAATGATCCCTTGATCTACACAATCCAGAACCAACATACAGGTTTAGTGATCCAAATTTTCTTTTCTTTATTTTGTTGGTTCCTCTTTTCAAAATCATTATAGTATTGCCTTTGTTCAATTCCCCATTGGATGATTGTACAGAAAGCAATAAGGATGGAACTTGATAGCAAAATCTAGAAACCTAATTGTACTGCTACAGGAAAATTATAGTAATTTAAGTTGTATTCAGTGCACAAAACTCTCACTTTTATGAAGTCTGGATGAGGTTATGGCAGGTACCCAATTTAGCAATTTAGATTCAAAGTCAAAATTAAAAAATGAAGAAGTCTTTGTCTTTTCTCTAAGTAATTGTAGTTATCGTGTAGAAATTTCCCAACATGATTATTTTAATAAATTTTATCATTTATGAGCCCAAATCTTTGTATCATCGAAGGGTCAACCATATCAAGTAAGAAGTAACCTGCCTGCTATTGCCGCAAAGAACATATTTAGCTTTACAGAATTTCTAGCAGCTTATATCTGAATCTAAACAAAAGAGAGAGAGAAGATTGGGATAAGAGAAAACTTTAGCAAAATTTGTTACTTATAATAATAAGTAAAAAATTGCTTGATAATCGATGTCAAAAGTGGCAAAGGTAGTTTTACGATACTAGTGCAATGATGAAAATAATTTCACAGTAAAATCTGATTGTCATTGCAATCATAATTTGATTTTTCACTCAACTTTCTCTTTTGCGCTTAATGCTATTGAGACTCTTAACTCAAGATGATGTTTTTATTGGCCTTTACATATTGCTAACTAACTGGTTGCTGGTATATTTCAGTTGTCATATGAAAAACCTGTTCATAAAGAGGAAAATTCTAGCTGTTGCAAATTCCTTCCATTTCCATGTTGGAGGCATTGCTTGAAGACTGTTGAGATTGACAATCGTAGAGGAAGTGCAGATAAAGAAATCCTAAGCAATTATTTTTTTGAGAATGCAAAAACCTTGGAGAATTTCCAGTTTCTTGTTGGTGGTGTTAGTTGAAGAGTGTCCAAGATTGAAAACTTTAGGGAATATGCATATACAAGGATCTTAAAAGGGTACACTTTTGTAGGATGCGGAAGTGTTGAGAATGGTCTCACATGCGCTACTTTTGACTCATCTTGTTGAATCTCAGTTAACATGAATTTTTTGGAATTAGCAATATTTTGTAAGATTACTTTGGACTTTGCCATAAATGTGAAAGGAAGGAGTGTACAATTTCACTATATTCTGAGACTATCTAAATATTTTCTGTAATGAACGAAGTTTTGTAAACTTGTTATGCAGTTGGTAGTCTGGAAGAAAGTCACTTCACCAAAAAGAGCTGACGGTTTGGAGCTTGATGCTAAAAAGCCCAGGGACTTGAAACATGGGACTTTTGGAAGCTTGCAGGACAGGAAAGAAGATCTTTGATGATGGGACTTTCGGGACACCAGATTATTGGACCTTTGAGTAGGGAAGATACTCTTCTAACCCCATTCTCTGTTTTTTTTTTTTTTTTTGGAGAAACTCCTTTGGTATCACAATGTTCTCAAGAAAAAAAAATGTTTTCAAAATTTTTCTCCTGCCTTTTTTTTTTTTAATAAAAAATATTTTTGGCTTACTTTGGTTTTTGACAATGGAAGGAGGCTCTGTTCCATATACCGTTCTTCATCTTCAAAAGATTACTTCATAATGCCATTGCCAAGATTTGCAATTTGCATTTCCTTAGCTCTCTCTCTCTCTCTCTCTCTCTCTCATTTTCCTTTTCTTTTCCCTTCTTTACTTCAAGTAATTAATACTTGGATTAGTGCCTTTTAGTTTACAAACTCCAAGACTTTTAGTACTGCTTACTCCAATTCTAATACAATAGAGCTGTTAAGAGAGTGATCATGTATATGGCTAAAAGTTCATACACTTCAAAAGCAAAACTTGATATCACTTTGAATATAATAAATTATTATTGATTTGACAAAAATAAATGATTAGTTATTTGATTCAATTCTTTATGCATTTCAATGATTATTGTCTAATTCGTAGCCAACTTTTAACTTATTAATAATATTTTTTTTATCTTAAAATCATTATAATTAATGTGTTGTAATTTAGTTTGAAAGCCTAGGTCGATAGGCAAATTAATCCACTTAACTTGTATTGTATATATTTATAAATTAAAAAACGAAAAAAAAAAAAAAAAAGAAGCTTGTATTGTATATTGTACTATGTTTATAATACTATTTTAGATAATTGTACATAGTATATAGATATGTAGTATATATTAATAAATAAATAAAATTAATCATCTTATTTATTACTAGACTCCGGTAAAAAATTCCTGACTTCGCCACTATGTGATAAAGACTCCATCACTTGGGCCTTTACAACCAAAGGGGAGTTCCCCTTAAAAAATCTGCATATATACACGATTGTAAAATGATTAAACACCTTAAATCCCTCTACTATCTAGATCGGCTGAATCTAGAAAACCAAAATAATCCAATGAAGCTAGTCATCTCTTTGGCTATGTTTGGTTCAAGACACAGGGAGAAGAGAAGAGAAAGGATCCATTGTCTTTTGTTTGTGTGGGCTGGGGGTGGGAGGGGGTCGGGGGAATGAAATGTGGGGAGAAAATTTTTGTGGATCCCACCAATTTTGTATTTTTAACTTTCCCTCAATGCCTGAAAAATTACACTTATACCCTTAAAAAGTTTTTTGTGTGAAATTACGTCTATATCCTTATTTCTTTATTAATTAAAATAATAAAAGTATAAAATACATTCTATTTCTTTCATTTCTCTTCTAGCTCCTTTACATCCAAAGACATTTTTTCCCCTTTATTTTTCCTCTCTATTCCCTTATACTTTTATCTGCTCTTCCCTCTAACCAAACAAAACAAAGCCTTTGGATTTGTGTAAAGGAAAAATGTTAACGGATATTTTAAAAACATTAGTTTAATAAACTTTTAAAAATTATTTTTAAGAAAAAAAATAGCTGATTTTTTTAATAACTTTTTGATATCAAACTTTTCTAAAATGATTTATTAATAAATTCTCTAACAACACTCTTCAATCAGACCGTGTGTAAATAATAGTATCCCCAGTTCAAGAAGTGTTGGGTTCAAGAGGGCTTTAATCTTGTAACATGTAGTGTGTGTGGTAACCAGTAAAGACCATGAATCTATAGTACGTGTGTTAAGGAACTAGTTTTACTAAGAGCATTCCCTTCAGATGTGTTAAATGTCAAATATTTGGCATTTGGCACACCAAACACCAAAAACTCCCTCCCATGAGATATTCCAAATGTTATAATATTTTGCGCACATGAACTACTTATTTCATCTTTGGAACGGTATGGATGAAAATGCTAAAAAAAAAATATTTTATTCATTTTCTCTCTCTTTCTTTATGACTTTCTTTCTTCTCTCTCTTTCTTTTTCTTCTTTCTTTCTTCGCCACTCCCTTCGTCTCTATCACTCTCTCTTCCTTTTTTCTTCTTCTTTCTTCTCCAGAATCATCACCTCTCCCTTTTTTATCTCTTTTTTTCCTATTTTCTGTCACTTTCTTTGCGCCTCTCTGTCTCTTTTTTTTTTTCCTTGTCTCTCTCTCTCTCTCTCTCTCCTTCTTTTTTCTCTGCCTAGCTCGTTGCCACTAAGATCAGCTATTACCGTGGAGTTTGGCCTCACCGATGAGGTCGACTGGTGGAGATCGCATGTAAGTTTGGGCTTTTTTTTTTCAGTTGTGGATTCCATGTAATTGTGGGTGGTGGTGGAGTTGGGTTGAATCCATGTGATTTGGGTTATATAAATGGAGTTGATTCATCTCTTCATTTTTTTTTAGAGTTTTGTGTTGATTTTTGGGATTTTTTTTTTGAAGTAGTATTGGGTGGTGGTGGCAAGTTGTACCTGTAGGCAGTGGTGGTAGGTTGTGCTTGTGTATGGTGGTGCGTTTGTTATTGTTCTGTGCGTGTGTTTGTGTATGGTGGTGGGTTTTTATTTTGTATTTTTTTTATTGATGGTTTTTTTTAATACTTTTATATATTATTTTAATGTATAGAATTGAAAAATGGAAGATGTGATGAATTGTAAATTGTAAAACGGTGTGTTAAAATAATAAAGTAGATTTTTTGATGTGTCAAAATGGCATATTTATAAAACATCTGACGAGAATACTCTAAAGACTTTGGAACCAAGTTGTACGTTATCCCTCGTACGCTATTTTCCTTCCTTAACAAAGAATGGCTAAATTCAAATAGGACCTCCAAATCCAATTGTACACTCACTACATTGCAAAATTATAGGTCGGCTTGACTTTGTGATGAAAAATGGGTACCTCTTGCAATATAATGAAAACTGTTGTTTAAACACTACAACACGTTTTTTTATATATTTTTTTTACTCATACATATTTTCACAAAATTTAAAAAACGTTACTAGAAATCTCTTACCAAGTGGACCCTAAAATTTCTCAAACACATTAGTGGAGCTATTGACTAGCAATAATTAACCCTCTATAATTTGTTATAAAAATATTGTAGACATAGCATATCTCATAGTATTATAGATATATACAATGGCGCAAGAGCCCCAGTTTATTCCAAAGCCCACGTAGAACAAATCCTAATTCCTATAGAGGGCTCATTGTAAGAAATAATTGATGATATGATGCTATTTTGTTAGATCGACGTTGTCATCAATAGTTTTATACTAAAAAAATAGTCAGCAATGGTTTTATACAAAAAAAAATTAGTCATCAATGGTTTTATACTATATTTAACCACATAACTTTCTATGTTCTCACTTCTACTTTCTCTAGAATATATTTTAAGTTTCATTTTAATTTCAACATCTACCTAATGGATATCACATTTCGAACGTTCAGCCAATGCCTCCTCTCTTATGCTTCAGAATCTCAAACGAATTTCGATATCAAAGAACAAAAACATTAATATGCTCTTTTATAAGTACTAACATTAGGATCAATTAAACATTAATATGCTCTTCATTAAGTACTAACATTAGAATCAAGTGATTGATCGTACATTTGCTTTGTACATGCGTAGCAACATGATGGTTTATTTTTTACTATCGATCGATTTCAATATTACAAATCTCATTACATCATATCATATGCACCGTCAGATTAAGATATATGTGTGTGTATATATATATATATATATATATATATATGGTCTCTTCATTTCACTTACATGATTATTGATAGATACATTGGTATAGTATTCAAATTTTGCTGAGGACCAAAAAGAAATCAACCTTACTTTATGAACATGAAACCAAATATGATTGATATTAAGATAGGTTTCCTGGATTAATAATTACAATAGAACATCATGATCCACTTAAAAATGGAACTCGGAATAGGAAACATCTCCCTTCTACATAAAAATCCAGATATATAAATAAATTTGACGGGAAAGGGAACCCTTTAGATCCACAGATCAGATACAATACAACTTTCTCACTTAGGAGAATCATGAGTACTCTCTCCATGCTCCATGGTACTCTTCTCGTAGTAGTGATAGACTGCTGCACCAGAGAGCACCGCCAGTGTTAAAGCTTGTGCGTGCATCCTAGCAACAAAGAAGGCACACAATTTTTGTTAGTATCTTAACACGTACACAAACACACACTTCTTAGAACTTAAAAAACAATTTGATACAATATATGAGGCCTATGTACATACCTGGCATGAATAAGCTTTAGGCTTGGCTTGAGGTGAGATCTTTTACGTGAATTATAAGCTAGTGATGCTCCAATTCCTGATGCCCACAGTGCCCCTATAGTAACCATTTCATGATGATGAGGATATTGATAATTCACAAAATTATTCTGATGTTTCGATTACCACAATTTATATTATACATAGAACTTACATGTTAGGGTCTTAGTATTTTTACTACATAGATTTAAGAAGAAGAAGAAGAGGAAAGGATCATATTAATTGAGAAAGAGGGTTTGCTATACTGACCAATGGTGGTGAGCTTGTTCTTGGAGACCCAGGTTTGAATTGCTTCCATTTTCTTGTTTTACAAAGTATATTCAGTAGTGTACTAGTGAATGAATCAGTGGGGTGGAGGTGGTTGGCTTAATGCATAGGAAGGTAGGTATTTATAAGTGGTCTATGTTGAAAAATGTGCTTTCGTTTTCAGTGAATAGTGTGGCCCATTGATTTCCTTTGTTCTCTCTTTTCACTGATTCACTCTTGGTCTTGGAGCTTAAACTAGAGGCTCTCAGATCCGGTTTTGTTTCATATTGATTCTTGCTTTGCTCACCTGTGTGACTTGTCTAATACTGTGAGCCGTTGGATTTGTATTTAGGGGAAATTCTAGGAGCTGGAGAAGTACAAATCTCGGTCTAGATTTAAGAGTTCACTTTCACCAGGTACCATTGCCCGCGGTATAGTGGATTTTCACCAGAAAAACGCTCTTTTCTTCCGTTCCTTTTTATTAAAGTAGTTGTCTATTCCTTCTCAAAAAAAAAAAAAAAAGTATGTCTACTTTTTTCTTTTTTCTTTTTTTTTTCTTTTTTAGGATGATCTACTTGTTTTTTGAGTTAGCTAGGTAAGAATAGGACAATGTCAGAAAACAATGTGTCGTATATTTTAGAAAATAGTAATGATATCTCCTAAAAAATCCAAACTTTCAGACAAACAAATTAGGAGGGATAACGTAATGATAGTTTGTTTAGACTAAAGAAAATGATATCAGATATTATTAGGAAAATGATTAATAATTCATTTAAATAAATTTTTTATAGAAAAAAATTAATGTTTTAACAACTTTTTTTTATATCTCACAAAAGTGATGTCAAATTTTTTTTTAAATAGATTATTAATCATTTTTTTTAAAAAAAATGATTTAGAAATTAATTATTTTCTTAAGAGCATCTGATAGCATGACTAGCTTACTAATAATATTCATTGAATAAAAACCTTTTAACTTATTTCAATTTTCTAGCATTACAAGTTGAATACGTTTACTTTGATGCAATTTATATTCTTGAGCGTTTTCTAAGGTAAAATAACAGTCTTTGGGCACAAAATTTGTCATAGATTATGATGCTCTTTTTTTTTCTTTTTCTTTTTCTTTTTTTTCAACAAAATGATATATGCTCTTAATTTGGTGGCACAAAATTTGTGTCATAGACTCTCTCTTTAACAAAAGTATGGGATCTGCAGATGTGCACGTGCATCAGCATGATCAAGGAGCTACATTGTATAATTGTAAACAAGGAAAAAAGAAAGAAAATAAATAAAAGAAAACTGCCGATGAGTGCTTTTTAGCCGTTGGATTTTATGGTTTTTTCTTATTTTTTTAGAATCAACATTGGACTTTATAGTTAAATGTGAAGATAACCGACATAACAAAGCTATAGGTTTTTTTAATAAAGAAAGACATTTTCACAACAAATCATAGATGGTTTATTGTTATTGGTTCAAATTTGAGTCTAATACTAAGATTATTTTATTACCCAAACAATAATAACCAGTAATAACCTGCCACTTAAAATTTGTTGTAAAAATATTGTGGACATATCATTTCTCTTTATTCATTCATATTACATTTGAGTAATACTACAACTACAAACTATTTTACAACATTTTTACAAAATATTAATGTGACCAACCTCTTATTGGTTTTCATCTAGGCCCACTGTTAATATCACTTTTCCATTTATCAATAATTACTCAATACATTAGTAGTTTGTAAAATATTTTTTAAAATAGTTTGTATCTCTAGCCTTATTCATTACATTTTAATTGACCAATAAATGTAACCATTTTTCTACCAGCACAATGGCTGTCAGAATTTGATAGATTGTGAGTAGTAAACTACTCACTTTTACTCGATCACTAAAGTTTTGTTCCTTTGTTTTAATAAAGTTAAGAGTATTAGAGAATCTTGCTAAAGTTATATAATACTAGCCTCTCACAAATATTACACATTTATTTTGTAGCAAGAAAAAAAAAACTGTGTTTTTATTCTATATATATAATTTTTATTTTCATAATCTAATTTATAAGTGGATAAAATAATTTGAAAATCAATAAGAGAGTGAGCCTATTTTTTAGACAACATCTTAGTGGAAATTAAAGTTATATTTTTACCAAATTGTCCTTCAGTTTTATTTCTATTTAAACATAGGGGTGTAAGACTATTTTTTAATCAAAAAAATGAAGATCCCAAACAGAGGATATATATATATATATATATATATATATATATATATATATATATATATATATAGAGTTCTTTAAATCAGTCCATTTTCAACATATCACTCAGATTCTAAAGGTACAAATATCTTCCAACTTCTTTTATTCCATTTCTATATCCTTATTTTTCTTGAAATATTTTTTTAATAGGAAAATACCCAACAATCAATAAATAACAATCATAAGAAAAAACTCAAAAAAGCTAGTTAAAATATTAATAACAATGATCATATAGAGAAAAAAGAAGAAGAAAATGATGGTAACCTAGTGTATATATATATAGCTCCAACATATTATGGATTAGGTTTTTAAAAAAAAAAAATTATAGGGTTATGGTATTGTTCTTGTAGTGTTAATTTGTCACCATTATATTAACAACATGTTTTTGAATTTACTTGCCTATAATTTTTGTTTTGCTTGTAGTTTTTTTTTTTTTTTTTTTTTTGGTAATAAAAGGTTTCGTTAAAATTAGCTACAAATAGTCTGAGTCAAAGGACGACTAGAATGATTTACAAACAAAAAAATATATATATAAATTGGTGACACCCTCTTTTTTTAGATACTGGATCGGTTTTTAAGGTTGAGGCCCAAAGAGAATCTCCTTCAGTTTTTGAGCCTCCAGTTTAGCTTAGCTAATAGGGCCAAGTTCCTGAGCTTTGCAGCATCAAGCCCCAAAATACGAGCCATTTTTTTTGGTGATGTGCCTTTGTTCCAGCCCACCAAAAATAACAGCCTCTAATGCCATCGTTCAATTCTGATGGACTTTTGTGATAGCCTAATATCAATAATACGAAATCGGGCCACCATTTATTCTTTTTTTTTATTCTTTTTTCTTTTTTTATAAAAGATAAAAAATTTACTCAAACTTAATCTAAGTGTATATATGTATGAAACTACCTCTTGGAGACTAATCACTTTTAAAAATGCAAAGTGTATTTGTAGCAAATATTTTTGTCTATTTTAATATAAGAATCAACTTTTTTCATTCTACACAATAAATTTTCAAAAATACTCATACTAGATTATTTATTCTACATTTTATTTCAATATAATATTCATTTTTTTCATTTATTTTTTTTTAACTATTTTCATAGATTGGAGAGAGAGATAGAAAAAGAGAAGAAACAAGAAAAATAAATAAAATATTGATATGCACATGAACAATAGTCATATATATTTACAAAGTTACTGTAATTAGAATGTCAATTTGCATAATTTTACATAAACTAATGTGAGTGATTTTTTAGGTTGAATGCTCAAAATTTACCCCTTAAGCTATCATGCATTGACTAATGTGAGTGCTCTTACTAAGATAGAAGGTGCAATGAGTCAAATTCTTTGTTGGTTGCTTCAACTAAAACCTTTTGGTTTAATAAATGGGCTACTTCAAAGGAGTATAAGACCCATTTGGTAAGAGATTTCTAATAACGTTATTGTTGTTTTGTAATAATACGTGTAGGTAAAAAAATGTGTGAAAATACATGTAATATTATTTAAATACTGAAAACTGTTATTTAAACAACAATAACAAACACCCCCTAAATCTCCAAGGAGGCTAGATCTCGACAGTGAATTTTTACTGAAAATAATATTATTTTTAATATCCTTTATTATTCCACAAACTAGTTAGTAAATACGCGTTCCGTACACGTACTATACACATACGTCCGTAAGATTAAATTAAACTTTGTTCCAACGTTTTGTTTTAGCTATCGTAACAATTGTTAAGAACATCTCCAATAGATTAGCTAAATCCATTTTTTGGAGAACAAACCCCAAAAATCAGCTCAATAGATTCTCCAAATGCAAAACTTTTCCAAAATTGTTTTGAAGTTGCTACCGTGCTTCTCTAGATATAGAAAACACTGTAGCAACTCCAAATAAAATTTTCTACTTAAAAAAAAAAAAATCATACAACTCAATAAAAAAAAAAATCTTTCTCTCTCCTCTCACAACGGCTACAAACACAACAATCCTTTTTTTTAAACATCTCTAAACTCAAGCATAATCAAAACACAAACTCAAAAACACAATCTTAAAATTAATCAAATCATAACAATAAAAGCCAAAAAAAAAAAAAAAAGCAGAGGCCATCTGACCCGTTTGGGCTGGGATGGGGAGGAAGACAAGTAGTGGTGGAGCGGAAGGCACAGCTTGGCACAATGAACGCCGATTCTACACTTGCCTATGTCCTTCAATCAACAGTTGAGCAAGCAACTCTCGCTTGTTTATTCTCTGTTTCTTATCCCATAGAGTGCTAGAGACTGTTCTAGAATCAAGGAGAGAGAGAGAGAGAGAGAGCTAGAGAAAGTGATCTAGAATCAAGTAGAAAAAGAAAAAGAAGGGAGCTAGAGTGGGTATACGTGTGTGGTGGAGAAAAAACAAAGAATAAGAAAAATAATATAAAGAATAAGAAATGACAATTAAGAAATGCTACCACAATATTTTCACAATAAATCTTAAATAACAGATTGTTATTAGTTAATATTGGTGAGTAAAAAAATAATTTCAGTGGTGGGTTCAAATCATAACTAGTAACAACTTTCCACATAAGATTTTGTTGTGATTCTTGTGAAAGTATTACGAAAAATGTTGTGAATATAACATTTCTCATTGAAAATTAGAGTTTTGGGAATGAACGTAGGAATAATAAATGATGGTTGAAAAAAGAGTAAAGAGTGAATGAAGAAATAATATTTAAATGAGATGGAGAAAAGGATAAAGAATCTGTTAGAAAGTGTATTTGAAAAAGTAAGTAGATAAAAGTTAAATGTCACTATTCACTGTCCAAACAGTACAAAATTTTAGATAAGCTACTGGAGATGCTCTAAATTCGTAGCTTTAACAGGATTGAGATCTTGTGCAATACCTGGAGTATTGTTGTGCAATAGCACAAATCTCAGCCATCCATTTAATCCAATGACTCATTATTTTGACACCTCACCAGGACACATTGGTAATTCGTGTACTCACTCAAGATTTCGTTTCAGCTTCTCATTTTTGAATTTCACTAAAACTCTCTCTCCTTTCTCTCACTTCAACCAAGCTCTCTTTGTCACTCTCCCTAACACTCCACTCTCTCAACCCTCGACTGCACCTCCACCACTCTCTCAACATCCACGCTTGCTCTATGCCTCTCCCTCAACCCCGTCGTCACTGCTTCTCGCATACCCAACTCAGACCCATAAGCAAAAACAAAGAAAAAACGGCGGTTGACCATCGGAGATCCCGACCCCCAAACACTCGCACCCTTTTTAGTCCCAAATCAGATAAAGAGAGTAAGGGTTGGGGTTGGAGAGAATCAGGTGTTTAAGTGAGAATTTGATGCTTTTCAAACCCAAATCAGAGAAAGTAAAGGTTAGGGTTTGGAGAGAATCGGGCAAGAGAGAATTTGATGCTTTTTCAGGTTTGATCTATGGAGGGATATGAGATTGAGAGAGAAAGAAAGAGAGTTTGGTCAAAGGAGAGAAGAAGCCACTATCAGAGGTGGTGGTTGTGATGAGCCAACCTTGCCGATTTGGGCTTGTTTCAAAGAGAGACCACCACTAGGTAGGGTTTTCTTTTATCTCTATTTTTTTTAATAAATTGTTTGGTATCTAGGAAAGGAAAGAAAGTAAATAATGGTGTCACAATTTTGTTGATTGATTTATTGGGGCTGAATTTAATTCTATTTTCTCTTTTTTTTTGTTTTTAGCTTAGGAATTGAAATCAAGTCTTATATTGCTTACATTTTTGTCAATTGTTTGAAAATGCTTGATACAAAAATAGTGATTGTGGAATTAAAAATGTTTTCTCTGGTATTAAAAATCTACCAACGTGATACAAATATAGTATATTAGAATTGTACTTATTTCAAAAATAGTGATTGTGGTTGCTCAACTTAAGGACTTTGGAGGAATTTAGTGTAGATTTTACATAGCTTTATTATGCTTGATGAAAACTGCCATGGACATTGAAAATATTCAAAGGTCAAACTCTTTTTCTTATTGAGGCTAAATTTAATTATGTTTTCTCTTTTTTGGGTTTTTAGCTTAGGAATTGAAATCAAGTCTTATATTGCTTGCATTGTTGTCTATTGTTTTAAAAATGCTTAAATCCTTGTAATTTGCATTCAATGGGCTTATTATTAGGTTCCTAGTGATGAAAGTTTGAACCTTTGTGAGCTATTTAACCAAAGCATGAATGTTCAATACACTAAAAGGCTTTCATAGAAAATTTTTGACAGCACTTATTTTCATTTGGAGTTAATTACATAAAATTGAATTTAAAGACTTCTTGTAGATGTGTTGTTAAAAAGGCATGTTTTTATTGTGTTGAATGATTCATATCGAGTGTCACTCCTTAGATATTGAAGAAACTAAAAGGGTAGCAAATTCTTAATTATACAAATTTACTTTTTCAAATTTTCAATTTTCTTGGTATCCCCAGAAACTACTACAAATGCAAATCATTAGCCATGAAGTTTGTTAGTTTTCTATAATGAAATTGATTATTTAATCTTAGTCTTTTTGGATTTAATTTGTAGTCACTTCGGCTACATGTTTTTTTAATAACTTGCATTACTTCCACAACTCAACTAAAAACCATAAGGGCTCATTACTGTGCTTTGGGTATGACTGAATATGCTGTGATTGAATTTCTATTTGATGGTGAGCCTGTGTGTGTCCTTGTTGTGATGGTTATAGCTTTTGTTTGGATTTGAAACCAATGAATGGTGGTTGGATGGGCTTTGCATGTATTAGTGTAAAAAAGTTGCAATGGGTGAGTGTATTAATCTTCTTGATTTTTTTTCCCTTTGCTTTGATTTTTGTTATTGCCTTGGTTCTTGTGGTTGTTGTTGTTGTTGTTACCTCTTGAGCAATTTTAAGAGTTTTTTTTTTTCGTTGACTTAAACTGGAAATTCTATTGCTTGGTCATGAGCTATTCTAAAAATCCTTATGACATTTTTCTTTTTTTATCCTAATTTTTCTTAAGTGCGTGTTATTTTCCTAAATTTAGATTGACCATGCACTATGCAGCAATGTATTATTCTGGTAGGATAATATGTTTGGCTAGTTGTAGTTCATTTTATGCATTTAATCTATGGCACTTGACAGATGAACTTGTGAGGAATTTTTTTGCTGTCTTGAATTGTTACTAGTCATACTTTATAAGTTTAGCTCAAATTTTAGGTAATGAATTACATATTTTTATATGTTCGTTAGTGCGTGTCCAAAATATTCTGGGTTCTTGGTTCAAAATCATCTTCCAAAATTTGATGATTTTATTATTGACTGTAATGATTGTAACAAAAAAAAATATAAATAAAAATTCTATGGTTATTGTACTAATTGAAATTTGTTTTTCAACACTGTAGGATGACATAGAAACCAAACGGCCCAAGCCCCTACCATGAAGCCTACTCAACCTACTGTGAAGATGGCTTTGTTCATGATTTTTATTTTTATTATATCATCTTTCCATAGTTTTTAGTGTTTTGAGGGAGTTTTAAATGGGGAAAACACTTAGCTAGCTGAGTTTTTTGCTCTATCAATTAGGTCCTTTTTAGCTATCTAGATGGTTCTCAATGGAAATTTCAATTCTTGCATTTCCTTCTGTGGATAGAATAATTCTGTCTAACAAACTACTACTTGAATGTAGTCAGATAATTTTCTCTCTACTTTGGAGATGGTTTTGTTTCTTAGTGCCTCAAATTATTAGTAGCAAACTTCATTTTGTTACAGTGATGAAAATGTGGTTTATTGCATGTATCCCATATTGCTACTCTTTCTATTTTCAAAATTAAAAATCTACCAACATGATACAAAAACAGTATATTAGAGCTGTATATCTTCCAAAAATAGTGATTGTGGCTGCTCAACTTTAGGACTCTGGAGGAATTTAGTTTAGATTTTACATAGCTTTATTATGCTTGATAAAAACTGTCATGGAAATTGAAAATATTCAAAGGTCAAACTCTTTTTTCTCATTTTGAAAGATTCCTTGACTTTGCCTTTTGTTCCTCAACTTATTTAGATGGATTAAATAAAATATGTTTACAACAGTTATCTAAACTTGCTTAGCAGTACTTTAATGCCAAAGAAAGCATTCTTGCTAAAAACAATTATATATATCATATATGGCTATAGATAATAAAAATTGAAAATAATAATATAATATTATTTTGGTCATCTATTATCTATGTCCTTGCATTTATTTTCTGTGCTAAATCGATGTACACACCTATCACTGTCAAAGAGTAGTGCATAGATTCTCTACCATATTCAGAGTTAGGAACTATCAAGTCCTGGATCAAACTTCTCCTATTATAGTTCTAGAGCTATGTTAGTTTATTTAACCAACTTTGGCCTCAATAGTCACAATCTAATAATTCAATGGAAATCTCTCATTCATTCTACCATGTACTAACAAATTTAGGCAACAAAAGTTAGGGTATGAAAAGATGCTGCATTCCATTGAGTAAGAGCATTCCATTGAGTAAGAGCATGTAAAAGAAATTGGTTATCCGTCTCCTAAACAAGTTCTCTTCAAGGAGCTTCTAGAATCAAGCACGTATATGTGATGAAGCATAAAAATATTAATTACTTTGCATTCAAAAAATGAACAAAATTTGGTACATGACATTGCATTTAAAAATATTAATCACTTGCATATATAATTAATGTTTAACTAGAAGTTACTCAAACATGCACTTGTACAATCTAACATATTTAACATGTTTGACTAACTTCTTTAGTTACAATAAATTATCCAAAAAATTTGCTACATGTGCAATCAGTTGTCTAAATAGTCAGATTTGCTGTCCAAGAAACTATCCAAGGCAAACTTGTCCAAAAATACTGTCCACTGTGCAATATGCTACCATGTCCACTGTGCAATATACTATCAAACAAATTGTCCAAAAAAATGTTATCCATCATACTACAAAATCAATATTAGCCTAAAAATATGTCAAAAAAATCAAGTTACATTTTAAACTTAAAAAAACATGAGAAATTTCACTAGAATTGAACTTACCATTTATTAGTTTTTTACATACCAAAAAAGTGCTATGTTTGCAGGCAAGCATTTGTATTTTCAACACATGGAGTTAGTCCATAATTGAACCTAACTTCATTTCCCTGTGTATATATATATAAACAAATAAGTTTGTTCATTCGGTGAGTAGAAAGGATATAAACATATGGATTTATTTTTTGCTTGACCAATATTCATTTGGTGAGTAAGAATTAAAACTAAATATTTTAAATTTAAGGGACCAAAACCAAACTTGCCTCAAACAAAAATATAAGTCACTCACCAATTTGTTATAGGTAGAACTCACACAAAAGGCCAGTCAGGAATGACCTTTTAATAAAGTCACTCATCACAGGCCAAGCCAAAACCCAAATTACCCAGTGCCAGGTATGCATAGCCAAGAGACGATCAAAAGCCAGTCACACCCAAATTATCCATCATTATCAACTATCAAAGAGCCAACCCAAATCACTAGTCAACAAGACAACACACAACCAAGCCATAACAATATCCCAACCCATCAACTAACTAACTGGTAGCCATGACCTACTTAAATCTTATGCATAAAGCTACTTCAACAGAAACTTCGTAATACAAATCAATCAGAAAAACAAACTTCAAATCCACCAATTCAAAAGTTTCTAGATAGTCACTTAAATCATGAATATACATCACACAAATCTAACAAGTTCAAGGAAAAAAGAAGAAGAAGGAAGATTGGCAGAGCTCAACTGAGGGAAAATGGTCACTTAAAGCAACATTTACATTTTACTTGACAAATAGCTGCATCATTTGATACTTGAGAGAATGATGGCGTTAATTGAGAGAATGATGGATTTAATGGTGTCTATGTAATCACAATGACTATAAGAGAAATAATTTACGAAATCATCTATTTACTTATAATTACAAAACAAGTAAACATGTAAATTTTTTCAAAATTTCATGTATAAAAACATTTACATTTTACCTGACTAACATCCCCAGGATTTGATACTTGAGACAATAATGGAGTTAATGGTGCCAATGTAATCACAATGATTATAAGAGAGAGTTTAAGAAATCATCTAATTACTTATAAGTGCAAAACATGTAAACAAGTATGTTTACCCTTAAGAATGACGTGAAACTAGTTTGGTAACTATGGATTGGTCCCAATTCAGATGTCATCATTAGCGTGGACAAAGTGACAGGATAAGTCCGCTATATCACAAAAAAGAAAACCTTATTAATAAATTCAAAAATGAAAATGCAAGTGTAGTACAACCTCCAACTTCACAAATTATTAAGTTATTCCACTACAAATAAAAAAAATCTCTTACTTGATGCGAATGATGTTCTCCATGTGAGCCATGATTATTGTATTGCATGTTAGGAGCAGAACCAAGTTCCTATATGAGAATATATATATTATTAGCTATTACAATATAAAAGTTTACAAACAATGGAAACTTAGTAAGGGATAATAATAAATAAATAAAACTGACTTTGGAAAACTATTGGTTAATCTCATCATTTAATTCAACTCTACCCCTTTTTTTTGTTTGCTTCTTAACCCAACTTTTCTTTCGTTTTCCACCCTTAAGACCTTCTTTTTTCTTAAGACCTTTTGCTCTTTCAATCAAATCTTTCAAACATCGGTTAGGATCAAGATTTTCTGCATCACTACATAATGGCATTTGATGGGGCAATTGATGACCAACCACATTTTTTGTTGCAATTTCTTCAACCTTTTTTTCATATTCCTCTATCATCGTCTCTATTAAAGCAAATGCCTCTTCATTGTCCGCTGCTCGAGAAGCTAATCATACCAACTTGCGACAGACATAATCTTCTATATCGCTGTATAACACTCAAGTTGACATCATCTTTCACATTTGTTCTCCTATTGTCGAAGATACATCTACTTTTTGCCTCTCTTCTCCATCTTTTCAAAATGTACATATCAGGAATTGCTTTTATATCAAGGAAGTCAAAGACTTTAAGAACATGGCAACATAAAATCTCAACAATTTCAAACTTTCTACAACTACATGAAAATGTCTTATCTGCAATGTCAAAAGAAACTATGAACTCACCAAGCTTATGCATAAACTCAATAGTGTATATATGCACTAACAAGTCCTCTTGGTGGTTTTTTATCCTTGTTGCTGATGCAAGGTCATATTGATCATGAAACATTTGAAATATTACAGGTGTGTACACTCATGTGATTTATGAGCATTAGAAGTGATATTCATGTGTTTTTATGTATGAGTTTTGTATTTGTGGAATTATTTGATGAGTAGGTATATAATTTGTGATAAAAATGGCTACTTAAGGTTTATGCATGGTGGAAAATTTAGGGGTTTTAAGTTATAACATGAGATGGTTGGTAAATTTAATTTTTTTTTCATTGCCATTGGGTTTATTTGGAGTTAGTTGAAGTCCTAAATCTCTTGTCTTGGATGATATTTTGATTTTGCTTTCATGGGTCTCTTAATGATGTAGTGTAAATTTTATGGAAGCTAATCATAATGTTGGAAATGATATTAAATGGGTTAACTTTATAAATTGTAGTTGATGCCTTGTGAATCAATTTGTTGAGAAACTTTGGAAGTGGTATATATTATTATTGATGAGTTTAAATACTAGGCTTACCTAATTAAGTACTTATTTGGTGAATCCTAAATTGTAGCTAGATACAATTTCAAACTCTATGCTTATTGTGATAGGTTTACTTGATATTGTTTAGGTTCTAGCTCATTTCCTTGGAGCTTGGAGAATTAGGATTTTGCGGTTGCGAGGTAAGTAGCTTTTTAATGGGATTTTTGAAAAATAATTATATTGCATAAATGTTGTTTTTGGGTTAGACACACTATTGGAAACTACCTATGGAAACTATATTTTCCTAAAAGCTATTGTGTCGTAACCGATATATATATATATATGAAAATACATCATATTTGGTATCGCATTTGGGAAAATGTATGAATTGTTGACATGAAAAATATAAGTATCTTTTATTTAATCTTTGATAAAGAAATTATGGATTTTATGGTTTATTAGAAAATCTAAAGATGCTTATCTTGTCTTGTTATTGGGAAATTGATAGAAAATCTTTTTGACAAGAATGAAGTTGAAAACCTTACAAACCTTATGGAATTTAGATTATTTAAGATTTTCCTGAAATTACCTAGATATAAACTATGTATTTGAAAGTAATGTAACCTGTGAGCTTTATGTGGTTTCAACACCATACCATGTGTGATTTCCCTGTGATCACCCAATTTGGTTTTCATAATCTTTGTAACGACGAAATCAAATTCAGGTCAGTGTCCTTTCACTTTGGATGATGCGTTCTTCCTTGCTGCCCATGAGGAGAAGAGGTTTCTTGATTGTGTGTGGATGAGGCTACTATCCATAGGGCCAAGAGACCACATGCAAGAGAGGTCCTATTTGACGCGCTCTCTCTACTACTCATGGGGAGAGAGAAAAACCTTGAGGGTATGGGTGAGGTTACTGTTCATGGGGCCAAGAGTCTGCATACCAGAAAGGACAATATCATGCCAGTTGTGAATGGGTGAATCCCCTGATCGATCTATGTGGTAGTGTGGCATATTTGTGATAATCTACCATATGTTAGATTTTATGATTTTGAAAATTATATTGTTAGTGCTCACAAATTATGGTATATATTTTCAAGGTATTTACTTTGAGAAACTTTGTGTTTCATTACTTAATCATTCTTGTCATATTATTATTATTGAAGATGAAACTTGCATTTCCCCCACCCCCATTAATTATGCTACTTACTGGGCTCTGTCTCATTCCATTATTTTTATAAACTTTTCAGAGTAGGCAACAATATTTTGAGACAGCTTTTTTTGGTGGCTTATAGTAGTCAGACTAACTACTGATGGAAATTGAACTTGGTAATGGAGACATTAGATGATGTACATCTTAGAATAAGCTTGACTCATTCTTTTGTATATTATAGTGGTTGTGACTCTATTCTCACTGATAGGACAAGCTGTTGATATTTAATTGTTTATTCAAACCTCTATTCTTTTGTGGCCAATGGTCCTTGTAATTAATGCTTAGAATTCTGACTTACTTTGAGAGTATATCCAATGGAATTATTATTGTAATTCTTGATGCTGGTACTTGATAGGATTTATATGGATTGAATGGTAAAAAAAAAGGAAAAATTTACAGGTACTTGAGACGACTTTCTCATGCTTTGGACCCTTTGGGGTTTGGGGCGTGACAATATGTGTCAATCATGTCCTCCTAAGTTTTTTCAAATTAAATTTCATCATTAAACTCAAATATTCAAATTTTAAAAACTTGAAGAAAAGAAGAACCATCCTTCATCAAATTCCCTAAATGTTTCATCCCATTTTGCATTATGTGCCAAGTACATAATTCATGGTATGTGTTAGGCATTACCTCACTCAATGCCTTTGCCATTGTAGGACTTGATCCATAAATTTTTTTTTAGGTCTTTTACCTGCATGTGCAACTAAGAAGCTTTCAAACAGCCACTTAAATGATTCTGCCGTTTCATCATATAAAAGAGCAGCCCTAAAAACTGTTAACCCTTTATGGTGATTAAAACCAGTAAACACCCCTAATGGTCTTAGCTCTTTATTAGTATCATATGTAGTGTCAAATGTCACCACATCACCAAAATTAGCATAATCAATAACCATTCTAGCATCAGCCCAAAAAATGTTAGTTATCTGCTCAATGTTATCTAATTGTACTCCATATTGAAATGATGGATTTTTAGTCAATTATTCCTAAAAGTACCCTAATAAACATCCAGTTTGACCATATATCAAGTTTTTTTTCCGTCTTGTTTTAAGATAATTTTTTCTGATCAAGTTCAGTGAATCCAAAATTAGCTCTCTCACAAGCCTCTCTACTCAACAACTCATGTGTTGCTTTTGGCTTGATTCCAAAAGAGGATGTTAACTCAATCAATCCCACATGAACTTTTGAAATCTTTCGTTGAGATCTCATCATATAAATTGTTTATGATAGATGAAGTGTGTGATTATGTTCTCCAACAAAATCAAACACTTTAAACTTTCTACTTTTTCACACTAATGAAACATATAACCTTACAGGACAATTAGTCCTTATATCATCTCAGTTACGAGTGCAAATCATATCTTCTTTTTCTTTACCTCGAATGTCCTGCTTTGCACATACAAATCCCCTTGATGTTACCTTACCATCATTCTTACTTTTATTTATGTAATGTTTTCTAACATCAAAGCCCATTTGCCTTCTATATTTTACCCAAAAGCCTCATGCATCTTCTAATGTATCAAATTCCATACCAACTCTAGGATTCAAATATGCATTGGTATCTATGTTTTGAGAGAATTTTCTCACCACACTATGCAATGAGTTAAAGAATACTTCTGTAATTTACAAATGTACAAAATATCTATTATTATAAATATAGAAGAATGAATGTTTTTCATTGAAAATGAAAGCTGAAATTTTTTATACCAACATTATGCTTATCATATATAAGAATTACAACAGACCAATATATGATCATGAGAGATGATGACCCAATTGATAAAGGACAATTTCAAGCTAAAATTTCATAAGAAACTCTTTAAGTGTATCATACCTTAAACACTACAGTTTTAACACATCTATGACCTAAAAGCATAGAATTCAACCAATGTAACATCTAATTAAGTAAAATAGGGATTTTAGCTATATCTCTTGTATCACTGACCATCCATTTCTATAATTTTGCTAGACCATATTTCACATATCCATTTGAAATTGTACAATATTCAAGTTGCAACAAAAAAACTACCCAAAAATATTCCTCAAAACATAAACTAAATAATGATTCCATGGTGAAATATATATCACTAGTAGAACTAAAATCAAACCCCAACTATCTTTACCCTGGACCCAACTCTCCACTTACCCAAAAAATAATTTTTATTTTGATTCAATGTATACAAAAGAGAGAACTCACCTCCTTAAGTCTTTTGATGTCGGAAGCAACCTAGGAATCAAAGATGGACCTGCAGTGACTGTGCCAAATGGGATTTTGGGGATTTTCCAATGATACAATGGCCAAGAACTATTGGAACCACCAATATGGCCATTGGCTTTAGTTTTTGAGAGTTGAGACACTTGGAGACAGAGAAAGAGGGAGAGTGTGAGTGTGAGTGTGAGTGTTTAGGGGTTAAGAAATTTCAAATGGTAAGATGCAGTATTTTCTTTGTTTTGGATGATGGGTCTGAGTTGGGTGATGCTGGCAGCGATAACGGTGGGTTGAGGGAGAGGCAGAGGAGCTCAGACGCAGGAGAGGAAGAAATTTGATATTATCAAATATGAACATAGCTCACATGCATCAGCAACGGCGAGACTCCAAAAATTTTAAGGGTAAAAGGATTTTTTTAATTTTGGTGAAATATCAAAATAATGAGTCATTGGATTAAATGGATGGCTGAAATTTGTGCTATTGCACGGATCTCAATCCTGCTTTAATTCACAACCGGGTAAAAGATAGCCTATCAGAGGAGGATAAATTGATAAAACACTAATAAATAAAGCCTACTCATGTGATGGCGTCAATCAAAAATTGGGGCGTCAATCAAAAATAAAGCCAATCAAATCACTTTCTAAAAAAATATTAAACACAATAATTCCCATTTAATATACTTATTTTATTATATCTTATTATAAAACTTAAATCCAACCATTTAAAAAAAAAAACTTAATAGTATAAATACAAATTATTTTACAACAATTTTACAAAATATTTTTGCAATTAATTCTTACTAATTTTTCATCTATTTTCATTACTAACATCACGTTTTTACTTACCAATAACTATTCATTATATCAATAGTTTGTAAAAAAATATGTCATCTGTAACTCTAACACTATCTTTTTAAAAAAATGTTAAAATAGAACTCTAACACTATCTTTAAATGTTAAAAAAATGAAAGACTAAAAATAAAACCCATCAAAATGTGTC
Source organism: Castanea mollissima (assembly GCA_014183005.1). Classification (NCBI taxonomy): domain Eukaryota; kingdom Viridiplantae; phylum Streptophyta; class Magnoliopsida; order Fagales; family Fagaceae; genus Castanea; species Castanea mollissima. The sequence continues at coordinate 7,332,436 of JACAVU010000002.1, read as the reverse complement.
AACTAATTGAGTTATAAGACTCTTGGACATACTTAATAAGAATTAAATGGTCATGATGCAAAGATTATTGTATTTATATCAAAAAATATATGATAAATGTTTCCATACTTTTGTTACGATTTAAAAAAATAAATAAACATATGATGCTCGTACTATACACATACCGTTTTTCATAATTTCCATATTTTTATGCCAAATTTTTGAAATGTAATTTTATGAAAAATGCTGAATTATACCCGTGCGTATATTTATAGTATTAAATGCATACCGTATTTTACTAATTACAAATACAAGATAAAAGTAATATTTAAATTTAAAAGTAACATAATCTTTATTTACTACAAGTACATAAAATTTATTTAAACTCTAATTAATCTAACAATTCATCATATTCTTATCTATTCACCCATTTCCAAATTATTAAAAAAAATTTACAATTTTAAGATTATAAAATTAAATAAAATAGAGGCACATGAAGCATTAGTTTTTTTTTGGAGAAGGCACATGAAACATAAGTGAAAGAGAGAAGTGAGTATGTATTCTTGGGCTAATAAGTCTCATTCTACATGCAAGATTAGGCAAAGATACAAGAGCATTGCTGGGAAATTATCCCAGTGTAGACATAGGTGATAGATCAACATGTTCAAGTGCCTGCAATTGAAATTTTTTGCCTGGTCTTCTCCAACCCACCGAAAACGAGGACCAGATCCACTAATCATTTCCGTGACAAACGCTTGGCCAATTCATTGGAATGCTGCTTCTTCTTTTTTCACATTGTTTCATATTGCATCAACATTTTCTTCTTTATTAACCGTAGCAATGGCAGTATGTGTAAGCGGATTGGATTTATATAGAGGGACCCATCACTACTTTAGCTAATTTACTACTTTATTTTTTGACAACCTAGCTAATTTACTACTTGAACTGTTTTCCATAGCTAACAACTTTTTCCAGAATCATTATTTCCATTTTCTTGTGCCAAAATGTCAAAAGATGAATAGAATAGAATAAATAAAGTCATATTCAATATGGTCATTAAAAAATGTCTTTCTTGAAATAATTATCATACGCTTTGCAGGCAAACAGAGATTCCACTTAACCGAAATATGGAATAGGTAACAAGTCAAAGTCTTGACGACTTCGAAACAAAATAAAGAGAACAATCCCAATCACTACGTGAAACATGAGTTTTTTTTTATCTTTTATTTTTTTTTAGAAGAAAACCTGAGTATTGATTTTTGGTGTTTGGATTAAGTCAACAAGTCAAGGTCTTCATAATTTTTATTTTAAAAAAAAATGTGATTTTACGAATAATCACTATATTATGATGAGCTAGTAGTCTCCAACCTGCTATGAACCTTAAAACTTCTCTTCCTTCGTTATTGCCTTGTCATGGGTGCCCCTTTTCCAACTCATTTGCTGTTCTTATTTTGCTTATTTACAGCAACCTTCAGTTTAAACTTCTTCAAAGTAGAATCAAATGTCTCTTGCCATGCAAAAGAGAAACAAGCACTTCTAACCCTCAAACAAGGTCTCATTGATCTTTCGGTATTGAGCCCACTCTCATCTTGGTCTGACCAACAAGATTGCTGTACGTGGCATGGAGTTCGATGTGACAACAAAAGTGGTCGAGTTATAGAGCTAACACTAAATGGGATAGCTGGTGAGATTAGTCCTTCATTGCTTGAATTAAAGTTTTTGAATCACTTGGACTTCAGTATCAATGACTTTAATTGTACCCGTATTCCAAGTTTCCTAGGCTCAATGGGCAATCTGAGACATCTTGACCTCAGCAATGCTGCTTTTTGTGGACTCATTCCTCAACAACTTGGGAACCTTTCAGGCCTTCACTATCTAGATCTTGGAGGTAATTCATATCTTTATGTAGATAACCTTCGTTGGATGTCTGGCCTCTCTTCCATTCAATACCTTAGCCTGAACTCTATCAACCTTTACAAAGAAGTTGATTGGCTTCAAATAATGAGTAAGCTCTCATCTCTTTCTGAGCTATACTTGTCAAGTTGTGGGCTTGATAGCCTGAACCCATCTCTTAGATTTGTCAATATCACATCTCTTCGAGTCCTTGATCTTTCCCAAAATCTTTTCTATCATGAGATACCTAATTGGTTCTTGAATCTCAGTATGAGCCTCTTAAAGCTTTATCTAAGTGAAAATTCTCTAATAGGCAATATACCGCCTAGCATTTTCAATTTACAAAAATTGGAATATCTTGACGTCCAACTTAATTCTTTAAGTGGAAAATTTCCAGAGTCATTAGGTCAGCTTAAGCATCTATCATATCTCAATCTTGAAGGAAATTCTTTAGGTGGCCCTATTCCTTTGTCCGTTGGGAATTTATCTGAAATGCAAAACTTGAATCTCGCAAGAAATAAGTTAAATGGCACCATTCCAAAGACTCTTGGGCTTCTCTCAAATTTAGTGTCGTTGTCTATATCACTTAATTTCTTCACGGGCGGTCTAGAGGAAGTGCATTTCGCCAAACTCTGGAAATTGAAAGAACTAGAAATGTCTCATACACTTCTGTTCTTTAATGTGAATTCCAATTGGGTTCCTCCTTTTCAACTGGAACGAGTTGA